>CM057091.1:72500-75000 GCA_029959045.1 Taenioides sp. WSHXM2023
TGGGAGAACCACAGTCCCACAGGGGGACAGCCCTAGACCGTTTACACAGAGACCGTGCCTCGTCTCTGGGATCAGTACGGGTGACCTTCAAACCCGAATAGAACCGGCCAGAGGGCCCAGGAAGGCCCGTCTTTCACACCCGCAGATAGAGCTCTCCGTCCCGGTTCCGGAGAACCATGATTTGTGCCATTTCGTTTCGTGAAAAACTGTGTCGTGGGAAAAGCGCCGACGTTCCCTCGGAACTGTCTAACTTGTGGTAAAACGGCTTGCCATAGGCCACCACGGGAGACCCGGGCTGACCATATGGCAAACGTGTATATGGTACTCTACTTAAGCGACTTAGTCATTTTTTCGAGAGGTCGAAAAACGCCTAAATAGATATGGTACTCTATGGAGTACCATATGCACTTTTTGGTTACCGCGCGAGTCAGGGGGCATCCCGCGATGCCCTGCCCAGGGACAGCGCTCTGTCACTGGGATAGGTCCTCTGAGAGACCCCGCTCTAAGTCTGGAGCCCCTCAGCTCCAGCCCTACAGGGGGACAGCCCCAGACCTTCTACCCAGCGACGGTGCCCCGCCACTGGGACAGGTCTGGTGACAGAGCCCGGTCCCGGTCTGGAGGTCGGCTGCTCCAGCACAACAGCGGGACCCGCGCACGGCCGCGTCCGGGCAGAGTGAGCCGTCCTCGGACACACACACCTGGGATGTGCCCCTCTTTTGCTGGAGGTCTGGGAGAACCAGAGCCTAACAGCGGGACCCGCGCACGGCCGCGTCCGGACAGAGTGAGCCGTCCTCGGACACACACACCTGGGATGTGCCCCTCTTTTGCTGGAGGTCTGGGAGAACCAGAGCCTAACAGCGGGACCCGCGCACGGCCGCGTCCGGACAGAGTGAGCCGTCCTCGGACACACACACCTGGGATGTGCCCCTCTTTTGCTGGAGGTCTGGGAGAACCAGAGCCTAACAGCGGGACCCGCGCACGGCCGCGTCCGGGCAGAGTGATCCATCGCCGGACACACACACCTGGGATGTGCCCCTCTTTTGCTGGAGGTCTGGGAGAACCAGAGCCTAACAGCGGGACCCGCGCACGGCCGCGTCCGGGCAGAGTGATCCATCGCCGGACACACACACCTGGGATGTGCCCCTCTTTTGCTGGAGGTCTGGGAGAACCAGAGCCTAACAGCGGGACCCGCGCACGGCCGCGTCCGGGCAGAGTGATCCATCGCCGGACACACACACCTGGGATGTGCCCCTCTTTTGCTGGAGGTCTGGGAGAACCAGAGCCTAACAGCGGGACCCGCGCACGGCCGCGTCCGGGCAGAGTGATCCATCGCCGGACACACACACCTGGGATGTGCCCCTCTTTTGCTGGAGGTCTGGGAGAACCAGAGCCTAACAGCGGGACGCGCGCACGGCCGCGTCCGGGCAGAGTGAGCCATCGCCGGACACACACACCTGGGATGTGCCCCTCTTTGGCTGGAAGTCTGGGAGAACCAGAGTCCCACAGGGGACCGACCCTGGACCCTTACCCACAGACAGTGCTTCGTCTCTGGGATAAGCCTGGAGGCAAGTCCCGGCCCTCTCCGGAGCTCCTCAGCTCCAGGACTAAGGGGGCGCTTCCCCAGACCGTCTACCCAGCGACAGAGCACCGTCACTGGGATAAGTCTGTGGACAGGTCCCTGCGCGTTCAAACCTGGATAAATCCAGCCAGGGGCTCCGGGACGGCCCGTCTCGTGTCCCCGCCGAACGGGCTCTTCGTCCCGGTTCCGAAGAACCATCATTTGTGCCCTTTCCCTCGGTCCCATCTCTCGCCGTACGGCCTGCCCCTATCTATATGCTGATGGTCCCTCGGTGGCGTCTGACTTTTGCCATTGACTCCCAGCAAAACTGAGTGCCATAAGTTCAGCACGGGAGAACAGGGCTGAACTTATGGCGCTCGTTTTAGCAAAAGTCAGACACCACCAAGGGACTGAATTTTTTCAAATTTTTTCCTAATTGTTTCTATTAGTTTCTAACTAAACCTAATGCTGTAATACAGCCTTTTTGGGAAATTTTTAAGGCCTGGGGACACTCCAGCTTTACCTACCCAGGGAGAGAGCAACTTAGCTGGGGTACAAGACTTTGAGCTGCCCCCGCCCACACGGAGCTCCGGACGGGGACTCCGCCGCTCTCCCTGCACGGGGAGAGTGTTCATAACACGGTATAACATTCCCTGACCTCCCCCGCCCACACGGAGCTCCGGACGGGGACTCCGCCGCTCTCCCTGCCCGGGGAGAGTGTTCATAACACGGTATAACATTCGCTGACCTCCCCCGCCCGCACGGAGCTCCGGACGGGGACTCCGCCGCTCTCCCTGCCCGGGGAGAGTGTTCATAACACGGTATAACATTCGCTGACCTCCCCCGCCCACACGGAGCTCCGGACGGGGACTCCGCCGCTCTCCCTGCCCGGGGAGACTGTTCATAACACGTTATAACATTCCCTGACCTCCCCCGCCCACA
>CM057091.1:85000-92500 GCA_029959045.1 Taenioides sp. WSHXM2023
CTTGGGATGTGCCCCTCTTTGGCTGGAGGTCTGGGAGAACCAGAGTCCTGCAGGGGGACGCGCGCACGGACGCGTCCGCACAGAGTGATCCATCGCCGGACACCCACGCTTGGGATGTGCCCCTCTTTGGCTGGAGGTCTGGGAGAACCAGAGTCCTGCAGGGGGACGCGCGCACGGACGCGTCCGCACAGAGTGATCCATCGCCGGACACCCACGCTTGGGATGTGCCCCTCTTTGGCTGGAGGTCTGGGAGAACCAGAGTCCCGCAGGGGGACGCGCGCACGGACGCGTCCGCACAGAGTGATCCATCGCCGGACACCCACGCTTGGGAAGTGTCCCTGTTTGGCTGGAGCTCTGGGAGAACCAGAGTCCCGCAGGGGGACGCGCGCACGGACGCGTCCGTACAGAGTGACACATCCCCGGACACCCACGCTTGGGATGTGCCCCTCTTTGGCTGGAGGTCTGGGAGAACCAGAGTCCTGCAGGGGGACGCGCGCACGGACGCGTCCGCACAGAGTGATCCATCGCCGGACACCCACGCTTGGGATGTGTCCCTGTTTGGCTGGAGCTCTGGGAGAACCAGAGTCCCGCAGGGGGACGCGCGCACGGACGCGTCCGTACAGAGTGACACATCCCCGGACACCCACGCTTGGGATGTGCCCCTCTTTGGCTGGAGGTCTGGGAGAACCAGAGTCCTGCAGGGGGACGCGCGCACGGACGCGTCCGCACAGAGTGATCCATCGCGGGACACCCACGCTTGGGATGTGCCCCTCTTTGGCTGGATTCAAGTGTTTGGGTTCAAACTCAAAGAAAAACACTGCCCAGAGTTTAAAGGGTTTATTCATTTGTTTGTTCATTATTCTTCATCAGTTTCATCAGTTTCATCCTCCCGGGGGCTGCATTCACCGGTACCTCTTTCCAGAGCCCACAACATAAAGTCCCGCATTCGAGCCGTCTCCCCAGGGGGTGGGTCGGCTTTATAGAACCTCTTAGAGGTGGATACATCGTGGCACATGAGCGTGGTTATCTCATCTGCCTCCCTCTCATCAGTCACCCTCAGCACCTACTTAGAGGCAAACAACCACAGTTGTATGAAACATATAAGGAATAATCCAACACAGGTACTCACATAAGTAGCCATTGAGCTGCGCAGGGAGCCGAACGATGGTGGTGGCTCGGGCATGCCCACATCCAGCCAGCTCCTTCTAAACTCTGGCAGGAGTAGGGTGGCTCTATTGCCCGTACTGGAGCTAAAGAAATAGGGTGAGTCTCCACCGGGGAAATCATGTCTGCAGCGGACCCAGGACATCATTACACCATAGACATTGGTACCCACGTGGACTCTCGCGTCCCCGAATGTCCGGCGGGTCTTGTGATGCTTCACATAGATGATGCAGCATTGATTGCTCGGTCTTGCTGCCTCGACCTCGGCCACAAGCATATTTTGCAGAACCGATATCCTGTGGCCGGTCTCGGCAATTATTAGGCCCGCCAGCAAGCCGAAAAAACTTTGCTGGTCAACCTGCAACTTATCTCTTTCCAGGGTGCCTGAGAAAGCAGATATTTAAGGTTACAGGGGTCAAGATGGAATACGCTATACAGACCGGACCACCCACTCCGGACTTACTGAAATATTCGGGTAGAATCCGGTTTGCTCTCCTTATAAAAGCCCGGTGAACCTTCGCACTGAGGACCGAGGCAGATTTTTGCCTTCTCACTAACTGCTGACGGCTCACAACATCAGCAGCATTTTTTTTCTGCTCGGCTGCGATAGCATCTCTGACACCTGCTATGCCTCTGGCCGAGAGCCTGACTCCTTTGGGCCATGCGGATGTGACCCACTTGAGGAACACTGACACATCCGTGAGTCTCTTCCTTATAGTGGTGGCGGCCAGCCCTTTGGCCTTCCAAACAAGGACTGCACTGGAATGTTTCACACATATTTAGATATGTATGCGTAGGGCTAGGCGTTACGTCTGTACATACAGTACTTACTCAGAGATCCGCTCATGATCTCGTAGAAAGAGCAGGTCTTTCCTGGGAAAACCACCACCTGATGCATCACGCAGGAACAGTCTGACAGCCTGAACTCGCTGCTGTGCATTGGAGGCTTCTTTTGCGGTGGCCCCGTATGTCTGGATCCTCTTACGAAAGAGTTCCAGGAGTCGTTCTAAGAATCACAGTGCAAACTATAGTGGGGAAATTAATGTGTGGAGAGCTGTGGAAGTATGCTCACCACAACCTCTGCCACCAAGGGGCTCCCGGCCCCTTTGGAGCCGCTTCTGGGCCATTGCACAGCTTGGGCCCGGGAGGTCTGGGGGGACTTCACCCGGACCTGTGGGTTCTGGGGGTACAGAAGATTGTGCTGGAATCACCGGCGGGACAGCTAGACCTGCTCCCGGGTCGGCTGGGTCAAGGGCAGGGGCAGGGGCAGCGGGTGGTAGGGGGTGGACAGCAGGGGGATCCATGGACACTTCCATGACATCGTCCACCCTGCTCACCATTGGTATATCGGGGTTTGTGTCCCGAAGTGCCCTTAGGTCATTGATGACCCGCTGCTTGCGCCCCAGGCGCACGTACTCGGCCCTCTTGCCCTTTGTCACATCCCTATGTGCGACCTTGATGTGTTTGTCCAGCCGGAGACAGTTTTTTTGGCAAACCATGCATTGCACGGGCCCACTGATGCCACTAGAGAGAAGACCGGAGGTTAGTACTAGTAAATACCAGTATTTCGATCAATGTCTGAACTCACCGGAGCGTTGACAACTTAAGGAGTAAAGCCAGCTCGTCCTTGTTGACAACTTTATGGTTCTTTTTAAAGTGCTGTCTTAGGTATGCGTATTCATTCCCGCACATACCACAAGCCATTTCTGTTCTGTGCCAAAAAGCCGAAAGTCAAGTCCCTATTGTCGGGAATGCAGTCAGGGAACTTGGCACGAGAAAATGGTGGCCGAAAGGCAGGTCCCTGATATACTACCTTCAGACCAATCAGACAGAGCCCCTGAGGTGGAGCCTTGGGAGTGGAAGGGGACAACGGCACTCCCTTTACCCAGTTACAGTGCCTTGACTCTGGGACAAGTCACTTGACACACCCACATCCAGTATGGAACTCCGCAGCACCGGCACTTAAAGGGACACGTCCCCATTCCCGGGACACTTGCTCCGGGCCCTCTGGGCCGGATCACCGGGGAGACACGGGGGTCTCTCCGGCCGACCTTCAAGCCCGAAAAGAACCGGGAAGAGGGCACAGGACGGCCCCCTCGCATCCCCGCTGAACTAGCTCTTTATAGAGCTGTTTCCACAGTCCGTGTTTCAATGCTTAACAACGGTTGCAAAGCGTTGCCTCTAGTGGCTATGCTCTGCCTGCAAATCTTTACAGTCCGGGCATTGCTGTCCGTTCAAAACCACGAGTCCATCCTCACCTTAACCCCAACCCTAAGGCCATTAACTTAGGTGAGCTTGTTGAGAACCGGGACTGCACAGGGGGACTTAGCCTAGGCGGCGTCCGGGGACAGCAAGCCATCCACGGATACACACACTAGGCCTGCTCCCCCTTTGGCTGGAGCTTTTTAACATCCGTGACAGCACAGGGGGACTTAGCCTAGGCGGCGTCCGGGGACAGCAAGCCATCCACGGATACACACACTAGGCCTGCTCCCCCTTTGGCTGGAGCTTTTTAACATCCGTGACAGCACAGGGGGACTTAGCCTAGGCGGCGTCCGGGGACAGCAAGCCATCCACGGATACACACACTAGGCCTGCTCCCCCTTTGGCTGGAGCTTTTTAACATCCGTGACAGCACAGGGGGACTTAGCCTAGGCGGCGTCCGGGGACAGCAAGCCATCCACGGATACACACACTAGGCCTGCTCCCCCTTTGGCTGGAGCTTTTTAACATCCGTGACAGCACAGGGGGACTTAGCCTAGGCGGCGTCCGGGGACAGCAAGCCATCCACGGATACACACACTAGGCCTGCTCCCCCTTTGGCTGGGGCCTCAGCCTCTGTCTCAAGCCGGATACGAGCTGTCGGTCCCGCTGTGCGCAGGAGCCTTCTGACGTGGATAGAACCAGACAGAGGCCCTGAGATGGCGGGGCTCTCACACCCATAGACCGAGCTCTTTCTCCGGCTTACAGAGAACCGCGATTTGTGCCATTTCGTTTTCTGAAAACTGTGTCTTTCAAAAAGCGCCGACGCTCCCTCGGACCTGTCTAACGTGTCGAAAAATGGCTTGCCATAAGCCACCGTGGGAGACCTGGGCTGACTATATGGCAAACGTGTATATGGTACTCTACTTAAGCGACTTAGTCATTTTTTCGAGAGGTCGAAAAACGCCTAAATAGATATGGTACTCTGCACTGTGAGAACCAGAGAATAACAGCGGGACGCGCGCACGCCCGCGTCCGCTCATAGTGAGCCTTCCCCGGACACCGAGACTTGGGAAGTCCCCCTCCTTGGCTGGAGGTCTGATAGAACCAGACACACTAACAGCGGGACGCACGCACGCCCGCCCGCGTCCGCTCATAGTGAGCCTTCCCCGGACACCGAGACTTGGGAAGTGCCCCTCCTTGGCTGGAGGTCTGATAGAACCAGACACACTAACAGCGGGACGCACGCACGCCCGCCCGCGTCCGCTCATAGTGAGCCTTCCCCGGACACCGAGACTTGGGAAGTGTCCCTCCTTGGCTGGAGGTCTGATAGAACCAGACACACTAACAGCGGGACGCGCGCACGCCCGCGTCCGCTCATAGTGAGCCTTCCCCGGACACCGAGACTTGGGAAGTCCCCCTCCTTGGCTGGAGGTCTGATAGAACCAGACACACTAACAGCGGGACGCGCGCACGCCCGCGTCCGCTCATAGTGAGCCTTCCCCGGACACCGAGACTTGGGACGTGCCCCTCTTTGGCTGGAAGTCTGGGAGAACCAGAGTCCCACAGGGGGACGCGCGCACGGACGCGTCCGCACAGAGTGACACATCCCCGGACACCCACGCTTGGGATGTGCCCCTCTTTGGCTGGAAGTCTAGGAGAACCAGAGTCCCGCAGGGGGACGCGCGCACGGACGCGTCCGCACAGAGTGACACATCCCCGGACACCCACGCTTGGGATGTGCCCCTCTTTGGCTGGAAGTCTAGGAGAACCAGAGTCCCGCAGGGGGACGCGCGCACGGACGCGTCCGCACAGAGTGACACATCCCCGGACACCCACGCTTGGGATGTGCCCCTCTTTGGCTGGAAGTCTAGGAGAACCAGAGTCCCGCAGGGGGACGCGCGCACGGACGCGTCCGCACAGAGTGACACATCCCCGGACACCCAGGCTTGGGATGTGCCCCTCTTTGGCTGGAAGTCTGGGAGAACCAGAGTCCCGCAGGGGGACGCGGGCAATGCCGCGTCCGCACAGAGTGATCCATCGCCGGACACCCACGCTTGGGAAGTGCCCCTCTTTGGCTGGAGCTCTGGGAGAACCACAGTCCCACAGGGGGACAGCCCTAGACCGTTTACACAGAGACCGTGCCTCGTCTCTGGGATCAGTACGGGTGACCTTCAAACCCGAATAGAACCGGCCAGAGGGCCCAGGAAGGCCCGTCTTTCACACCCGCAGATAGAGCTCTCCGTCCCGGTTCCGGAGAACCATGATTTGTGCCATTTCGTTTCGTGAAAAACTGTGTCGTGGGAAAAGCGCCGACGTTCCCTCGGAACTGTCTAACTTGTGGTAAAACGGCTTGCCATAGGCCACCACGGGAGACCCGGGCTGACCATATGGCAAACGTGTATATGGTACTCTACTTAAGCGACTTAGTCATTTTTTCGAGAGGTCGAAAAACGCCTAAATAGATATGGTACTCTATGGAGTACCATATGCACTTTTTGGTTACCGCGCGAGTCAGGGGGCATCCCGCGATGCCCTGCCCAGGGACAGCGCTCTGTCACTGGGATAGGTCCTCTGAGAGACCCCGCTCTAAGTCTGGAGCCCCTCAGCTCCAGCCCTACAGGGGGACAGCCCCAGACCTTCTACCCAGCGACGGTGCCCCGCCACTGGGACAGGTCTGGTGACAGAGCCCGGTCCCGGTCTGGAGGTCGGCTGCTCCAGCACAACAGCGGGACCCGCGCACGGCCGCGTCCGGGCAGAGTGAGCCGTCCTCGGACACACACACCTGGGATGTGCCCCTCTTTTGCTGGAGGTCTGGGAGAACCAGAGCCTAACAGCGGGACCCGCGCACGGCCGCGTCCGGACAGAGTGAGCCGTCCTCGGACACACACACCTGGGATGTGCCCCTCTTTTGCTGGAGGTCTGGGAGAACCAGAGCCTAACAGCGGGACCCGCGCACGGCCGCGTCCGGACAGAGTGAGCCGTCCTCGGACACACACACCTGGGATGTGCCCCTCTTTTGCTGGAGGTCTGGGAGAACCAGAGCCTAACAGCGGGACCCGCGCACGGCCGCGTCCGGGCAGAGTGATCCATCGCCGGACACACACACCTGGGATGTGCCCCTCTTTTGCTGGAGGTCTGGGAGAACCAGAGCCTAACAGCGGGACCCGCGCACGGCCGCGTCCGGGCAGAGTGATCCATCGCCGGACACACACACCTGGGATGTGCCCCTCTTTTGCTGGAGGTCTGGGAGAACCAGAGCCTAACAGCGGGACCCGCGCACGGCCGCGTCCGGGCAGAGTGATCCATCGCCGGACACACACACCTGGGATGTGCCCCTCTTTTGCTGGAGGTCTGGGAGAACCAGAGCCTAACAGCGGGACCCGCGCACGGCCGCGTCCGGGCAGAGTGATCCATCGCCGGACACACACACCTGGGATGTGCCCCTCTTTTGCTGGAGGTCTGGGAGAACCAGAGCCTAACAGCGGGACGCGCGCACGGCCGCGTCCGGGCAGAGTGAGCCATCGCCGGACACACACACCTGGGATGTGCCCCTCTTTGGCTGGAAGTCTGGGAGAACCAGAGTCCCACAGGGGACCGACCCTGGACCCTTACCCACAGACAGTGCTTCGTCTCTGGGATAAGCCTGGAGGCAAGTCCCGGCCCTCTCCGGAGCTCCTCAGCTCCAGGACTAAGGGGGCGCTTCCCCAGACCGTCTACCCAGCGACAGAGCACCGTCACTGGGATAAGTCTGTGGACAGGTCCCTGCGCGTTCAAACCTGGATAAATCCAGCCAGGGGCTCCGGGACGGCCCGTCTCGTGTCCCCGCCGAACGGGCTCTTCGTCCCGGTTCCGAAGAACCATCATTTGTGCCCTTTCCCTCGGTCCCATCTCTCGCCGTACGGCCTGCCCCTATCTATATGCTGATGGTCCCTCGGTGGCGTCTGACTTTTGCCATTGACTCCCAGCAAAACTGAGTGCCATAAGTTCAGCACGGGAGAACAGGGCTGAACTTATGGCGCTCGTTTTAGCAAAAGTCAGACACCACCAAGGGACTGAATTTTTTCAAATTTTTTCCTAATTGTTTCTATTAGTTTCTAACTAAACCTAATGCTGTAATACAGCCTTTTTGGG
>CM057091.1:102500-110000 GCA_029959045.1 Taenioides sp. WSHXM2023
ACACATCCCCGGACACCCAGGCTTGGGATGTGCCCCTCTTTGGCTGGAAGTCTAGGAGAACCAGAGTCCCACAGGGGGACGCGCGCACGGACGCGTCCGCACAGAGTGACACATCCCCGGACACCCAGGCTTGGGATGTGCCCCTCTTTGGCTGGAGGTCTGGGAGAACCAGAGTCCTGCAGGGGGACGGGCGCACGTACGCGTCCGCACAGAGTGACACATCCCCGGACACCCAGGCTTGGGATGTGCCCCTCTTTGGCTGGAAGTCTAGGAGAACCAGAGTCCCACAGGGGGACGCGCGCACGGACGCGTCCGCACAGAGTGACACATCCCCGGACACCCAGGCTTGGGATGTGCCCCTCTTTGGCTGGAAGTCTGGGAGAACCAGAGTCCCGCACGGGGACGCGCGCACGGACGCGTCCGCACAGAGTGATCCATCGCCGGACACCCACGCTTGGGATGTGCCCCTCTTTGGCTGGAGGTCTGGGAGAACCAGAGTCCTGCAGGGGGACGCGCGCACGGACGCGTCCGCACAGAGTGATCCATCGCCGGACACCCACGCTTGGGATGTGCCCCTCTTTGGCTGGAGGTCTGGGAGAACCAGAGTCCTGCAGGGGGACGCGCGCACGGACGCGTCCGCACAGAGTGATCCATCGCCGGACACCCACGCTTGGGATGTGCCCCTCTTTGGCTGGAGGTCTGGGAGAACCAGAGTCCCGCAGGGGGACGCGCGCACGGACGCGTCCGCACAGAGTGATCCATCGCCGGACACCCACGCTTGGGAAGTGTCCCTGTTTGGCTGGAGCTCTGGGAGAACCAGAGTCCCGCAGGGGGACGCGCGCACGGACGCGTCCGTACAGAGTGACACATCCCCGGACACCCACGCTTGGGATGTGCCCCTCTTTGGCTGGAGGTCTGGGAGAACCAGAGTCCTGCAGGGGGACGCGCGCACGGACGCGTCCGCACAGAGTGATCCATCGCCGGACACCCACGCTTGGGATGTGTCCCTGTTTGGCTGGAGCTCTGGGAGAACCAGAGTCCCGCAGGGGGACGCGCGCACGGACGCGTCCGTACAGAGTGACACATCCCCGGACACCCACGCTTGGGATGTGCCCCTCTTTGGCTGGAGGTCTGGGAGAACCAGAGTCCTGCAGGGGGACGCGCGCACGGACGCGTCCGCACAGAGTGATCCATCGCGGGACACCCACGCTTGGGATGTGCCCCTCTTTGGCTGGATTCAAGTGTTTGGGTTCAAACTCAAAGAAAAACACTGCCCAGAGTTTAAAGGGTTTATTCATTTGTTTGTTCATTATTCTTCATCAGTTTCATCAGTTTCATCCTCCCGGGGGCTGCATTCACCGGTACCTCTTTCCAGAGCCCACAACATAAAGTCCCGCATTCGAGCCGTCTCCCCAGGGGGTGGGTCGGCTTTATAGAACCTCTTAGAGGTGGATACATCGTGGCACATGAGCGTGGTTATCTCATCTGCCTCCCTCTCATCAGTCACCCTCAGCACCTACTTAGAGGCAAACAACCACAGTTGTATGAAACATATAAGGAATAATCCAACACAGGTACTCACATAAGTAGCCATTGAGCTGCGCAGGGAGCCGAACGATGGTGGTGGCTCGGGCATGCCCACATCCAGCCAGCTCCTTCTAAACTCTGGCAGGAGTAGGGTGGCTCTATTGCCCGTACTGGAGCTAAAGAAATAGGGTGAGTCTCCACCGGGGAAATCATGTCTGCAGCGGACCCAGGACATCATTACACCATAGACATTGGTACCCACGTGGACTCTCGCGTCCCCGAATGTCCGGCGGGTCTTGTGATGCTTCACATAGATGATGCAGCATTGATTGCTCGGTCTTGCTGCCTCGACCTCGGCCACAAGCATATTTTGCAGAACCGATATCCTGTGGCCGGTCTCGGCAATTATTAGGCCCGCCAGCAAGCCGAAAAAACTTTGCTGGTCAACCTGCAACTTATCTCTTTCCAGGGTGCCTGAGAAAGCAGATATTTAAGGTTACAGGGGTCAAGATGGAATACGCTATACAGACCGGACCACCCACTCCGGACTTACTGAAATATTCGGGTAGAATCCGGTTTGCTCTCCTTATAAAAGCCCGGTGAACCTTCGCACTGAGGACCGAGGCAGATTTTTGCCTTCTCACTAACTGCTGACGGCTCACAACATCAGCAGCATTTTTTTTCTGCTCGGCTGCGATAGCATCTCTGACACCTGCTATGCCTCTGGCCGAGAGCCTGACTCCTTTGGGCCATGCGGATGTGACCCACTTGAGGAACACTGACACATCCGTGAGTCTCTTCCTTATAGTGGTGGCGGCCAGCCCTTTGGCCTTCCAAACAAGGACTGCACTGGAATGTTTCACACATATTTAGATATGTATGCGTAGGGCTAGGCGTTACGTCTGTACATACAGTACTTACTCAGAGATCCGCTCATGATCTCGTAGAAAGAGCAGGTCTTTCCTGGGAAAACCACCACCTGATGCATCACGCAGGAACAGTCTGACAGCCTGAACTCGCTGCTGTGCATTGGAGGCTTCTTTTGCGGTGGCCCCGTATGTCTGGATCCTCTTACGAAAGAGTTCCAGGAGTCGTTCTAAGAATCACAGTGCAAACTATAGTGGGGAAATTAATGTGTGGAGAGCTGTGGAAGTATGCTCACCACAACCTCTGCCACCAAGGGGCTCCCGGCCCCTTTGGAGCCGCTTCTGGGCCATTGCACAGCTTGGGCCCGGGAGGTCTGGGGGGACTTCACCCGGACCTGTGGGTTCTGGGGGTACAGAAGATTGTGCTGGAATCACCGGCGGGACAGCTAGACCTGCTCCCGGGTCGGCTGGGTCAAGGGCAGGGGCAGGGGCAGCGGGTGGTAGGGGGTGGACAGCAGGGGGATCCATGGACACTTCCATGACATCGTCCACCCTGCTCACCATTGGTATATCGGGGTTTGTGTCCCGAAGTGCCCTTAGGTCATTGATGACCCGCTGCTTGCGCCCCAGGCGCACGTACTCGGCCCTCTTGCCCTTTGTCACATCCCTATGTGCGACCTTGATGTGTTTGTCCAGCCGGAGACAGTTTTTTTGGCAAACCATGCATTGCACGGGCCCACTGATGCCACTAGAGAGAAGACCGGAGGTTAGTACTAGTAAATACCAGTATTTCGATCAATGTCTGAACTCACCGGAGCGTTGACAACTTAAGGAGTAAAGCCAGCTCGTCCTTGTTGACAACTTTATGGTTCTTTTTAAAGTGCTGTCTTAGGTATGCGTATTCATTCCCGCACATACCACAAGCCATTTCTGTTCTGTGCCAAAAAGCCGAAAGTCAAGTCCCTATTGTCGGGAATGCAGTCAGGGAACTTGGCACGAGAAAATGGTGGCCGAAAGGCAGGTCCCTGATATACTACCTTCAGACCAATCAGACAGAGCCCCTGAGGTGGAGCCTTGGGAGTGGAAGGGGACAACGGCACTCCCTTTACCCAGTTACAGTGCCTTGACTCTGGGACAAGTCACTTGACACACCCACATCCAGTATGGAACTCCGCAGCACCGGCACTTAAAGGGACACGTCCCCATTCCCGGGACACTTGCTCCGGGCCCTCTGGGCCGGATCACCGGGGAGACACGGGGGTCTCTCCGGCCGACCTTCAAGCCCGAAAAGAACCGGGAAGAGGGCACAGGACGGCCCCCTCGCATCCCCGCTGAACTAGCTCTTTATAGAGCTGTTTCCACAGTCCGTGTTTCAATGCTTAACAACGGTTGCAAAGCGTTGCCTCTAGTGGCTATGCTCTGCCTGCAAATCTTTACAGTCCGGGCATTGCTGTCCGTTCAAAACCACGAGTCCATCCTCACCTTAACCCCAACCCTAAGGCCATTAACTTAGGTGAGCTTGTTGAGAACCGGGACTGCACAGGGGGACTTAGCCTAGGCGGCGTCCGGGGACAGCAAGCCATCCACGGATACACACACTAGGCCTGCTCCCCCTTTGGCTGGAGCTTTTTAACATCCGTGACAGCACAGGGGGACTTAGCCTAGGCGGCGTCCGGGGACAGCAAGCCATCCACGGATACACACACTAGGCCTGCTCCCCCTTTGGCTGGAGCTTTTTAACATCCGTGACAGCACAGGGGGACTTAGCCTAGGCGGCGTCCGGGGACAGCAAGCCATCCACGGATACACACACTAGGCCTGCTCCCCCTTTGGCTGGAGCTTTTTAACATCCGTGACAGCACAGGGGGACTTAGCCTAGGCGGCGTCCGGGGACAGCAAGCCATCCACGGATACACACACTAGGCCTGCTCCCCCTTTGGCTGGAGCTTTTTAACATCCGTGACAGCACAGGGGGACTTAGCCTAGGCGGCGTCCGGGGACAGCAAGCCATCCACGGATACACACACTAGGCCTGCTCCCCCTTTGGCTGGGGCCTCAGCCTCTGTCTCAAGCCGGATACGAGCTGTCGGTCCCGCTGTGCGCAGGAGCCTTCTGACGTGGATAGAACCAGACAGAGGCCCTGAGATGGCGGGGCTCTCACACCCATAGACCGAGCTCTTTCTCCGGCTTACAGAGAACCGCGATTTGTGCCATTTCGTTTTCTGAAAACTGTGTCTTTCAAAAAGCGCCGACGCTCCCTCGGACCTGTCTAACGTGTCGAAAAATGGCTTGCCATAAGCCACCGTGGGAGACCTGGGCTGACTATATGGCAAACGTGTATATGGTACTCTACTTAAGCGACTTAGTCATTTTTTCGAGAGGTCGAAAAACGCCTAAATAGATATGGTACTCTGCACTGTGAGAACCAGAGAATAACAGCGGGACGCGCGCACGCCCGCGTCCGCTCATAGTGAGCCTTCCCCGGACACCGAGACTTGGGAAGTCCCCCTCCTTGGCTGGAGGTCTGATAGAACCAGACACACTAACAGCGGGACGCACGCACGCCCGCCCGCGTCCGCTCATAGTGAGCCTTCCCCGGACACCGAGACTTGGGAAGTGCCCCTCCTTGGCTGGAGGTCTGATAGAACCAGACACACTAACAGCGGGACGCACGCACGCCCGCCCGCGTCCGCTCATAGTGAGCCTTCCCCGGACACCGAGACTTGGGAAGTGTCCCTCCTTGGCTGGAGGTCTGATAGAACCAGACACACTAACAGCGGGACGCGCGCACGCCCGCGTCCGCTCATAGTGAGCCTTCCCCGGACACCGAGACTTGGGAAGTCCCCCTCCTTGGCTGGAGGTCTGATAGAACCAGACACACTAACAGCGGGACGCGCGCACGCCCGCGTCCGCTCATAGTGAGCCTTCCCCGGACACCGAGACTTGGGACGTGCCCCTCTTTGGCTGGAAGTCTGGGAGAACCAGAGTCCCACAGGGGGACGCGCGCACGGACGCGTCCGCACAGAGTGACACATCCCCGGACACCCACGCTTGGGATGTGCCCCTCTTTGGCTGGAAGTCTAGGAGAACCAGAGTCCCGCAGGGGGACGCGCGCACGGACGCGTCCGCACAGAGTGACACATCCCCGGACACCCACGCTTGGGATGTGCCCCTCTTTGGCTGGAAGTCTAGGAGAACCAGAGTCCCGCAGGGGGACGCGCGCACGGACGCGTCCGCACAGAGTGACACATCCCCGGACACCCACGCTTGGGATGTGCCCCTCTTTGGCTGGAAGTCTAGGAGAACCAGAGTCCCGCAGGGGGACGCGCGCACGGACGCGTCCGCACAGAGTGACACATCCCCGGACACCCAGGCTTGGGATGTGCCCCTCTTTGGCTGGAAGTCTGGGAGAACCAGAGTCCCGCAGGGGGACGCGGGCAATGCCGCGTCCGCACAGAGTGATCCATCGCCGGACACCCACGCTTGGGAAGTGCCCCTCTTTGGCTGGAGCTCTGGGAGAACCACAGTCCCACAGGGGGACAGCCCTAGACCGTTTACACAGAGACCGTGCCTCGTCTCTGGGATCAGTACGGGTGACCTTCAAACCCGAATAGAACCGGCCAGAGGGCCCAGGAAGGCCCGTCTTTCACACCCGCAGATAGAGCTCTCCGTCCCGGTTCCGGAGAACCATGATTTGTGCCATTTCGTTTCGTGAAAAACTGTGTCGTGGGAAAAGCGCCGACGTTCCCTCGGAACTGTCTAACTTGTGGTAAAACGGCTTGCCATAGGCCACCACGGGAGACCCGGGCTGACCATATGGCAAACGTGTATATGGTACTCTACTTAAGCGACTTAGTCATTTTTTCGAGAGGTCGAAAAACGCCTAAATAGATATGGTACTCTATGGAGTACCATATGCACTTTTTGGTTACCGCGCGAGTCAGGGGGCATCCCGCGATGCCCTGCCCAGGGACAGCGCTCTGTCACTGGGATAGGTCCTCTGAGAGACCCCGCTCTAAGTCTGGAGCCCCTCAGCTCCAGCCCTACAGGGGGACAGCCCCAGACCTTCTACCCAGCGACGGTGCCCCGCCACTGGGACAGGTCTGGTGACAGAGCCCGGTCCCGGTCTGGAGGTCGGCTGCTCCAGCACAACAGCGGGACCCGCGCACGGCCGCGTCCGGGCAGAGTGAGCCGTCCTCGGACACACACACCTGGGATGTGCCCCTCTTTTGCTGGAGGTCTGGGAGAACCAGAGCCTAACAGCGGGACCCGCGCACGGCCGCGTCCGGACAGAGTGAGCCGTCCTCGGACACACACACCTGGGATGTGCCCCTCTTTTGCTGGAGGTCTGGGAGAACCAGAGCCTAACAGCGGGACCCGCGCACGGCCGCGTCCGGACAGAGTGAGCCGTCCTCGGACACACACACCTGGGATGTGCCCCTCTTTTGCTGGAGGTCTGGGAGAACCAGAGCCTAACAGCGGGACCCGCGCACGGCCGCGTCCGGGCAGAGTGATCCATCGCCGGACACACACACCTGGGATGTGCCCCTCTTTTGCTGGAGGTCTGGGAGAACCAGAGCCTAACAGCGGGACCCGCGCACGGCCGCGTCCGGGCAGAGTGATCCATCGCCGGACACACACACCTGGGATGTGCCCCTCTTTTGCTGGAGGTCTGGGAGAACCAGAGCCTAACAGCGGGACCCGCGCACGGCCGCGTCCGGGCAGAGTGATCCATCGCCGGACACACACACCTGGGATGTGCCCCTCTTTTGCTGGAGGTCTGGGAGAACCAGAGCCTAACAGCGGGACCCGCGCACGGCCGCGTCCGGGCAGAGTGATCCATCGCCGGACACACACACCTGGGATGTGCCCCTCTTTTGCTGGAGGTCTGGGAGAACCAGAGCCTAACAGCGGGACGCGCGCACGGCCGCGTCCGGGCAGAGTGAGCCATCGCCGGACACACACACCTGGGATGTGCCCCTCTTTGGCTGGAAGTCTGGGAGAACCAGAGTCCCACAGGGGACCGACCCTGGACCCTTACCCACAGACAGTGCTTCGTCTCTGGGATAAGCCTGGAGGCAAGTCCCGGCCCTCTCCGGAGCTCCTC
>CM057091.1:120000-127500 GCA_029959045.1 Taenioides sp. WSHXM2023
CACAGGGGGACGCGCGCACGGACGCGTCCGCACAGAGTGACACATCCCCGGACACCCAGGCTTGGGATGTGCCCCTCTTTGGCTGGAGGTCTGGGAGAACCAGAGTCCTGCAGGGGGACGGGCGCACGTACGCGTCCGCACAGAGTGACACATCCCCGGACACCCAGGCTTGGGATGTGCCCCTCTTTGGCTGGAAGTCTAGGAGAACCAGAGTCCCACAGGGGGACGCGCGCACGGACGCGTCCGCACAGAGTGACACATCCCCGGACACCCAGGCTTGGGATGTGCCCCTCTTTGGCTGGAGGTCTGGGAGAACCAGAGTCCCGCAGGGGGACGGGCGCACGTACGCGTCCGCACAGAGTGACACATCCCCGGACACCCAGGCTTGGGATGTGCCCCTCTTTGGCTGGAAGTCTAGGAGAACCAGAGTCCCACAGGGGGACGCGCGCACGGACGCGTCCGCACAGAGTGACACATCCCCGGACACCCAGGCTTGGGATGTGCCCCTCTTTGGCTGGAGGTCTGGGAGAACCAGAGTCCTGCAGGGGGACGGGCGCACGTACGCGTCCGCACAGAGTGACACATCCCCGGACACCCAGGCTTGGGATGTGCCCCTCTTTGGCTGGAAGTCTAGGAGAACCAGAGTCCCACAGGGGGACGCGCGCACGGACGCGTCCGCACAGAGTGACACATCCCCGGACACCCAGGCTTGGGATGTGCCCCTCTTTGGCTGGAGGTCTGGGAGAACCAGAGTCCTGCAGGGGGACGGGCGCACGTACGCGTCCGCACAGAGTGACACATCCCCGGACACCCAGGCTTGGGATGTGCCCCTCTTTGGCTGGAAGTCTAGGAGAACCAGAGTCCCACAGGGGGACGCGCGCACGGACGCGTCCGCACAGAGTGACACATCCCCGGACACCCAGGCTTGGGATGTGCCCCTCTTTGGCTGGAAGTCTGGGAGAACCAGAGTCCCGCACGGGGACGCGCGCACGGACGCGTCCGCACAGAGTGATCCATCGCCGGACACCCACGCTTGGGATGTGCCCCTCTTTGGCTGGAGGTCTGGGAGAACCAGAGTCCTGCAGGGGGACGCGCGCACGGACGCGTCCGCACAGAGTGATCCATCGCCGGACACCCACGCTTGGGATGTGCCCCTCTTTGGCTGGAGGTCTGGGAGAACCAGAGTCCTGCAGGGGGACGCGCGCACGGACGCGTCCGCACAGAGTGATCCATCGCCGGACACCCACGCTTGGGATGTGCCCCTCTTTGGCTGGAGGTCTGGGAGAACCAGAGTCCCGCAGGGGGACGCGCGCACGGACGCGTCCGCACAGAGTGATCCATCGCCGGACACCCACGCTTGGGAAGTGTCCCTGTTTGGCTGGAGCTCTGGGAGAACCAGAGTCCCGCAGGGGGACGCGCGCACGGACGCGTCCGTACAGAGTGACACATCCCCGGACACCCACGCTTGGGATGTGCCCCTCTTTGGCTGGAGGTCTGGGAGAACCAGAGTCCTGCAGGGGGACGCGCGCACGGACGCGTCCGCACAGAGTGATCCATCGCCGGACACCCACGCTTGGGATGTGTCCCTGTTTGGCTGGAGCTCTGGGAGAACCAGAGTCCCGCAGGGGGACGCGCGCACGGACGCGTCCGCACAGAGTGATCCATCGCGGGACACCCACGCTTGGGATGTGCCCCTCTTTGGCTGGATTCAAGTGTTTGGGTTCAAACTCAAAGAAAAACACTGCCCAGAGTTTAAAGGGTTTATTCATTTGTTTGTTCATTATTCTTCATCAGTTTCATCAGTTTCATCCTCCCGGGGGCTGCATTCACCGGTACCTCTTTCCAGAGCCCACAACATAAAGTCCCGCATTCGAGCCGTCTCCCCAGGGGGTGGGTCGGCTTTATAGAACCTCTTAGAGGTGGATACATCGTGGCACATGAGCGTGGTTATCTCATCTGCCTCCCTCTCATCAGTCACCCTCAGCACCTACTTAGAGGCAAACAACCACAGTTGTATGAAACATATAAGGAATAATCCAACACAGGTACTCACATAAGTAGCCATTGAGCTGCGCAGGGAGCCGAACGATGGTGGTGGCTCGGGCATGCCCACATCCAGCCAGCTCCTTCTAAACTCTGGCAGGAGTAGGGTGGCTCTATTGCCCGTACTGGAGCTAAAGAAATAGGGTGAGTCTCCACCGGGGAAATCATGTCTGCAGCGGACCCAGGACATCATTACACCATAGACATTGGTACCCACGTGGACTCTCGCGTCCCCGAATGTCCGGCGGGTCTTGTGATGCTTCACATAGATGATGCAGCATTGATTGCTCGGTCTTGCTGCCTCGACCTCGGCCACAAGCATATTTTGCAGAACCGATATCCTGTGGCCGGTCTCGGCAATTATTAGGCCCGCCAGCAAGCCGAAAAAACTTTGCTGGTCAACCTGCAACTTATCTCTTTCCAGGGTGCCTGAGAAAGCAGATATTTAAGGTTACAGGGGTCAAGATGGAATACGCTATACAGACCGGACCACCCACTCCGGACTTACTGAAATATTCGGGTAGAATCCGGTTTGCTCTCCTTATAAAAGCCCGGTGAACCTTCGCACTGAGGACCGAGGCAGATTTTTGCCTTCTCACTAACTGCTGACGGCTCACAACATCAGCAGCATTTTTTTTCTGCTCGGCTGCGATAGCATCTCTGACACCTGCTATGCCTCTGGCCGAGAGCCTGACTCCTTTGGGCCATGCGGATGTGACCCACTTGAGGAACACTGACACATCCGTGAGTCTCTTCCTTATAGTGGTGGCGGCCAGCCCTTTGGCCTTCCAAACAAGGACTGCACTGGAATGTTTCACACATATTTAGATATGTATGCGTAGGGCTAGGCGTTACGTCTGTACATACAGTACTTACTCAGAGATCCGCTCATGATCTCGTAGAAAGAGCAGGTCTTTCCTGGGAAAACCACCACCTGATGCATCACGCAGGAACAGTCTGACAGCCTGAACTCGCTGCTGTGCATTGGAGGCTTCTTTTGCGGTGGCCCCGTATGTCTGGATCCTCTTACGAAAGAGTTCCAGGAGTCGTTCTAAGAATCACAGTGCAAACTATAGTGGGGAAATTAATGTGTGGAGAGCTGTGGAAGTATGCTCACCACAACCTCTGCCACCAAGGGGCTCCCGGCCCCTTTGGAGCCGCTTCTGGGCCATTGCACAGCTTGGGCCCGGGAGGTCTGGGGGGACTTCACCCGGACCTGTGGGTTCTGGGGGTACAGAAGATTGTGCTGGAATCACCGGCGGGACAGCTAGACCTGCTCCCGGGTCGGCTGGGTCAAGGGCAGGGGCAGGGGCAGCGGGTGGTAGGGGGTGGACAGCAGGGGGATCCATGGACACTTCCATGACATCGTCCACCCTGCTCACCATTGGTATATCGGGGTTTGTGTCCCGAAGTGCCCTTAGGTCATTGATGACCCGCTGCTTGCGCCCCAGGCGCACGTACTCGGCCCTCTTGCCCTTTGTCACATCCCTATGTGCGACCTTGATGTGTTTGTCCAGCCGGAGACAGTTTTTTTGGCAAACCATGCATTGCACGGGCCCACTGATGCCACTAGAGAGAAGACCGGAGGTTAGTACTAGTAAATACCAGTATTTCGATCAATGTCTGAACTCACCGGAGCGTTGACAACTTAAGGAGTAAAGCCAGCTCGTCCTTGTTGACAACTTTATGGTTCTTTTTAAAGTGCTGTCTTAGGTATGCGTATTCATTCCCGCACATACCACAAGCCATTTCTGTTCTGTGCCAAAAAGCCGAAAGTCAAGTCCCTATTGTCGGGAATGCAGTCAGGGAACTTGGCACGAGAAAATGGTGGCCGAAAGGCAGGTCCCTGATATACTACCTTCAGACCAATCAGACAGAGCCCCTGAGGTGGAGCCTTGGGAGTGGAAGGGGACAACGGCACTCCCTTTACCCAGTTACAGTGCCTTGACTCTGGGACAAGTCACTTGACACACCCACATCCAGTATGGAACTCCGCAGCACCGGCACTTAAAGGGACACGTCCCCATTCCCGGGACACTTGCTCCGGGCCCTCTGGGCCGGATCACCGGGGAGACACGGGGGTCTCTCCGGCCGACCTTCAAGCCCGAAAAGAACCGGGAAGAGGGCACAGGACGGCCCCCTCGCATCCCCGCTGAACTAGCTCTTTATAGAGCTGTTTCCACAGTCCGTGTTTCAATGCTTAACAACGGTTGCAAAGCGTTGCCTCTAGTGGCTATGCTCTGCCTGCAAATCTTTACAGTCCGGGCATTGCTGTCCGTTCAAAACCACGAGTCCATCCTCACCTTAACCCCAACCCTAAGGCCATTAACTTAGGTGAGCTTGTTGAGAACCGGGACTGCACAGGGGGACTTAGCCTAGGCGGCGTCCGGGGACAGCAAGCCATCCACGGATACACACACTAGGCCTGCTCCCCCTTTGGCTGGAGCTTTTTAACATCCGTGACAGCACAGGGGGACTTAGCCTAGGCGGCGTCCGGGGACAGCAAGCCATCCACGGATACACACACTAGGCCTGCTCCCCCTTTGGCTGGAGCTTTTTAACATCCGTGACAGCACAGGGGGACTTAGCCTAGGCGGCGTCCGGGGACAGCAAGCCATCCACGGATACACACACTAGGCCTGCTCCCCCTTTGGCTGGAGCTTTTTAACATCCGTGACAGCACAGGGGGACTTAGCCTAGGCGGCGTCCGGGGACAGCAAGCCATCCACGGATACACACACTAGGCCTGCTCCCCCTTTGGCTGGAGCTTTTTAACATCCGTGACAGCACAGGGGGACTTAGCCTAGGCGGCGTCCGGGGACAGCAAGCCATCCACGGATACACACACTAGGCCTGCTCCCCCTTTGGCTGGGGCCTCAGCCTCTGTCTCAAGCCGGATACGAGCTGTCGGTCCCGCTGTGCGCAGGAGCCTTCTGACGTGGATAGAACCAGACAGAGGCCCTGAGATGGCGGGGCTCTCACACCCATAGACCGAGCTCTTTCTCCGGCTTACAGAGAACCGCGATTTGTGCCATTTCGTTTTCTGAAAACTGTGTCTTTCAAAAAGCGCCGACGCTCCCTCGGACCTGTCTAACGTGTCGAAAAATGGCTTGCCATAAGCCACCGTGGGAGACCTGGGCTGACTATATGGCAAACGTGTATATGGTACTCTACTTAAGCGACTTAGTCATTTTTTCGAGAGGTCGAAAAACGCCTAAATAGATATGGTACTCTGCACTGTGAGAACCAGAGAATAACAGCGGGACGCGCGCACGCCCGCGTCCGCTCATAGTGAGCCTTCCCCGGACACCGAGACTTGGGAAGTCCCCCTCCTTGGCTGGAGGTCTGATAGAACCAGACACACTAACAGCGGGACGCACGCACGCCCGCCCGCGTCCGCTCATAGTGAGCCTTCCCCGGACACCGAGACTTGGGAAGTGCCCCTCCTTGGCTGGAGGTCTGATAGAACCAGACACACTAACAGCGGGACGCACGCACGCCCGCCCGCGTCCGCTCATAGTGAGCCTTCCCCGGACACCGAGACTTGGGAAGTGTCCCTCCTTGGCTGGAGGTCTGATAGAACCAGACACACTAACAGCGGGACGCGCGCACGCCCGCGTCCGCTCATAGTGAGCCTTCCCCGGACACCGAGACTTGGGAAGTCCCCCTCCTTGGCTGGAGGTCTGATAGAACCAGACACACTAACAGCGGGACGCGCGCACGCCCGCGTCCGCTCATAGTGAGCCTTCCCCGGACACCGAGACTTGGGACGTGCCCCTCTTTGGCTGGAAGTCTGGGAGAACCAGAGTCCCACAGGGGGACGCGCGCACGGACGCGTCCGCACAGAGTGACACATCCCCGGACACCCACGCTTGGGATGTGCCCCTCTTTGGCTGGAAGTCTAGGAGAACCAGAGTCCCGCAGGGGGACGCGCGCACGGACGCGTCCGCACAGAGTGACACATCCCCGGACACCCACGCTTGGGATGTGCCCCTCTTTGGCTGGAAGTCTAGGAGAACCAGAGTCCCGCAGGGGGACGCGCGCACGGACGCGTCCGCACAGAGTGACACATCCCCGGACACCCACGCTTGGGATGTGCCCCTCTTTGGCTGGAAGTCTAGGAGAACCAGAGTCCCGCAGGGGGACGCGCGCACGGACGCGTCCGCACAGAGTGACACATCCCCGGACACCCAGGCTTGGGATGTGCCCCTCTTTGGCTGGAAGTCTGGGAGAACCAGAGTCCCGCAGGGGGACGCGGGCAATGCCGCGTCCGCACAGAGTGATCCATCGCCGGACACCCACGCTTGGGAAGTGCCCCTCTTTGGCTGGAGCTCTGGGAGAACCACAGTCCCACAGGGGGACAGCCCTAGACCGTTTACACAGAGACCGTGCCTCGTCTCTGGGATCAGTACGGGTGACCTTCAAACCCGAATAGAACCGGCCAGAGGGCCCAGGAAGGCCCGTCTTTCACACCCGCAGATAGAGCTCTCCGTCCCGGTTCCGGAGAACCATGATTTGTGCCATTTCGTTTCGTGAAAAACTGTGTCGTGGGAAAAGCGCCGACGTTCCCTCGGAACTGTCTAACTTGTGGTAAAACGGCTTGCCATAGGCCACCACGGGAGACCCGGGCTGACCATATGGCAAACGTGTATATGGTACTCTACTTAAGCGACTTAGTCATTTTTTCGAGAGGTCGAAAAACGCCTAAATAGATATGGTACTCTATGGAGTACCATATGCACTTTTTGGTTACCGCGCGAGTCAGGGGGCATCCCGCGATGCCCTGCCCAGGGACAGCGCTCTGTCACTGGGATAGGTCCTCTGAGAGACCCCGCTCTAAGTCTGGAGCCCCTCAGCTCCAGCCCTACAGGGGGACAGCCCCAGACCTTCTACCCAGCGACGGTGCCCCGCCACTGGGACAGGTCTGGTGACAGAGCCCGGTCCCGGTCTGGAGGTCGGCTGCTCCAGCACAACAGCGGGACCCGCGCACGGCCGCGTCCGGGCAGAGTGAGCCGTCCTCGGACACACACACCTGGGATGTGCCCCTCTTTTGCTGGAGGTCTGGGAGAACCAGAGCCTAACAGCGGGACCCGCGCACGGCCGCGTCCGGACAGAGTGAGCCGTCCTCGGACACACACACCTGGGATGTGCCCCTCTTTTGCTGGAGGTCTGGGAGAACCAGAGCCTAACAGCGGGACCCGCGCACGGCCGCGTCCGGGCAGAGTGATCCATCGCCGGACACACACACCTGGGATGTGCCCCTCTTTTGCTGGAGGTCTGGGAGAACCAGAGCCTAACAGCGGGACCCGCGCACGGCCGCGTCCGGGCAGAGTGATCCATCGCCGGACACACACACCTGGGATGTGCCCCTCTTTTGCTGGAGGTCTGGGAGAACCAGAGCCTAACAGCGGGACCCGCGCACGGCCGCGTCCGGGCAGAGTGATCCATCGCCGGACA
>CM057091.1:137500-145000 GCA_029959045.1 Taenioides sp. WSHXM2023
AGTCTAGGAGAACCAGAGTCCCACAGGGGGACGCGCGCACGGACGCGTCCGCACAGAGTGACACATCCCCGGACACCCAGGCTTGGGATGTGCCCCTCTTTGGCTGGAGGTCTGGGAGAACCAGAGTCCCGCAGGGGGACGGGCGCACGTACGCGTCCGCACAGAGTGACACATCCCCGGACACCCAGGCTTGGGATGTGCCCCTCTTTGGCTGGAAGTCTAGGAGAACCAGAGTCCCACAGGGGGACGCGCGCACGGACGCGTCCGCACAGAGTGACACATCCCCGGACACCCAGGCTTGGGATGTGCCCCTCTTTGGCTGGAGGTCTGGGAGAACCAGAGTCCTGCAGGGGGACGGGCGCACGTACGCGTCCGCACAGAGTGACACATCCCCGGACACCCAGGCTTGGGATGTGCCCCTCTTTGGCTGGAAGTCTAGGAGAACCAGAGTCCCACAGGGGGACGCGCGCACGGACGCGTCCGCACAGAGTGACACATCCCCGGACACCCAGGCTTGGGATGTGCCCCTCTTTGGCTGGAGGTCTGGGAGAACCAGAGTCCCGCAGGGGGACGGGCGCACGTACGCGTCCGCACAGAGTGACACATCCCCGGACACCCAGGCTTGGGATGTGCCCCTCTTTGGCTGGAAGTCTAGGAGAACCAGAGTCCCACAGGGGGACGCGCGCACGGACGCGTCCGCACAGAGTGACACATCCCCGGACACCCAGGCTTGGGATGTGCCCCTCTTTGGCTGGAGGTCTGGGAGAACCAGAGTCCTGCAGGGGGACGGGCGCACGTACGCGTCCGCACAGAGTGACACATCCCCGGACACCCAGGCTTGGGATGTGCCCCTCTTTGGCTGGAAGTCTAGGAGAACCAGAGTCCCACAGGGGGACGCGCGCACGGACGCGTCCGCACAGAGTGACACATCCCCGGACACCCAGGCTTGGGATGTGCCCCTCTTTGGCTGGAGGTCTGGGAGAACCAGAGTCCTGCAGGGGGACGGGCGCACGTACGCGTCCGCACAGAGTGACACATCCCCGGACACCCAGGCTTGGGATGTGCCCCTCTTTGGCTGGAAGTCTAGGAGAACCAGAGTCCCACAGGGGGACGCGCGCACGGACGCGTCCGCACAGAGTGACACATCCCCGGACACCCAGGCTTGGGATGTGCCCCTCTTTGGCTGGAAGTCTGGGAGAACCAGAGTCCCGCACGGGGACGCGCGCACGGACGCGTCCGCACAGAGTGATCCATCGCCGGACACCCACGCTTGGGATGTGCCCCTCTTTGGCTGGAGGTCTGGGAGAATCAGAGTCCTGCAGGGGGACGCGCGCACGGACGCGTCCGCACAGAGTGATCCATCGCCGGACACCCACGCTTGGGATGTGCCCCTCTTTGGCTGGAGGTCTGGGAGAACCAGAGTCCTGCAGGGGGACGCGCGCACGGACGCGTCCGCACAGAGTGATCCATCGCCGGACACCCACGCTTGGGATGTGCCCCTCTTTGGCTGGAGGTCTGGGAGAACCAGAGTCCCGCAGGGGGACGCGCGCACGGACGCGTCCGCACAGAGTGATCCATCGCCGGACACCCACGCTTGGGAAGTGTCCCTGTTTGGCTGGAGCTCTGGGAGAACCAGAGTCCCGCAGGGGGACGCGCGCACGGACGCGTCCGTACAGAGTGACACATCCCCGGACACCCACGCTTGGGATGTGCCCCTCTTTGGCTGGAGGTCTGGGAGAACCAGAGTCCTGCAGGGGGACGCGCGCACGGACGCGTCCGCACAGAGTGATCCATCGCCGGACACCCACGCTTGGGATGTGTCCCTGTTTGGCTGGAGCTCTGGGAGAACCAGAGTCCCGCAGGGGGACGCGCGCACGGACGCGTCCGTACAGAGTGACACATCCCCGGACACCCACGCTTGGGATGTGCCCCTCTTTGGCTGGAGGTCTGGGAGAACCAGAGTCCTGCAGGGGGACGCGCGCACGGACGCGTCCGCACAGAGTGATCCATCGCGGGACACCCACGCTTGGGATGTGCCCCTCTTTGGCTGGATTCAAGTGTTTGGGTTCAAACTCAAAGAAAAACACTGCCCAGAGTTTAAAGGGTTTATTCATTTGTTTGTTCATTATTCTTCATCAGTTTCATCAGTTTCATCCTCCCGGGGGCTGCATTCACCGGTACCTCTTTCCAGAGCCCACAACATAAAGTCCCGCATTCGAGCCGTCTCCCCAGGGGGTGGGTCGGCTTTATAGAACCTCTTAGAGGTGGATACATCGTGGCACATGAGCGTGGTTATCTCATCTGCCTCCCTCTCATCAGTCACCCTCAGCACCTACTTAGAGGCAAACAACCACAGTTGTATGAAACATATAAGGAATAATCCAACACAGGTACTCACATAAGTAGCCATTGAGCTGCGCAGGGAGCCGAACGATGGTGGTGGCTCGGGCATGCCCACATCCAGCCAGCTCCTTCTAAACTCTGGCAGGAGTAGGGTGGCTCTATTGCCCGTACTGGAGCTAAAGAAATAGGGTGAGTCTCCACCGGGGAAATCATGTCTGCAGCGGACCCAGGACATCATTACACCATAGACATTGGTACCCACGTGGACTCTCGCGTCCCCGAATGTCCGGCGGGTCTTGTGATGCTTCACATAGATGATGCAGCATTGATTGCTCGGTCTTGCTGCCTCGACCTCGGCCACAAGCATATTTTGCAGAACCGATATCCTGTGGCCGGTCTCGGCAATTATTAGGCCCGCCAGCAAGCCGAAAAAACTTTGCTGGTCAACCTGCAACTTATCTCTTTCCAGGGTGCCTGAGAAAGCAGATATTTAAGGTTACAGGGGTCAAGATGGAATACGCTATACAGACCGGACCACCCACTCCGGACTTACTGAAATATTCGGGTAGAATCCGGTTTGCTCTCCTTATAAAAGCCCGGTGAACCTTCGCACTGAGGACCGAGGCAGATTTTTGCCTTCTCACTAACTGCTGACGGCTCACAACATCAGCAGCATTTTTTTTCTGCTCGGCTGCGATAGCATCTCTGACACCTGCTATGCCTCTGGCCGAGAGCCTGACTCCTTTGGGCCATGCGGATGTGACCCACTTGAGGAACACTGACACATCCGTGAGTCTCTTCCTTATAGTGGTGGCGGCCAGCCCTTTGGCCTTCCAAACAAGGACTGCACTGGAATGTTTCACACATATTTAGATATGTATGCGTAGGGCTAGGCGTTACGTCTGTACATACAGTACTTACTCAGAGATCCGCTCATGATCTCGTAGAAAGAGCAGGTCTTTCCTGGGAAAACCACCACCTGATGCATCACGCAGGAACAGTCTGACAGCCTGAACTCGCTGCTGTGCATTGGAGGCTTCTTTTGCGGTGGCCCCGTATGTCTGGATCCTCTTACGAAAGAGTTCCAGGAGTCGTTCTAAGAATCACAGTGCAAACTATAGTGGGGAAATTAATGTGTGGAGAGCTGTGGAAGTATGCTCACCACAACCTCTGCCACCAAGGGGCTCCCGGCCCCTTTGGAGCCGCTTCTGGGCCATTGCACAGCTTGGGCCCGGGAGGTCTGGGGGGACTTCACCCGGACCTGTGGGTTCTGGGGGTACAGAAGATTGTGCTGGAATCACCGGCGGGACAGCTAGACCTGCTCCCGGGTCGGCTGGGTCAAGGGCAGGGGCAGGGGCAGCGGGTGGTAGGGGGTGGACAGCAGGGGGATCCATGGACACTTCCATGACATCGTCCACCCTGCTCACCATTGGTATATCGGGGTTTGTGTCCCGAAGTGCCCTTAGGTCATTGATGACCCGCTGCTTGCGCCCCAGGCGCACGTACTCGGCCCTCTTGCCCTTTGTCACATCCCTATGTGCGACCTTGATGTGTTTGTCCAGCCGGAGACAGTTTTTTTGGCAAACCATGCATTGCACGGGCCCACTGATGCCACTAGAGAGAAGACCGGAGGTTAGTACTAGTAAATACCAGTATTTCGATCAATGTCTGAACTCACCGGAGCGTTGACAACTTAAGGAGTAAAGCCAGCTCGTCCTTGTTGACAACTTTATGGTTCTTTTTAAAGTGCTGTCTTAGGTATGCGTATTCATTCCCGCACATACCACAAGCCATTTCTGTTCTGTGCCAAAAAGCCGAAAGTCAAGTCCCTATTGTCGGGAATGCAGTCAGGGAACTTGGCACGAGAAAATGGTGGCCGAAAGGCAGGTCCCTGATATACTACCTTCAGACCAATCAGACAGAGCCCCTGAGGTGGAGCCTTGGGAGTGGAAGGGGACAACGGCACTCCCTTTACCCAGTTACAGTGCCTTGACTCTGGGACAAGTCACTTGACACACCCACATCCAGTATGGAACTCCGCAGCACCGGCACTTAAAGGGACACGTCCCCATTCCCGGGACACTTGCTCCGGGCCCTCTGGGCCGGATCACCGGGGAGACACGGGGGTCTCTCCGGCCGACCTTCAAGCCCGAAAAGAACCGGGAAGAGGGCACAGGACGGCCCCCTCGCATCCCCGCTGAACTAGCTCTTTATAGAGCTGTTTCCACAGTCCGTGTTTCAATGCTTAACAACGGTTGCAAAGCGTTGCCTCTAGTGGCTATGCTCTGCCTGCAAATCTTTACAGTCCGGGCATTGCTGTCCGTTCAAAACCACGAGTCCATCCTCACCTTAACCCCAACCCTAAGGCCATTAACTTAGGTGAGCTTGTTGAGAACCGGGACTGCACAGGGGGACTTAGCCTAGGCGGCGTCCGGGGACAGCAAGCCATCCACGGATACACACACTAGGCCTGCTCCCCCTTTGGCTGGAGCTTTTTAACATCCGTGACAGCACAGGGGGACTTAGCCTAGGCGGCGTCCGGGGACAGCAAGCCATCCACGGATACACACACTAGGCCTGCTCCCCCTTTGGCTGGAGCTTTTTAACATCCGTGACAGCACAGGGGGACTTAGCCTAGGCGGCGTCCGGGGACAGCAAGCCATCCACGGATACACACACTAGGCCTGCTCCCCCTTTGGCTGGAGCTTTTTAACATCCGTGACAGCACAGGGGGACTTAGCCTAGGCGGCGTCCGGGGACAGCAAGCCATCCACGGATACACACACTAGGCCTGCTCCCCCTTTGGCTGGAGCTTTTTAACATCCGTGACAGCACAGGGGGACTTAGCCTAGGCGGCGTCCGGGGACAGCAAGCCATCCACGGATACACACACTAGGCCTGCTCCCCCTTTGGCTGGGGCCTCAGCCTCTGTCTCAAGCCGGATACGAGCTGTCGGTCCCGCTGTGCGCAGGAGCCTTCTGACGTGGATAGAACCAGACAGAGGCCCTGAGATGGCGGGGCTCTCACACCCATAGACCGAGCTCTTTCTCCGGCTTACAGAGAACCGCGATTTGTGCCATTTCGTTTTCTGAAAACTGTGTCTTTCAAAAAGCGCCGACGCTCCCTCGGACCTGTCTAACGTGTCGAAAAATGGCTTGCCATAAGCCACCGTGGGAGACCTGGGCTGACTATATGGCAAACGTGTATATGGTACTCTACTTAAGCGACTTAGTCATTTTTTCGAGAGGTCGAAAAACGCCTAAATAGATATGGTACTCTGCACTGTGAGAACCAGAGAATAACAGCGGGACGCGCGCACGCCCGCGTCCGCTCATAGTGAGCCTTCCCCGGACACCGAGACTTGGGAAGTCCCCCTCCTTGGCTGGAGGTCTGATAGAACCAGACACACTAACAGCGGGACGCACGCACGCCCGCCCGCGTCCGCTCATAGTGAGCCTTCCCCGGACACCGAGACTTGGGAAGTGCCCCTCCTTGGCTGGAGGTCTGATAGAACCAGACACACTAACAGCGGGACGCACGCACGCCCGCCCGCGTCCGCTCATAGTGAGCCTTCCCCGGACACCGAGACTTGGGAAGTGTCCCTCCTTGGCTGGAGGTCTGATAGAACCAGACACACTAACAGCGGGACGCGCGCACGCCCGCGTCCGCTCATAGTGAGCCTTCCCCGGACACCGAGACTTGGGAAGTCCCCCTCCTTGGCTGGAGGTCTGATAGAACCAGACACACTAACAGCGGGACGCGCGCACGCCCGCGTCCGCTCATAGTGAGCCTTCCCCGGACACCGAGACTTGGGACGTGCCCCTCTTTGGCTGGAAGTCTGGGAGAACCAGAGTCCCACAGGGGGACGCGCGCACGGACGCGTCCGCACAGAGTGACACATCCCCGGACACCCACGCTTGGGATGTGCCCCTCTTTGGCTGGAAGTCTAGGAGAACCAGAGTCCCGCAGGGGGACGCGCGCACGGACGCGTCCGCACAGAGTGACACATCCCCGGACACCCACGCTTGGGATGTGCCCCTCTTTGGCTGGAAGTCTAGGAGAACCAGAGTCCCGCAGGGGGACGCGCGCACGGACGCGTCCGCACAGAGTGACACATCCCCGGACACCCACGCTTGGGATGTGCCCCTCTTTGGCTGGAAGTCTAGGAGAACCAGAGTCCCGCAGGGGGACGCGCGCACGGACGCGTCCGCACAGAGTGACACATCCCCGGACACCCAGGCTTGGGATGTGCCCCTCTTTGGCTGGAAGTCTGGGAGAACCAGAGTCCCGCAGGGGGACGCGGGCAATGCCGCGTCCGCACAGAGTGATCCATCGCCGGACACCCACGCTTGGGAAGTGCCCCTCTTTGGCTGGAGCTCTGGGAGAACCACAGTCCCACAGGGGGACAGCCCTAGACCGTTTACACAGAGACCGTGCCTCGTCTCTGGGATCAGTACGGGTGACCTTCAAACCCGAATAGAACCGGCCAGAGGGCCCAGGAAGGCCCGTCTTTCACACCCGCAGATAGAGCTCTCCGTCCCGGTTCCGGAGAACCATGATTTGTGCCATTTCGTTTCGTGAAAAACTGTGTCGTGGGAAAAGCGCCGACGTTCCCTCGGAACTGTCTAACTTGTGGTAAAACGGCTTGCCATAGGCCACCACGGGAGACCCGGGCTGACCATATGGCAAACGTGTATATGGTACTCTACTTAAGCGACTTAGTCATTTTTTCGAGAGGTCGAAAAACGCCTAAATAGATATGGTACTCTATGGAGTACCATATGCACTTTTTGGTTACCGCGCGAGTCAGGGGGCATCCCGCGATGCCCTGCCCAGGGACAGCGCTCTGTCACTGGGATAGGTCCTCTGAGAGACCCCGCTCTAAGTCTGGAGCCCCTCAGCTCCAGCCCTACAGGGGGACAGCCCCAGACCTTCTACCCAGCGACGGTGCCCCGCCACTGGGACAGGTCTGGTGACAGAGCCCGGTCCCGGTCTGGAGGTCGGCTGCTCCAGCACAACAGCGGGACCCGCGCACGGCCGCGTCCGGGCAGAGTGAGCCGTCCTCGGACACACACACCTGGGATGTGCCCCTCTTTTGCTGGAGGTCTGGGAGAACCAGAGCCTAACAGCGGGACCCGCGCACGGCCGCGTCCGGAC
>CM057091.1:155000-162500 GCA_029959045.1 Taenioides sp. WSHXM2023
TCTTTCTCCGGCTTACGGAGAACCATGATTTGTGCCATTTCGTTTTCTGAAAACTGCGTCGTGAGAAAAGCGCCGACGCTCCCTCGGACCTGTCTAACGTGTCGAAAAACGGCTTGCCATAAGCCACCGCGGGAGACCCGGGCTGACTATATGGCAAACGTGTATATGGTACTCTACTTAAGCGACTTAGTCATTTTTTCGAGAGGTCGAAAAACGCCTAAATAGATATGGTACTCTGCACTGTGAGAACCAGAGAATAACAGGGGGACGCGCGCACGGACGCGTCCGCACAGAGTGACACATCCCCGGACACCCAGGCTTGGGATGTGCCCCTCTTTGGCTGGAGGTCTGGGAGAACCAGAGTCCTGCAGGGGGACGGGCGCACGTACGCGTCCGCACAGAGTGACACATCCCCGGACACCCAGGCTTGGGATGTGCCCCTCTTTGGCTGGAAGTCTAGGAGAACCAGAGTCCCACAGGGGGACGCGCGCACGGACGCGTCCGCACAGAGTGACACATCCCCGGACACCCAGGCTTGGGATGTGCCCCTCTTTGGCTGGAGGTCTGGGAGAACCAGAGTCCCGCAGGGGGACGGGCGCACGTACGCGTCCGCACAGAGTGACACATCCCCGGACACCCAGGCTTGGGATGTGCCCCTCTTTGGCTGGAAGTCTAGGAGAACCAGAGTCCCACAGGGGGACGCGCGCACGGACGCGTCCGCACAGAGTGACACATCCCCGGACACCCAGGCTTGGGATGTGCCCCTCTTTGGCTGGAGGTCTGGGAGAACCAGAGTCCTGCAGGGGGACGGGCGCACGTACGCGTCCGCACAGAGTGACACATCCCCGGACACCCAGGCTTGGGATGTGCCCCTCTTTGGCTGGAAGTCTAGGAGAACCAGAGTCCCACAGGGGGACGCGCGCACGGACGCGTCCGCACAGAGTGACACATCCCCGGACACCCAGGCTTGGGATGTGCCCCTCTTTGGCTGGAGGTCTGGGAGAACCAGAGTCCCGCAGGGGGACGGGCGCACGTACGCGTCCGCACAGAGTGACACATCCCCGGACACCCAGGCTTGGGATGTGCCCCTCTTTGGCTGGAAGTCTAGGAGAACCAGAGTCCCACAGGGGGACGCGCGCACGGACGCGTCCGCACAGAGTGACACATCCCCGGACACCCAGGCTTGGGATGTGCCCCTCTTTGGCTGGAGGTCTGGGAGAACCAGAGTCCTGCAGGGGGACGGGCGCACGTACGCGTCCGCACAGAGTGACACATCCCCGGACACCCAGGCTTGGGATGTGCCCCTCTTTGGCTGGAAGTCTAGGAGAACCAGAGTCCCACAGGGGGACGCGCGCACGGACGCGTCCGCACAGAGTGACACATCCCCGGACACCCAGGCTTGGGATGTGCCCCTCTTTGGCTGGAGGTCTGGGAGAACCAGAGTCCTGCAGGGGGACGGGCGCACGTACGCGTCCGCACAGAGTGACACATCCCCGGACACCCAGGCTTGGGATGTGCCCCTCTTTGGCTGGAAGTCTAGGAGAACCAGAGTCCCACAGGGGGACGCGCGCACGGACGCGTCCGCACAGAGTGACACATCCCCGGACACCCAGGCTTGGGATGTGCCCCTCTTTGGCTGGAAGTCTGGGAGAACCAGAGTCCCGCACGGGGACGCGCGCACGGACGCGTCCGCACAGAGTGATCCATCGCCGGACACCCACGCTTGGGATGTGCCCCTCTTTGGCTGGAGGTCTGGGAGAACCAGAGTCCTGCAGGGGGACGCGCGCACGGACGCGTCCGCACAGAGTGATCCATCGCCGGACACCCACGCTTGGGATGTGCCCCTCTTTGGCTGGAGGTCTGGGAGAACCAGAGTCCTGCAGGGGGACGCGCGCACGGACGCGTCCGCACAGAGTGATCCATCGCCGGACACCCACGCTTGGGATGTGCCCCTCTTTGGCTGGAGGTCTGGGAGAACCAGAGTCCCGCAGGGGGACGCGCGCACGGACGCGTCCGCACAGAGTGATCCATCGCCGGACACCCACGCTTGGGAAGTGTCCCTGTTTGGCTGGAGCTCTGGGAGAACCAGAGTCCCGCAGGGGGACGCGCGCACGGACGCGTCCGTACAGAGTGACACATCCCCGGACACCCACGCTTGGGATGTGCCCCTCTTTGGCTGGAGGTCTGGGAGAACCAGAGTCCTGCAGGGGGACGCGCGCACGGACGCGTCCGCACAGAGTGATCCATCGCCGGACACCCACGCTTGGGATGTGTCCCTGTTTGGCTGGAGCTCTGGGAGAACCAGAGTCCCGCAGGGGGACGCGCGCACGGACGCGTCCGTACAGAGTGACACATCCCCGGACACCCACGCTTGGGATGTGCCCCTCTTTGGCTGGAGGTCTGGGAGAACCAGAGTCCTGCAGGGGGACGCGCGCACGGACGCGTCCGCACAGAGTGATCCATCGCGGGACACCCACGCTTGGGATGTGCCCCTCTTTGGCTGGATTCAAGTGTTTGGGTTCAAACTCAAAGAAAAACACTGCCCAGAGTTTAAAGGGTTTATTCATTTGTTTGTTCATTATTCTTCATCAGTTTCATCAGTTTCATCCTCCCGGGGGCTGCATTCACCGGTACCTCTTTCCAGAGCCCACAACATAAAGTCCCGCATTCGAGCCGTCTCCCCAGGGGGTGGGTCGGCTTTATAGAACCTCTTAGAGGTGGATACATCGTGGCACATGAGCGTGGTTATCTCATCTGCCTCCCTCTCATCAGTCACCCTCAGCACCTACTTAGAGGCAAACAACCACAGTTGTATGAAACATATAAGGAATAATCCAACACAGGTACTCACATAAGTAGCCATTGAGCTGCGCAGGGAGCCGAACGATGGTGGTGGCTCGGGCATGCCCACATCCAGCCAGCTCCTTCTAAACTCTGGCAGGAGTAGGGTGGCTCTATTGCCCGTACTGGAGCTAAAGAAATAGGGTGAGTCTCCACCGGGGAAATCATGTCTGCAGCGGACCCAGGACATCATTACACCATAGACATTGGTACCCACGTGGACTCTCGCGTCCCCGAATGTCCGGCGGGTCTTGTGATGCTTCACATAGATGATGCAGCATTGATTGCTCGGTCTTGCTGCCTCGACCTCGGCCACAAGCATATTTTGCAGAACCGATATCCTGTGGCCGGTCTCGGCAATTATTAGGCCCGCCAGCAAGCCGAAAAAACTTTGCTGGTCAACCTGCAACTTATCTCTTTCCAGGGTGCCTGAGAAAGCAGATATTTAAGGTTACAGGGGTCAAGATGGAATACGCTATACAGACCGGACCACCCACTCCGGACTTACTGAAATATTCGGGTAGAATCCGGTTTGCTCTCCTTATAAAAGCCCGGTGAACCTTCGCACTGAGGACCGAGGCAGATTTTTGCCTTCTCACTAACTGCTGACGGCTCACAACATCAGCAGCATTTTTTTTCTGCTCGGCTGCGATAGCATCTCTGACACCTGCTATGCCTCTGGCCGAGAGCCTGACTCCTTTGGGCCATGCGGATGTGACCCACTTGAGGAACACTGACACATCCGTGAGTCTCTTCCTTATAGTGGTGGCGGCCAGCCCTTTGGCCTTCCAAACAAGGACTGCACTGGAATGTTTCACACATATTTAGATATGTATGCGTAGGGCTAGGCGTTACGTCTGTACATACAGTACTTACTCAGAGATCCGCTCATGATCTCGTAGAAAGAGCAGGTCTTTCCTGGGAAAACCACCACCTGATGCATCACGCAGGAACAGTCTGACAGCCTGAACTCGCTGCTGTGCATTGGAGGCTTCTTTTGCGGTGGCCCCGTATGTCTGGATCCTCTTACGAAAGAGTTCCAGGAGTCGTTCTAAGAATCACAGTGCAAACTATAGTGGGGAAATTAATGTGTGGAGAGCTGTGGAAGTATGCTCACCACAACCTCTGCCACCAAGGGGCTCCCGGCCCCTTTGGAGCCGCTTCTGGGCCATTGCACAGCTTGGGCCCGGGAGGTCTGGGGGGACTTCACCCGGACCTGTGGGTTCTGGGGGTACAGAAGATTGTGCTGGAATCACCGGCGGGACAGCTAGACCTGCTCCCGGGTCGGCTGGGTCAAGGGCAGGGGCAGGGGCAGCGGGTGGTAGGGGGTGGACAGCAGGGGGATCCATGGACACTTCCATGACATCGTCCACCCTGCTCACCATTGGTATATCGGGGTTTGTGTCCCGAAGTGCCCTTAGGTCATTGATGACCCGCTGCTTGCGCCCCAGGCGCACGTACTCGGCCCTCTTGCCCTTTGTCACATCCCTATGTGCGACCTTGATGTGTTTGTCCAGCCGGAGACAGTTTTTTTGGCAAACCATGCATTGCACGGGCCCACTGATGCCACTAGAGAGAAGACCGGAGGTTAGTACTAGTAAATACCAGTATTTCGATCAATGTCTGAACTCACCGGAGCGTTGACAACTTAAGGAGTAAAGCCAGCTCGTCCTTGTTGACAACTTTATGGTTCTTTTTAAAGTGCTGTCTTAGGTATGCGTATTCATTCCCGCACATACCACAAGCCATTTCTGTTCTGTGCCAAAAAGCCGAAAGTCAAGTCCCTATTGTCGGGAATGCAGTCAGGGAACTTGGCACGAGAAAATGGTGGCCGAAAGGCAGGTCCCTGATATACTACCTTCAGACCAATCAGACAGAGCCCCTGAGGTGGAGCCTTGGGAGTGGAAGGGGACAACGGCACTCCCTTTACCCAGTTACAGTGCCTTGACTCTGGGACAAGTCACTTGACACACCCACATCCAGTATGGAACTCCGCAGCACCGGCACTTAAAGGGACACGTCCCCATTCCCGGGACACTTGCTCCGGGCCCTCTGGGCCGGATCACCGGGGAGACACGGGGGTCTCTCCGGCCGACCTTCAAGCCCGAAAAGAACCGGGAAGAGGGCACAGGACGGCCCCCTCGCATCCCCGCTGAACTAGCTCTTTATAGAGCTGTTTCCACAGTCCGTGTTTCAATGCTTAACAACGGTTGCAAAGCGTTGCCTCTAGTGGCTATGCTCTGCCTGCAAATCTTTACAGTCCGGGCATTGCTGTCCGTTCAAAACCACGAGTCCATCCTCACCTTAACCCCAACCCTAAGGCCATTAACTTAGGTGAGCTTGTTGAGAACCGGGACTGCACAGGGGGACTTAGCCTAGGCGGCGTCCGGGGACAGCAAGCCATCCACGGATACACACACTAGGCCTGCTCCCCCTTTGGCTGGAGCTTTTTAACATCCGTGACAGCACAGGGGGACTTAGCCTAGGCGGCGTCCGGGGACAGCAAGCCATCCACGGATACACACACTAGGCCTGCTCCCCCTTTGGCTGGAGCTTTTTAACATCCGTGACAGCACAGGGGGACTTAGCCTAGGCGGCGTCCGGGGACAGCAAGCCATCCACGGATACACACACTAGGCCTGCTCCCCCTTTGGCTGGAGCTTTTTAACATCCGTGACAGCACAGGGGGACTTAGCCTAGGCGGCGTCCGGGGACAGCAAGCCATCCACGGATACACACACTAGGCCTGCTCCCCCTTTGGCTGGAGCTTTTTAACATCCGTGACAGCACAGGGGGACTTAGCCTAGGCGGCGTCCGGGGACAGCAAGCCATCCACGGATACACACACTAGGCCTGCTCCCCCTTTGGCTGGGGCCTCAGCCTCTGTCTCAAGCCGGATACGAGCTGTCGGTCCCGCTGTGCGCAGGAGCCTTCTGACGTGGATAGAACCAGACAGAGGCCCTGAGATGGCGGGGCTCTCACACCCATAGACCGAGCTCTTTCTCCGGCTTACAGAGAACCGCGATTTGTGCCATTTCGTTTTCTGAAAACTGTGTCTTTCAAAAAGCGCCGACGCTCCCTCGGACCTGTCTAACGTGTCGAAAAATGGCTTGCCATAAGCCACCGTGGGAGACCTGGGCTGACTATATGGCAAACGTGTATATGGTACTCTACTTAAGCGACTTAGTCATTTTTTCGAGAGGTCGAAAAACGCCTAAATAGATATGGTACTCTGCACTGTGAGAACCAGAGAATAACAGCGGGACGCGCGCACGCCCGCGTCCGCTCATAGTGAGCCTTCCCCGGACACCGAGACTTGGGAAGTCCCCCTCCTTGGCTGGAGGTCTGATAGAACCAGACACACTAACAGCGGGACGCACGCACGCCCGCCCGCGTCCGCTCATAGTGAGCCTTCCCCGGACACCGAGACTTGGGAAGTGCCCCTCCTTGGCTGGAGGTCTGATAGAACCAGACACACTAACAGCGGGACGCACGCACGCCCGCCCGCGTCCGCTCATAGTGAGCCTTCCCCGGACACCGAGACTTGGGAAGTGTCCCTCCTTGGCTGGAGGTCTGATAGAACCAGACACACTAACAGCGGGACGCGCGCACGCCCGCGTCCGCTCATAGTGAGCCTTCCCCGGACACCGAGACTTGGGAAGTCCCCCTCCTTGGCTGGAGGTCTGATAGAACCAGACACACTAACAGCGGGACGCGCGCACGCCCGCGTCCGCTCATAGTGAGCCTTCCCCGGACACCGAGACTTGGGACGTGCCCCTCTTTGGCTGGAAGTCTGGGAGAACCAGAGTCCCACAGGGGGACGCGCGCACGGACGCGTCCGCACAGAGTGACACATCCCCGGACACCCACGCTTGGGATGTGCCCCTCTTTGGCTGGAAGTCTAGGAGAACCAGAGTCCCGCAGGGGGACGCGCGCACGGACGCGTCCGCACAGAGTGACACATCCCCGGACACCCACGCTTGGGATGTGCCCCTCTTTGGCTGGAAGTCTAGGAGAACCAGAGTCCCGCAGGGGGACGCGCGCACGGACGCGTCCGCACAGAGTGACACATCCCCGGACACCCACGCTTGGGATGTGCCCCTCTTTGGCTGGAAGTCTAGGAGAACCAGAGTCCCGCAGGGGGACGCGCGCACGGACGCGTCCGCACAGAGTGACACATCCCCGGACACCCAGGCTTGGGATGTGCCCCTCTTTGGCTGGAAGTCTGGGAGAACCAGAGTCCCGCAGGGGGACGCGGGCAATGCCGCGTCCGCACAGAGTGATCCATCGCCGGACACCCACGCTTGGGAAGTGCCCCTCTTTGGCTGGAGCTCTGGGAGAACCACAGTCCCACAGGGGGACAGCCCTAGACCGTTTACACAGAGACCGTGCCTCGTCTCTGGGATCAGTACGGGTGACCTTCAAACCCGAATAGAACCGGCCAGAGGGCCCAGGAAGGCCCGTCTTTCACACCCGCAGATAGAGCTCTCCGTCCCGGTTCCGGAGAACCATGATTTGTGCCATTTCGTTTCGTGAAAAACTGTGTCGTGGGAAAAGCGCCGACGTTCCCTCGGAACTGTCTAACTTGTGGTAAAACGGCTTGCCATAGGCCACCACGGGAGACCCGGGCTGACCATATGGCAAACGTGTATATGGTAC
>CM057091.1:175000-182500 GCA_029959045.1 Taenioides sp. WSHXM2023
TTGGGATGTGTCCCTGTTTGGCTGGAGCTCTGGGAGAACCAGAGTCCCGCAGGGGGACGCGCGCACGGACGCGTCCGTACAGAGTGACACATCCCCGGACACCCACGCTTGGGATGTGCCCCTCTTTGGCTGGAGGTCTGGGAGAACCAGAGTCCTGCAGGGGGACGCGCGCACGGACGCGTCCGCACAGAGTGATCCATCGCGGGACACCCACGCTTGGGATGTGCCCCTCTTTGGCTGGATTCAAGTGTTTGGGTTCAAACTCAAAGAAAAACACTGCCCAGAGTTTAAAGGGTTTATTCATTTGTTTGTTCATTATTCTTCATCAGTTTCATCAGTTTCATCCTCCCGGGGGCTGCATTCACCGGTACCTCTTTCCAGAGCCCACAACATAAAGTCCCGCATTCGAGCCGTCTCCCCAGGGGGTGGGTCGGCTTTATAGAACCTCTTAGAGGTGGATACATCGTGGCACATGAGCGTGGTTATCTCATCTGCCTCCCTCTCATCAGTCACCCTCAGCACCTACTTAGAGGCAAACAACCACAGTTGTATGAAACATATAAGGAATAATCCAACACAGGTACTCACATAAGTAGCCATTGAGCTGCGCAGGGAGCCGAACGATGGTGGTGGCTCGGGCATGCCCACATCCAGCCAGCTCCTTCTAAACTCTGGCAGGAGTAGGGTGGCTCTATTGCCCGTACTGGAGCTAAAGAAATAGGGTGAGTCTCCACCGGGGAAATCATGTCTGCAGCGGACCCAGGACATCATTACACCATAGACATTGGTACCCACGTGGACTCTCGCGTCCCCGAATGTCCGGCGGGTCTTGTGATGCTTCACATAGATGATGCAGCATTGATTGCTCGGTCTTGCTGCCTCGACCTCGGCCACAAGCATATTTTGCAGAACCGATATCCTGTGGCCGGTCTCGGCAATTATTAGGCCCGCCAGCAAGCCGAAAAAACTTTGCTGGTCAACCTGCAACTTATCTCTTTCCAGGGTGCCTGAGAAAGCAGATATTTAAGGTTACAGGGGTCAAGATGGAATACGCTATACAGACCGGACCACCCACTCCGGACTTACTGAAATATTCGGGTAGAATCCGGTTTGCTCTCCTTATAAAAGCCCGGTGAACCTTCGCACTGAGGACCGAGGCAGATTTTTGCCTTCTCACTAACTGCTGACGGCTCACAACATCAGCAGCATTTTTTTTCTGCTCGGCTGCGATAGCATCTCTGACACCTGCTATGCCTCTGGCCGAGAGCCTGACTCCTTTGGGCCATGCGGATGTGACCCACTTGAGGAACACTGACACATCCGTGAGTCTCTTCCTTATAGTGGTGGCGGCCAGCCCTTTGGCCTTCCAAACAAGGACTGCACTGGAATGTTTCACACATATTTAGATATGTATGCGTAGGGCTAGGCGTTACGTCTGTACATACAGTACTTACTCAGAGATCCGCTCATGATCTCGTAGAAAGAGCAGGTCTTTCCTGGGAAAACCACCACCTGATGCATCACGCAGGAACAGTCTGACAGCCTGAACTCGCTGCTGTGCATTGGAGGCTTCTTTTGCGGTGGCCCCGTATGTCTGGATCCTCTTACGAAAGAGTTCCAGGAGTCGTTCTAAGAATCACAGTGCAAACTATAGTGGGGAAATTAATGTGTGGAGAGCTGTGGAAGTATGCTCACCACAACCTCTGCCACCAAGGGGCTCCCGGCCCCTTTGGAGCCGCTTCTGGGCCATTGCACAGCTTGGGCCCGGGAGGTCTGGGGGGACTTCACCCGGACCTGTGGGTTCTGGGGGTACAGAAGATTGTGCTGGAATCACCGGCGGGACAGCTAGACCTGCTCCCGGGTCGGCTGGGTCAAGGGCAGGGGCAGGGGCAGCGGGTGGTAGGGGGTGGACAGCAGGGGGATCCATGGACACTTCCATGACATCGTCCACCCTGCTCACCATTGGTATATCGGGGTTTGTGTCCCGAAGTGCCCTTAGGTCATTGATGACCCGCTGCTTGCGCCCCAGGCGCACGTACTCGGCCCTCTTGCCCTTTGTCACATCCCTATGTGCGACCTTGATGTGTTTGTCCAGCCGGAGACAGTTTTTTTGGCAAACCATGCATTGCACGGGCCCACTGATGCCACTAGAGAGAAGACCGGAGGTTAGTACTAGTAAATACCAGTATTTCGATCAATGTCTGAACTCACCGGAGCGTTGACAACTTAAGGAGTAAAGCCAGCTCGTCCTTGTTGACAACTTTATGGTTCTTTTTAAAGTGCTGTCTTAGGTATGCGTATTCATTCCCGCACATACCACAAGCCATTTCTGTTCTGTGCCAAAAAGCCGAAAGTCAAGTCCCTATTGTCGGGAATGCAGTCAGGGAACTTGGCACGAGAAAATGGTGGCCGAAAGGCAGGTCCCTGATATACTACCTTCAGACCAATCAGACAGAGCCCCTGAGGTGGAGCCTTGGGAGTGGAAGGGGACAACGGCACTCCCTTTACCCAGTTACAGTGCCTTGACTCTGGGACAAGTCACTTGACACACCCACATCCAGTATGGAACTCCGCAGCACCGGCACTTAAAGGGACACGTCCCCATTCCCGGGACACTTGCTCCGGGCCCTCTGGGCCGGATCACCGGGGAGACACGGGGGTCTCTCCGGCCGACCTTCAAGCCCGAAAAGAACCGGGAAGAGGGCACAGGACGGCCCCCTCGCATCCCCGCTGAACTAGCTCTTTATAGAGCTGTTTCCACAGTCCGTGTTTCAATGCTTAACAACGGTTGCAAAGCGTTGCCTCTAGTGGCTATGCTCTGCCTGCAAATCTTTACAGTCCGGGCATTGCTGTCCGTTCAAAACCACGAGTCCATCCTCACCTTAACCCCAACCCTAAGGCCATTAACTTAGGTGAGCTTGTTGAGAACCGGGACTGCACAGGGGGACTTAGCCTAGGCGGCGTCCGGGGACAGCAAGCCATCCACGGATACACACACTAGGCCTGCTCCCCCTTTGGCTGGAGCTTTTTAACATCCGTGACAGCACAGGGGGACTTAGCCTAGGCGGCGTCCGGGGACAGCAAGCCATCCACGGATACACACACTAGGCCTGCTCCCCCTTTGGCTGGAGCTTTTTAACATCCGTGACAGCACAGGGGGACTTAGCCTAGGCGGCGTCCGGGGACAGCAAGCCATCCACGGATACACACACTAGGCCTGCTCCCCCTTTGGCTGGAGCTTTTTAACATCCGTGACAGCACAGGGGGACTTAGCCTAGGCGGCGTCCGGGGACAGCAAGCCATCCACGGATACACACACTAGGCCTGCTCCCCCTTTGGCTGGAGCTTTTTAACATCCGTGACAGCACAGGGGGACTTAGCCTAGGCGGCGTCCGGGGACAGCAAGCCATCCACGGATACACACACTAGGCCTGCTCCCCCTTTGGCTGGGGCCTCAGCCTCTGTCTCAAGCCGGATACGAGCTGTCGGTCCCGCTGTGCGCAGGAGCCTTCTGACGTGGATAGAACCAGACAGAGGCCCTGAGATGGCGGGGCTCTCACACCCATAGACCGAGCTCTTTCTCCGGCTTACAGAGAACCGCGATTTGTGCCATTTCGTTTTCTGAAAACTGTGTCTTTCAAAAAGCGCCGACGCTCCCTCGGACCTGTCTAACGTGTCGAAAAATGGCTTGCCATAAGCCACCGTGGGAGACCTGGGCTGACTATATGGCAAACGTGTATATGGTACTCTACTTAAGCGACTTAGTCATTTTTTCGAGAGGTCGAAAAACGCCTAAATAGATATGGTACTCTGCACTGTGAGAACCAGAGAATAACAGCGGGACGCGCGCACGCCCGCGTCCGCTCATAGTGAGCCTTCCCCGGACACCGAGACTTGGGAAGTCCCCCTCCTTGGCTGGAGGTCTGATAGAACCAGACACACTAACAGCGGGACGCACGCACGCCCGCCCGCGTCCGCTCATAGTGAGCCTTCCCCGGACACCGAGACTTGGGAAGTGCCCCTCCTTGGCTGGAGGTCTGATAGAACCAGACACACTAACAGCGGGACGCACGCACGCCCGCCCGCGTCCGCTCATAGTGAGCCTTCCCCGGACACCGAGACTTGGGAAGTGTCCCTCCTTGGCTGGAGGTCTGATAGAACCAGACACACTAACAGCGGGACGCGCGCACGCCCGCGTCCGCTCATAGTGAGCCTTCCCCGGATACCGAGACTTGGGAAGTCCCCCTCCTTGGCTGGAGGTCTGATAGAACCAGACACACTAACAGCGGGACGCGCGCACGCCCGCGTCCGCTCATAGTGAGCCTTCCCCGGACACCGAGACTTGGGACGTGCCCCTCTTTGGCTGGAAGTCTGGGAGAACCAGAGTCCCACAGGGGGACGCGCGCACGGACGCGTCCGCACAGAGTGACACATCCCCGGACACCCACGCTTGGGATGTGCCCCTCTTTGGCTGGAAGTCTAGGAGAACCAGAGTCCCGCAGGGGGACGCGCGCACGGACGCGTCCGCACAGAGTGACACATCCCCGGACACCCACGCTTGGGATGTGCCCCTCTTTGGCTGGAAGTCTAGGAGAACCAGAGTCCCGCAGGGGGACGCGCGCACGGACGCGTCCGCACAGAGTGACACATCCCCGGACACCCACGCTTGGGATGTGCCCCTCTTTGGCTGGAAGTCTAGGAGAACCAGAGTCCCGCAGGGGGACGCGCGCACGGACGCGTCCGCACAGAGTGACACATCCCCGGACACCCAGGCTTGGGATGTGCCCCTCTTTGGCTGGAAGTCTGGGAGAACCAGAGTCCCGCAGGGGGACGCGGGCAATGCCGCGTCCGCACAGAGTGATCCATCGCCGGACACCCACGCTTGGGAAGTGCCCCTCTTTGGCTGGAGCTCTGGGAGAACCACAGTCCCACAGGGGGACAGCCCTAGACCGTTTACACAGAGACCGTGCCTCGTCTCTGGGATCAGTACGGGTGACCTTCAAACCCGAATAGAACCGGCCAGAGGGCCCAGGAAGGCCCGTCTTTCACACCCGCAGATAGAGCTCTCCGTCCCGGTTCCGGAGAACCATGATTTGTGCCATTTCGTTTCGTGAAAAACTGTGTCGTGGGAAAAGCGCCGACGTTCCCTCGGAACTGTCTAACTTGTGGTAAAACGGCTTGCCATAGGCCACCACGGGAGACCCGGGCTGACCATATGGCAAACGTGTATATGGTACTCTACTTAAGCGACTTAGTCATTTTTTCGAGAGGTCGAAAAACGCCTAAATAGATATGGTACTCTATGGAGTACCATATGCACTTTTTGGTTACCGCGCGAGTCAGGGGGCATCCCGCGATGCCCTGCCCAGGGACAGCGCTCTGTCACTGGGATAGGTCCTCTGAGAGACCCCGCTCTAAGTCTGGAGCCCCTCAGCTCCAGCCCTACAGGGGGACAGCCCCAGACCTTCTACCCAGCGACGGTGCCCCGCCACTGGGACAGGTCTGGTGACAGAGCCCGGTCCCGGTCTGGAGGTCGGCTGCTCCAGCACAACAGCGGGACCCGCGCACGGCCGCGTCCGGGCAGAGTGAGCCGTCCTCGGACACACACACCTGGGATGTGCCCCTCTTTTGCTGGAGGTCTGGGAGAACCAGAGCCTAACAGCGGGACCCGCGCACGGCCGCGTCCGGACAGAGTGAGCCGTCCTCGGACACACACACCTGGGATGTGCCCCTCTTTTGCTGGAGGTCTGGGAGAACCAGAGCCTAACAGCGGGACCCGCGCACGGCCGCGTCCGGACAGAGTGAGCCGTCCTCGGACACACACACCTGGGATGTGCCCCTCTTTTGCTGGAGGTCTGGGAGAACCAGAGCCTAACAGCGGGACCCGCGCACGGCCGCGTCCGGGCAGAGTGATCCATCGCCGGACACACACACCTGGGATGTGCCCCTCTTTTGCTGGAGGTCTGGGAGAACCAGAGCCTAACAGCGGGACCCGCGCACGGCCGCGTCCGGGCAGAGTGATCCATCGCCGGACACACACACCTGGGATGTGCCCCTCTTTTGCTGGAGGTCTGGGAGAACCAGAGCCTAACAGCGGGACCCGCGCACGGCCGCGTCCGGGCAGAGTGATCCATCGCCGGACACACACACCTGGGATGTGCCCCTCTTTTGCTGGAGGTCTGGGAGAACCAGAGCCTAACAGCGGGACCCGCGCACGGCCGCGTCCGGGCAGAGTGATCCATCGCCGGACACACACACCTGGGATGTGCCCCTCTTTTGCTGGAGGTCTGGGAGAACCAGAGCCTAACAGCGGGACGCGCGCACGGCCGCGTCCGGGCAGAGTGAGCCATCGCCGGACACACACACCTGGGATGTGCCCCTCTTTGGCTGGAAGTCTGGGAGAACCAGAGTCCCACAGGGGACCGACCCTGGACCCTTACCCACAGACAGTGCTTCGTCTCTGGGATAAGCCTGGAGGCAAGTCCCGGCCCTCTCCGGAGCTCCTCAGCTCCAGGACTAAGGGGGCGCTTCCCCAGACCGTCTACCCAGCGACAGAGCACCGTCACTGGGATAAGTCTGTGGACAGGTCCCTGCGCGTTCAAACCTGGATAAATCCAGCCAGGGGCTCCGGGACGGCCCGTCTCGTGTCCCCGCCGAACGGGCTCTTCGTCCCGGTTCCGAAGAACCATCATTTGTGCCCTTTCCCTCGGTCCCATCTCTCGCCGTACGGCCTGCCCCTATCTATATGCTGATGGTCCCTCGGTGGCGTCTGACTTTTGCCATTGACTCCCAGCAAAACTGAGTGCCATAAGTTCAGCACGGGAGAACAGGGCTGAACTTATGGCGCTCGTTTTAGCAAAAGTCAGACACCACCAAGGGACTGAATTTTTTCAAATTTTTTCCTAATTGTTTCTATTAGTTTCTAACTAAACCTAATGCTGTAATACAGCCTTTTTGGGAAATTTTTAAGGCCTGGGGACACTCCAGCTTTACCTACCCAGGGAGAGAGCAACTTAGCTGGGGTACAAGACTTTGAGCTGCCCCCGCCCACACGGAGCTCCGGACGGGGACTCCGCCGCTCTCCCTGCACGGGGAGAGTGTTCATAACACGGTATAACATTCCCTGACCTCCCCCGCCCACACGGAGCTCCGGACGGGGACTCCGCCGCTCTCCCTGCCCGGGGAGAGTGTTCATAACACGGTATAACATTCGCTGACCTCCCCCGCCCGCACGGAGCTCCGGACGGGGACTCCGCCGCTCTCCCTGCCCGGGGAGAGTGTTCATAACACGGTATAACATTCGCTGACCTCCCCCGCCCACACGGAGCTCCGGACGGGGACTCCGCCGCTCTCCCTGCCCGGGGAGACTGTTCATAACACGTTATAACATTCCCTGACCTCCCCCGCCCACACGGAGCTCCGGACGGGGACTCCGCCGCTCTCCCTGCCCGGGGAGACTGTTCATAACACGTTATAACATTCCCTGACCTCCCCCGCCCA
>CM057091.1:192500-200000 GCA_029959045.1 Taenioides sp. WSHXM2023
TCCATCGCCGGACACCCACGCTTGGGATGTGCCCCTCTTTGGCTGGAGGTCTGGGAGAACCAGAGTCCTGCAGGGGGACGCGCGCACGGACGCGTCCGCACAGAGTGATCCATCGCCGGACACCCACGCTTGGGATGTGCCCCTCTTTGGCTGGAGGTCTGGGAGAACCAGAGTCCCGCAGGGGGACGCGCGCACGGACGCGTCCGCACAGAGTGATCCATCGCCGGACACCCACGCTTGGGAAGTGTCCCTGTTTGGCTGGAGCTCTGGGAGAACCAGAGTCCCGCAGGGGGACGCGCGCACGGACGCGTCCGTACAGAGTGACACATCCCCGGACACCCACGCTTGGGATGTGCCCCTCTTTGGCTGGAGGTCTGGGAGAACCAGAGTCCTGCAGGGGGACGCGCGCACGGACGCGTCCGCACAGAGTGATCCATCGCCGGACACCCACGCTTGGGATGTGTCCCTGTTTGGCTGGAGCTCTGGGAGAACCAGAGTCCCGCAGGGGGACGCGCGCACGGACGCGTCCGTACAGAGTGACACATCCCCGGACACCCACGCTTGGGATGTGCCCCTCTTTGGCTGGAGGTCTGGGAGAACCAGAGTCCTGCAGGGGGACGCGCGCACGGACGCGTCCGCACAGAGTGATCCATCGCGGGACACCCACGCTTGGGATGTGCCCCTCTTTGGCTGGATTCAAGTGTTTGGGTTCAAACTCAAAGAAAAACACTGCCCAGAGTTTAAAGGGTTTATTCATTTGTTTGTTCATTATTCTTCATCAGTTTCATCAGTTTCATCCTCCCGGGGGCTGCATTCACCGGTACCTCTTTCCAGAGCCCACAACATAAAGTCCCGCATTCGAGCCGTCTCCCCAGGGGGTGGGTCGGCTTTATAGAACCTCTTAGAGGTGGATACATCGTGGCACATGAGCGTGGTTATCTCATCTGCCTCCCTCTCATCAGTCACCCTCAGCACCTACTTAGAGGCAAACAACCACAGTTGTATGAAACATATAAGGAATAATCCAACACAGGTACTCACATAAGTAGCCATTGAGCTGCGCAGGGAGCCGAACGATGGTGGTGGCTCGGGCATGCCCACATCCAGCCAGCTCCTTCTAAACTCTGGCAGGAGTAGGGTGGCTCTATTGCCCGTACTGGAGCTAAAGAAATAGGGTGAGTCTCCACCGGGGAAATCATGTCTGCAGCGGACCCAGGACATCATTACACCATAGACATTGGTACCCACGTGGACTCTCGCGTCCCCGAATGTCCGGCGGGTCTTGTGATGCTTCACATAGATGATGCAGCATTGATTGCTCGGTCTTGCTGCCTCGACCTCGGCCACAAGCATATTTTGCAGAACCGATATCCTGTGGCCGGTCTCGGCAATTATTAGGCCCGCCAGCAAGCCGAAAAAACTTTGCTGGTCAACCTGCAACTTATCTCTTTCCAGGGTGCCTGAGAAAGCAGATATTTAAGGTTACAGGGGTCAAGATGGAATACGCTATACAGACCGGACCACCCACTCCGGACTTACTGAAATATTCGGGTAGAATCCGGTTTGCTCTCCTTATAAAAGCCCGGTGAACCTTCGCACTGAGGACCGAGGCAGATTTTTGCCTTCTCACTAACTGCTGACGGCTCACAACATCAGCAGCATTTTTTTTCTGCTCGGCTGCGATAGCATCTCTGACACCTGCTATGCCTCTGGCCGAGAGCCTGACTCCTTTGGGCCATGCGGATGTGACCCACTTGAGGAACACTGACACATCCGTGAGTCTCTTCCTTATAGTGGTGGCGGCCAGCCCTTTGGCCTTCCAAACAAGGACTGCACTGGAATGTTTCACACATATTTAGATATGTATGCGTAGGGCTAGGCGTTACGTCTGTACATACAGTACTTACTCAGAGATCCGCTCATGATCTCGTAGAAAGAGCAGGTCTTTCCTGGGAAAACCACCACCTGATGCATCACGCAGGAACAGTCTGACAGCCTGAACTCGCTGCTGTGCATTGGAGGCTTCTTTTGCGGTGGCCCCGTATGTCTGGATCCTCTTACGAAAGAGTTCCAGGAGTCGTTCTAAGAATCACAGTGCAAACTATAGTGGGGAAATTAATGTGTGGAGAGCTGTGGAAGTATGCTCACCACAACCTCTGCCACCAAGGGGCTCCCGGCCCCTTTGGAGCCGCTTCTGGGCCATTGCACAGCTTGGGCCCGGGAGGTCTGGGGGGACTTCACCCGGACCTGTGGGTTCTGGGGGTACAGAAGATTGTGCTGGAATCACCGGCGGGACAGCTAGACCTGCTCCCGGGTCGGCTGGGTCAAGGGCAGGGGCAGGGGCAGCGGGTGGTAGGGGGTGGACAGCAGGGGGATCCATGGACACTTCCATGACATCGTCCACCCTGCTCACCATTGGTATATCGGGGTTTGTGTCCCGAAGTGCCCTTAGGTCATTGATGACCCGCTGCTTGCGCCCCAGGCGCACGTACTCGGCCCTCTTGCCCTTTGTCACATCCCTATGTGCGACCTTGATGTGTTTGTCCAGCCGGAGACAGTTTTTTTGGCAAACCATGCATTGCACGGGCCCACTGATGCCACTAGAGAGAAGACCGGAGGTTAGTACTAGTAAATACCAGTATTTCGATCAATGTCTGAACTCACCGGAGCGTTGACAACTTAAGGAGTAAAGCCAGCTCGTCCTTGTTGACAACTTTATGGTTCTTTTTAAAGTGCTGTCTTAGGTATGCGTATTCATTCCCGCACATACCACAAGCCATTTCTGTTCTGTGCCAAAAAGCCGAAAGTCAAGTCCCTATTGTCGGGAATGCAGTCAGGGAACTTGGCACGAGAAAATGGTGGCCGAAAGGCAGGTCCCTGATATACTACCTTCAGACCAATCAGACAGAGCCCCTGAGGTGGAGCCTTGGGAGTGGAAGGGGACAACGGCACTCCCTTTACCCAGTTACAGTGCCTTGACTCTGGGACAAGTCACTTGACACACCCACATCCAGTATGGAACTCCGCAGCACCGGCACTTAAAGGGACACGTCCCCATTCCCGGGACACTTGCTCCGGGCCCTCTGGGCCGGATCACCGGGGAGACACGGGGGTCTCTCCGGCCGACCTTCAAGCCCGAAAAGAACCGGGAAGAGGGCACAGGACGGCCCCCTCGCATCCCCGCTGAACTAGCTCTTTATAGAGCTGTTTCCACAGTCCGTGTTTCAATGCTTAACAACGGTTGCAAAGCGTTGCCTCTAGTGGCTATGCTCTGCCTGCAAATCTTTACAGTCCGGGCATTGCTGTCCGTTCAAAACCACGAGTCCATCCTCACCTTAACCCCAACCCTAAGGCCATTAACTTAGGTGAGCTTGTTGAGAACCGGGACTGCACAGGGGGACTTAGCCTAGGCGGCGTCCGGGGACAGCAAGCCATCCACGGATACACACACTAGGCCTGCTCCCCCTTTGGCTGGAGCTTTTTAACATCCGTGACAGCACAGGGGGACTTAGCCTAGGCGGCGTCCGGGGACAGCAAGCCATCCACGGATACACACACTAGGCCTGCTCCCCCTTTGGCTGGAGCTTTTTAACATCCGTGACAGCACAGGGGGACTTAGCCTAGGCGGCGTCCGGGGACAGCAAGCCATCCACGGATACACACACTAGGCCTGCTCCCCCTTTGGCTGGAGCTTTTTAACATCCGTGACAGCACAGGGGGACTTAGCCTAGGCGGCGTCCGGGGACAGCAAGCCATCCACGGATACACACACTAGGCCTGCTCCCCCTTTGGCTGGAGCTTTTTAACATCCGTGACAGCACAGGGGGACTTAGCCTAGGCGGCGTCCGGGGACAGCAAGCCATCCACGGATACACACACTAGGCCTGCTCCCCCTTTGGCTGGGGCCTCAGCCTCTGTCTCAAGCCGGATACGAGCTGTCGGTCCCGCTGTGCGCAGGAGCCTTCTGACGTGGATAGAACCAGACAGAGGCCCTGAGATGGCGGGGCTCTCACACCCATAGACCGAGCTCTTTCTCCGGCTTACAGAGAACCGCGATTTGTGCCATTTCGTTTTCTGAAAACTGTGTCTTTCAAAAAGCGCCGACGCTCCCTCGGACCTGTCTAACGTGTCGAAAAATGGCTTGCCATAAGCCACCGTGGGAGACCTGGGCTGACTATATGGCAAACGTGTATATGGTACTCTACTTAAGCGACTTAGTCATTTTTTCGAGAGGTCGAAAAACGCCTAAATAGATATGGTACTCTGCACTGTGAGAACCAGAGAATAACAGCGGGACGCGCGCACGCCCGCGTCCGCTCATAGTGAGCCTTCCCCGGACACCGAGACTTGGGAAGTCCCCCTCCTTGGCTGGAGGTCTGATAGAACCAGACACACTAACAGCGGGACGCACGCACGCCCGCCCGCGTCCGCTCATAGTGAGCCTTCCCCGGACACCGAGACTTGGGAAGTGCCCCTCCTTGGCTGGAGGTCTGATAGAACCAGACACACTAACAGCGGGACGCACGCACGCCCGCCCGCGTCCGCTCATAGTGAGCCTTCCCCGGACACCGAGACTTGGGAAGTGTCCCTCCTTGGCTGGAGGTCTGATAGAACCAGACACACTAACAGCGGGACGCGCGCACGCCCGCGTCCGCTCATAGTGAGCCTTCCCCGGACACCGAGACTTGGGAAGTCCCCCTCCTTGGCTGGAGGTCTGATAGAACCAGACACACTAACAGCGGGACGCGCGCACGCCCGCGTCCGCTCATAGTGAGCCTTCCCCGGACACCGAGACTTGGGACGTGCCCCTCTTTGGCTGGAAGTCTGGGAGAACCAGAGTCCCACAGGGGGACGCGCGCACGGACGCGTCCGCACAGAGTGACACATCCCCGGACACCCACGCTTGGGATGTGCCCCTCTTTGGCTGGAAGTCTAGGAGAACCAGAGTCCCGCAGGGGGACGCGCGCACGGACGCGTCCGCACAGAGTGACACATCCCCGGACACCCACGCTTGGGATGTGCCCCTCTTTGGCTGGAAGTCTAGGAGAACCAGAGTCCCGCAGGGGGACGCGCGCACGGACGCGTCCGCACAGAGTGACACATCCCCGGACACCCACGCTTGGGATGTGCCCCTCTTTGGCTGGAAGTCTAGGAGAACCAGAGTCCCGCAGGGGGACGCGCGCACGGACGCGTCCGCACAGAGTGACACATCCCCGGACACCCAGGCTTGGGATGTGCCCCTCTTTGGCTGGAAGTCTGGGAGAACCAGAGTCCCGCAGGGGGACGCGGGCAATGCCGCGTCCGCACAGAGTGATCCATCGCCGGACACCCACGCTTGGGAAGTGCCCCTCTTTGGCTGGAGCTCTGGGAGAACCACAGTCCCACAGGGGGACAGCCCTAGACCGTTTACACAGAGACCGTGCCTCGTCTCTGGGATCAGTACGGGTGACCTTCAAACCCGAATAGAACCGGCCAGAGGGCCCAGGAAGGCCCGTCTTTCACACCCGCAGATAGAGCTCTCCGTCCCGGTTCCGGAGAACCATGATTTGTGCCATTTCGTTTCGTGAAAAACTGTGTCGTGGGAAAAGCGCCGACGTTCCCTCGGAACTGTCTAACTTGTGGTAAAACGGCTTGCCATAGGCCACCACGGGAGACCCGGGCTGACCATATGGCAAACGTGTATATGGTACTCTACTTAAGCGACTTAGTCATTTTTTCGAGAGGTCGAAAAACGCCTAAATAGATATGGTACTCTATGGAGTACCATATGCACTTTTTGGTTACCGCGCGAGTCAGGGGGCATCCCGCGATGCCCTGCCCAGGGACAGCGCTCTGTCACTGGGATAGGTCCTCTGAGAGACCCCGCTCTAAGTCTGGAGCCCCTCAGCTCCAGCCCTACAGGGGGACAGCCCCAGACCTTCTACCCAGCGACGGTGCCCCGCCACTGGGACAGGTCTGGTGACAGAGCCCGGTCCCGGTCTGGAGGTCGGCTGCTCCAGCACAACAGCGGGACCCGCGCACGGCCGCGTCCGGGCAGAGTGAGCCGTCCTCGGACACACACACCTGGGATGTGCCCCTCTTTTGCTGGAGGTCTGGGAGAACCAGAGCCTAACAGCGGGACCCGCGCACGGCCGCGTCCGGACAGAGTGAGCCGTCCTCGGACACACACACCTGGGATGTGCCCCTCTTTTGCTGGAGGTCTGGGAGAACCAGAGCCTAACAGCGGGACCCGCGCACGGCCGCGTCCGGACAGAGTGAGCCGTCCTCGGACACACACACCTGGGATGTGCCCCTCTTTTGCTGGAGGTCTGGGAGAACCAGAGCCTAACAGCGGGACCCGCGCACGGCCGCGTCCGGGCAGAGTGATCCATCGCCGGACACACACACCTGGGATGTGCCCCTCTTTTGCTGGAGGTCTGGGAGAACCAGAGCCTAACAGCGGGACCCGCGCACGGCCGCGTCCGGGCAGAGTGATCCATCGCCGGACACACACACCTGGGATGTGCCCCTCTTTTGCTGGAGGTCTGGGAGAACCAGAGCCTAACAGCGGGACCCGCGCACGGCCGCGTCCGGGCAGAGTGATCCATCGCCGGACACACACACCTGGGATGTGCCCCTCTTTTGCTGGAGGTCTGGGAGAACCAGAGCCTAACAGCGGGACCCGCGCACGGCCGCGTCCGGGCAGAGTGATCCATCGCCGGACACACACACCTGGGATGTGCCCCTCTTTTGCTGGAGGTCTGGGAGAACCAGAGCCTAACAGCGGGACGCGCGCACGGCCGCGTCCGGGCAGAGTGAGCCATCGCCGGACACACACACCTGGGATGTGCCCCTCTTTGGCTGGAAGTCTGGGAGAACCAGAGTCCCACAGGGGACCGACCCTGGACCCTTACCCACAGACAGTGCTTCGTCTCTGGGATAAGCCTGGAGGCAAGTCCCGGCCCTCTCCGGAGCTCCTCAGCTCCAGGACTAAGGGGGCGCTTCCCCAGACCGTCTACCCAGCGACAGAGCACCGTCACTGGGATAAGTCTGTGGACAGGTCCCTGCGCGTTCAAACCTGGATAAATCCAGCCAGGGGCTCCGGGACGGCCCGTCTCGTGTCCCCGCCGAACGGGCTCTTCGTCCCGGTTCCGAAGAACCATCATTTGTGCCCTTTCCCTCGGTCCCATCTCTCGCCGTACGGCCTGCCCCTATCTATATGCTGATGGTCCCTCGGTGGCGTCTGACTTTTGCCATTGACTCCCAGCAAAACTGAGTGCCATAAGTTCAGCACGGGAGAACAGGGCTGAACTTATGGCGCTCGTTTTAGCAAAAGTCAGACACCACCAAGGGACTGAATTTTTTCAAATTTTTTCCTAATTGTTTCTATTAGTTTCTAACTAAACCTAATGCTGTAATACAGCCTTTTTGGGAAATTTTTAAGGCCTGGGGACACTCCAGCTTTACCTACCCAGGGAGAGAGCAACTTAGCTGGGGTACAAGACTTTGAGCTGCCCCCGC
>CM057091.1:210000-217500 GCA_029959045.1 Taenioides sp. WSHXM2023
GGACGCGTCCGCACAGAGTGACACATCCCCGGACACCCAGGCTTGGGATGTGCCCCTCTTTGGCTGGAGGTCTGGGAGAACCAGAGTCCTGCAGGGGGACGGGCGCACGTACGCGTCCGCACAGAGTGACACATCCCCGGACACCCAGGCTTGGGATGTGCCCCTCTTTGGCTGGAAGTCTAGGAGAACCAGAGTCCCACAGGGGGACGCGCGCACGGACGCGTCCGCACAGAGTGACACATCCCCGGACACCCAGGCTTGGGATGTGCCCCTCTTTGGCTGGAAGTCTGGGAGAACCAGAGTCCCGCACGGGGACGCGCGCACGGACGCGTCCGCACAGAGTGATCCATCGCCGGACACCCACGCTTGGGATGTGCCCCTCTTTGGCTGGAGGTCTGGGAGAACCAGAGTCCTGCAGGGGGACGCGCGCACGGACGCGTCCGCACAGAGTGATCCATCGCCGGACACCCACGCTTGGGATGTGCCCCTCTTTGGCTGGAGGTCTGGGAGAACCAGAGTCCTGCAGGGGGACGCGCGCACGGACGCGTCCGCACAGAGTGATCCATCGCCGGACACCCACGCTTGGGATGTGCCCCTCTTTGGCTGGAGGTCTGGGAGAACCAGAGTCCCGCAGGGGGACGCGCGCACGGACGCGTCCGCACAGAGTGATCCATCGCCGGACACCCACGCTTGGGAAGTGTCCCTGTTTGGCTGGAGCTCTGGGAGAACCAGAGTCCCGCAGGGGGACGCGCGCACGGACGCGTCCGTACAGAGTGACACATCCCCGGACACCCACGCTTGGGATGTGCCCCTCTTTGGCTGGAGGTCTGGGAGAACCAGAGTCCTGCAGGGGGACGCGCGCACGGACGCGTCCGCACAGAGTGATCCATCGCCGGACACCCACGCTTGGGATGTGTCCCTGTTTGGCTGGAGCTCTGGGAGAACCAGAGTCCCGCAGGGGGACGCGCGCACGGACGCGTCCGTACAGAGTGACACATCCCCGGACACCCACGCTTGGGATGTGCCCCTCTTTGGCTGGAGGTCTGGGAGAACCAGAGTCCTGCAGGGGGACGCGCGCACGGACGCGTCCGCACAGAGTGATCCATCGCGGGACACCCACGCTTGGGATGTGCCCCTCTTTGGCTGGATTCAAGTGTTTGGGTTCAAACTCAAAGAAAAACACTGCCCAGAGTTTAAAGGGTTTATTCATTTGTTTGTTCATTATTCTTCATCAGTTTCATCAGTTTCATCCTCCCGGGGGCTGCATTCACCGGTACCTCTTTCCAGAGCCCACAACATAAAGTCCCGCATTCGAGCCGTCTCCCCAGGGGGTGGGTCGGCTTTATAGAACCTCTTAGAGGTGGATACATCGTGGCACATGAGCGTGGTTATCTCATCTGCCTCCCTCTCATCAGTCACCCTCAGCACCTACTTAGAGGCAAACAACCACAGTTGTATGAAACATATAAGGAATAATCCAACACAGGTACTCACATAAGTAGCCATTGAGCTGCGCAGGGAGCCGAACGATGGTGGTGGCTCGGGCATGCCCACATCCAGCCAGCTCCTTCTAAACTCTGGCAGGAGTAGGGTGGCTCTATTGCCCGTACTGGAGCTAAAGAAATAGGGTGAGTCTCCACCGGGGAAATCATGTCTGCAGCGGACCCAGGACATCATTACACCATAGACATTGGTACCCACGTGGACTCTCGCGTCCCCGAATGTCCGGCGGGTCTTGTGATGCTTCACATAGATGATGCAGCATTGATTGCTCGGTCTTGCTGCCTCGACCTCGGCCACAAGCATATTTTGCAGAACCGATATCCTGTGGCCGGTCTCGGCAATTATTAGGCCCGCCAGCAAGCCGAAAAAACTTTGCTGGTCAACCTGCAACTTATCTCTTTCCAGGGTGCCTGAGAAAGCAGATATTTAAGGTTACAGGGGTCAAGATGGAATACGCTATACAGACCGGACCACCCACTCCGGACTTACTGAAATATTCGGGTAGAATCCGGTTTGCTCTCCTTATAAAAGCCCGGTGAACCTTCGCACTGAGGACCGAGGCAGATTTTTGCCTTCTCACTAACTGCTGACGGCTCACAACATCAGCAGCATTTTTTTTCTGCTCGGCTGCGATAGCATCTCTGACACCTGCTATGCCTCTGGCCGAGAGCCTGACTCCTTTGGGCCATGCGGATGTGACCCACTTGAGGAACACTGACACATCCGTGAGTCTCTTCCTTATAGTGGTGGCGGCCAGCCCTTTGGCCTTCCAAACAAGGACTGCACTGGAATGTTTCACACATATTTAGATATGTATGCGTAGGGCTAGGCGTTACGTCTGTACATACAGTACTTACTCAGAGATCCGCTCATGATCTCGTAGAAAGAGCAGGTCTTTCCTGGGAAAACCACCACCTGATGCATCACGCAGGAACAGTCTGACAGCCTGAACTCGCTGCTGTGCATTGGAGGCTTCTTTTGCGGTGGCCCCGTATGTCTGGATCCTCTTACGAAAGAGTTCCAGGAGTCGTTCTAAGAATCACAGTGCAAACTATAGTGGGGAAATTAATGTGTGGAGAGCTGTGGAAGTATGCTCACCACAACCTCTGCCACCAAGGGGCTCCCGGCCCCTTTGGAGCCGCTTCTGGGCCATTGCACAGCTTGGGCCCGGGAGGTCTGGGGGGACTTCACCCGGACCTGTGGGTTCTGGGGGTACAGAAGATTGTGCTGGAATCACCGGCGGGACAGCTAGACCTGCTCCCGGGTCGGCTGGGTCAAGGGCAGGGGCAGGGGCAGCGGGTGGTAGGGGGTGGACAGCAGGGGGATCCATGGACACTTCCATGACATCGTCCACCCTGCTCACCATTGGTATATCGGGGTTTGTGTCCCGAAGTGCCCTTAGGTCATTGATGACCCGCTGCTTGCGCCCCAGGCGCACGTACTCGGCCCTCTTGCCCTTTGTCACATCCCTATGTGCGACCTTGATGTGTTTGTCCAGCCGGAGACAGTTTTTTTGGCAAACCATGCATTGCACGGGCCCACTGATGCCACTAGAGAGAAGACCGGAGGTTAGTACTAGTAAATACCAGTATTTCGATCAATGTCTGAACTCACCGGAGCGTTGACAACTTAAGGAGTAAAGCCAGCTCGTCCTTGTTGACAACTTTATGGTTCTTTTTAAAGTGCTGTCTTAGGTATGCGTATTCATTCCCGCACATACCACAAGCCATTTCTGTTCTGTGCCAAAAAGCCGAAAGTCAAGTCCCTATTGTCGGGAATGCAGTCAGGGAACTTGGCACGAGAAAATGGTGGCCGAAAGGCAGGTCCCTGATATACTACCTTCAGACCAATCAGACAGAGCCCCTGAGGTGGAGCCTTGGGAGTGGAAGGGGACAACGGCACTCCCTTTACCCAGTTACAGTGCCTTGACTCTGGGACAAGTCACTTGACACACCCACATCCAGTATGGAACTCCGCAGCACCGGCACTTAAAGGGACACGTCCCCATTCCCGGGACACTTGCTCCGGGCCCTCTGGGCCGGATCACCGGGGAGACACGGGGGTCTCTCCGGCCGACCTTCAAGCCCGAAAAGAACCGGGAAGAGGGCACAGGACGGCCCCCTCGCATCCCCGCTGAACTAGCTCTTTATAGAGCTGTTTCCACAGTCCGTGTTTCAATGCTTAACAACGGTTGCAAAGCGTTGCCTCTAGTGGCTATGCTCTGCCTGCAAATCTTTACAGTCCGGGCATTGCTGTCCGTTCAAAACCACGAGTCCATCCTCACCTTAACCCCAACCCTAAGGCCATTAACTTAGGTGAGCTTGTTGAGAACCGGGACTGCACAGGGGGACTTAGCCTAGGCGGCGTCCGGGGACAGCAAGCCATCCACGGATACACACACTAGGCCTGCTCCCCCTTTGGCTGGAGCTTTTTAACATCCGTGACAGCACAGGGGGACTTAGCCTAGGCGGCGTCCGGGGACAGCAAGCCATCCACGGATACACACACTAGGCCTGCTCCCCCTTTGGCTGGAGCTTTTTAACATCCGTGACAGCACAGGGGGACTTAGCCTAGGCGGCGTCCGGGGACAGCAAGCCATCCACGGATACACACACTAGGCCTGCTCCCCCTTTGGCTGGAGCTTTTTAACATCCGTGACAGCACAGGGGGACTTAGCCTAGGCGGCGTCCGGGGACAGCAAGCCATCCACGGATACACACACTAGGCCTGCTCCCCCTTTGGCTGGAGCTTTTTAACATCCGTGACAGCACAGGGGGACTTAGCCTAGGCGGCGTCCGGGGACAGCAAGCCATCCACGGATACACACACTAGGCCTGCTCCCCCTTTGGCTGGGGCCTCAGCCTCTGTCTCAAGCCGGATACGAGCTGTCGGTCCCGCTGTGCGCAGGAGCCTTCTGACGTGGATAGAACCAGACAGAGGCCCTGAGATGGCGGGGCTCTCACACCCATAGACCGAGCTCTTTCTCCGGCTTACAGAGAACCGCGATTTGTGCCATTTCGTTTTCTGAAAACTGTGTCTTTCAAAAAGCGCCGACGCTCCCTCGGACCTGTCTAACGTGTCGAAAAATGGCTTGCCATAAGCCACCGTGGGAGACCTGGGCTGACTATATGGCAAACGTGTATATGGTACTCTACTTAAGCGACTTAGTCATTTTTTCGAGAGGTCGAAAAACGCCTAAATAGATATGGTACTCTGCACTGTGAGAACCAGAGAATAACAGCGGGACGCGCGCACGCCCGCGTCCGCTCATAGTGAGCCTTCCCCGGACACCGAGACTTGGGAAGTCCCCCTCCTTGGCTGGAGGTCTGATAGAACCAGACACACTAACAGCGGGACGCACGCACGCCCGCCCGCGTCCGCTCATAGTGAGCCTTCCCCGGACACCGAGACTTGGGAAGTGCCCCTCCTTGGCTGGAGGTCTGATAGAACCAGACACACTAACAGCGGGACGCACGCACGCCCGCCCGCGTCCGCTCATAGTGAGCCTTCCCCGGACACCGAGACTTGGGAAGTGTCCCTCCTTGGCTGGAGGTCTGATAGAACCAGACACACTAACAGCGGGACGCGCGCACGCCCGCGTCCGCTCATAGTGAGCCTTCCCCGGACACCGAGACTTGGGAAGTCCCCCTCCTTGGCTGGAGGTCTGATAGAACCAGACACACTAACAGCGGGACGCGCGCACGCCCGCGTCCGCTCATAGTGAGCCTTCCCCGGACACCGAGACTTGGGACGTGCCCCTCTTTGGCTGGAAGTCTGGGAGAACCAGAGTCCCACAGGGGGACGCGCGCACGGACGCGTCCGCACAGAGTGACACATCCCCGGACACCCACGCTTGGGATGTGCCCCTCTTTGGCTGGAAGTCTAGGAGAACCAGAGTCCCGCAGGGGGACGCGCGCACGGACGCGTCCGCACAGAGTGACACATCCCCGGACACCCACGCTTGGGATGTGCCCCTCTTTGGCTGGAAGTCTAGGAGAACCAGAGTCCCGCAGGGGGACGCGCGCACGGACGCGTCCGCACAGAGTGACACATCCCCGGACACCCACGCTTGGGATGTGCCCCTCTTTGGCTGGAAGTCTAGGAGAACCAGAGTCCCGCAGGGGGACGCGCGCACGGACGCGTCCGCACAGAGTGACACATCCCCGGACACCCAGGCTTGGGATGTGCCCCTCTTTGGCTGGAAGTCTGGGAGAACCAGAGTCCCGCAGGGGGACGCGGGCAATGCCGCGTCCGCACAGAGTGATCCATCGCCGGACACCCACGCTTGGGAAGTGCCCCTCTTTGGCTGGAGCTCTGGGAGAACCACAGTCCCACAGGGGGACAGCCCTAGACCGTTTACACAGAGACCGTGCCTCGTCTCTGGGATCAGTACGGGTGACCTTCAAACCCGAATAGAACCGGCCAGAGGGCCCAGGAAGGCCCGTCTTTCACACCCGCAGATAGAGCTCTCCGTCCCGGTTCCGGAGAACCATGATTTGTGCCATTTCGTTTCGTGAAAAACTGTGTCGTGGGAAAAGCGCCGACGTTCCCTCGGAACTGTCTAACTTGTGGTAAAACGGCTTGCCATAGGCCACCACGGGAGACCCGGGCTGACCATATGGCAAACGTGTATATGGTACTCTACTTAAGCGACTTAGTCATTTTTTCGAGAGGTCGAAAAACGCCTAAATAGATATGGTACTCTATGGAGTACCATATGCACTTTTTGGTTACCGCGCGAGTCAGGGGGCATCCCGCGATGCCCTGCCCAGGGACAGCGCTCTGTCACTGGGATAGGTCCTCTGAGAGACCCCGCTCTAAGTCTGGAGCCCCTCAGCTCCAGCCCTACAGGGGGACAGCCCCAGACCTTCTACCCAGCGACGGTGCCCCGCCACTGGGACAGGTCTGGTGACAGAGCCCGGTCCCGGTCTGGAGGTCGGCTGCTCCAGCACAACAGCGGGACCCGCGCACGGCCGCGTCCGGGCAGAGTGAGCCGTCCTCGGACACACACACCTGGGATGTGCCCCTCTTTTGCTGGAGGTCTGGGAGAACCAGAGCCTAACAGCGGGACCCGCGCACGGCCGCGTCCGGACAGAGTGAGCCGTCCTCGGACACACACACCTGGGATGTGCCCCTCTTTTGCTGGAGGTCTGGGAGAACCAGAGCCTAACAGCGGGACCCGCGCACGGCCGCGTCCGGACAGAGTGAGCCGTCCTCGGACACACACACCTGGGATGTGCCCCTCTTTTGCTGGAGGTCTGGGAGAACCAGAGCCTAACAGCGGGACCCGCGCACGGCCGCGTCCGGGCAGAGTGATCCATCGCCGGACACACACACCTGGGATGTGCCCCTCTTTTGCTGGAGGTCTGGGAGAACCAGAGCCTAACAGCGGGACCCGCGCACGGCCGCGTCCGGGCAGAGTGATCCATCGCCGGACACACACACCTGGGATGTGCCCCTCTTTTGCTGGAGGTCTGGGAGAACCAGAGCCTAACAGCGGGACCCGCGCACGGCCGCGTCCGGGCAGAGTGATCCATCGCCGGACACACACACCTGGGATGTGCCCCTCTTTTGCTGGAGGTCTGGGAGAACCAGAGCCTAACAGCGGGACCCGCGCACGGCCGCGTCCGGGCAGAGTGATCCATCGCCGGACACACACACCTGGGATGTGCCCCTCTTTTGCTGGAGGTCTGGGAGAACCAGAGCCTAACAGCGGGACGCGCGCACGGCCGCGTCCGGGCAGAGTGAGCCATCGCCGGACACACACACCTGGGATGTGCCCCTCTTTGGCTGGAAGTCTGGGAGAACCAGAGTCCCACAGGGGACCGACCCTGGACCCTTACCCACAGACAGTGCTTCGTCTCTGGGATAAGCCTGGAGGCAAGTCCCGGCCCTCTCCGGAGCTCCTCAGCTCCAGGACTAAGGGGGCGCTTCCCCAGACCGTCTACCCAGCGACAGAGCACCGTCACTGGGATAAGTCTGTGGACAGGTCCCTGC
>CM057091.1:227500-230000 GCA_029959045.1 Taenioides sp. WSHXM2023
CCCACAGGGGGACGCGCGCACGGACGCGTCCGCACAGAGTGACACATCCCCGGACACCCAGGCTTGGGATGTGCCCCTCTTTGGCTGGAGGTCTGGGAGAACCAGAGTCCCGCAGGGGGACGGGCGCACGTACGCGTCCGCACAGAGTGACACATCCCCGGACACCCAGGCTTGGGATGTGCCCCTCTTTGGCTGGAAGTCTAGGAGAACCAGAGTCCCACAGGGGGACGCGCGCACGGACGCGTCCGCACAGAGTGACACATCCCCGGACACCCAGGCTTGGGATGTGCCCCTCTTTGGCTGGAGGTCTGGGAGAACCAGAGTCCTGCAGGGGGACGGGCGCACGTACGCGTCCGCACAGAGTGACACATCCCCGGACACCCAGGCTTGGGATGTGCCCCTCTTTGGCTGGAAGTCTAGGAGAACCAGAGTCCCACAGGGGGACGCGCGCACGGACGCGTCCGCACAGAGTGACACATCCCCGGACACCCAGGCTTGGGATGTGCCCCTCTTTGGCTGGAGGTCTGGGAGAACCAGAGTCCTGCAGGGGGACGGGCGCACGTACGCGTCCGCACAGAGTGACACATCCCCGGACACCCAGGCTTGGGATGTGCCCCTCTTTGGCTGGAAGTCTAGGAGAACCAGAGTCCCACAGGGGGACGCGCGCACGGACGCGTCCGCACAGAGTGACACATCCCCGGACACCCAGGCTTGGGATGTGCCCCTCTTTGGCTGGAAGTCTGGGAGAACCAGAGTCCCGCACGGGGACGCGCGCACGGACGCGTCCGCACAGAGTGATCCATCGCCGGACACCCACGCTTGGGATGTGCCCCTCTTTGGCTGGAGGTCTGGGAGAACCAGAGTCCTGCAGGGGGACGCGCGCACGGACGCGTCCGCACAGAGTGATCCATCGCCGGACACCCACGCTTGGGATGTGCCCCTCTTTGGCTGGAGGTCTGGGAGAACCAGAGTCCTGCAGGGGGACGCGCGCACGGACGCGTCCGCACAGAGTGATCCATCGCCGGACACCCACGCTTGGGATGTGCCCCTCTTTGGCTGGAGGTCTGGGAGAACCAGAGTCCCGCAGGGGGACGCGCGCACGGACGCGTCCGCACAGAGTGATCCATCGCCGGACACCCACGCTTGGGAAGTGTCCCTGTTTGGCTGGAGCTCTGGGAGAACCAGAGTCCCGCAGGGGGACGCGCGCACGGACGCGTCCGTACAGAGTGACACATCCCCGGACACCCACGCTTGGGATGTGCCCCTCTTTGGCTGGAGGTCTGGGAGAACCAGAGTCCTGCAGGGGGACGCGCGCACGGACGCGTCCGCACAGAGTGATCCATCGCCGGACACCCACGCTTGGGATGTGTCCCTGTTTGGCTGGAGCTCTGGGAGAACCAGAGTCCCGCAGGGGGACGCGCGCACGGACGCGTCCGTACAGAGTGACACATCCCCGGACACCCACGCTTGGGATGTGCCCCTCTTTGGCTGGAGGTCTGGGAGAACCAGAGTCCTGCAGGGGGACGCGCGCACGGACGCGTCCGCACAGAGTGATCCATCGCGGGACACCCACGCTTGGGATGTGCCCCTCTTTGGCTGGATTCAAGTGTTTGGGTTCAAACTCAAAGAAAAACACTGCCCAGAGTTTAAAGGGTTTATTCATTTGTTTGTTCATTATTCTTCATCAGTTTCATCAGTTTCATCCTCCCGGGGGCTGCATTCACCGGTACCTCTTTCCAGAGCCCACAACATAAAGTCCCGCATTCGAGCCGTCTCCCCAGGGGGTGGGTCGGCTTTATAGAACCTCTTAGAGGTGGATACATCGTGGCACATGAGCGTGGTTATCTCATCTGCCTCCCTCTCATCAGTCACCCTCAGCACCTACTTAGAGGCAAACAACCACAGTTGTATGAAACATATAAGGAATAATCCAACACAGGTACTCACATAAGTAGCCATTGAGCTGCGCAGGGAGCCGAACGATGGTGGTGGCTCGGGCATGCCCACATCCAGCCAGCTCCTTCTAAACTCTGGCAGGAGTAGGGTGGCTCTATTGCCCGTACTGGAGCTAAAGAAATAGGGTGAGTCTCCACCGGGGAAATCATGTCTGCAGCGGACCCAGGACATCATTACACCATAGACATTGGTACCCACGTGGACTCTCGCGTCCCCGAATGTCCGGCGGGTCTTGTGATGCTTCACATAGATGATGCAGCATTGATTGCTCGGTCTTGCTGCCTCGACCTCGGCCACAAGCATATTTTGCAGAACCGATATCCTGTGGCCGGTCTCGGCAATTATTAGGCCCGCCAGCAAGCCGAAAAAACTTTGCTGGTCAACCTGCAACTTATCTCTTTCCAGGGTGCCTGAGAAAGCAGATATTTAAGGTTACAGGGGTCAAGATGGAATACGCTATACAGACCGGACCACCCACTCCGGACTTACTGAAATATTCGGGTAGAATCCGGTTTGCTCTCCTTATAAAAGCCCGGTGAACCTT
>CM057091.1:235000-327500 GCA_029959045.1 Taenioides sp. WSHXM2023
GGGGACCCTCGGTCCTCACGGAGCTCCAGAGACAGGGGCTTTTCAGTGGACCACTATTTGAGCTACCCCTGGGGTCATGGACCTCCAGGAGGGTAGAACACCGGGTCCCTGATAACATGACGACGTCATGCCAACGTTGGGCCAACGTATGTGTATACATTGGGCCAACGTTGGCAGTTGACGTTGGGCCGACGTCATTTTGCTCATTGGCAAGTGGTTGGGCCAACGTCATCAAAAGACGGTTGGATAGACGTTGGCAGTTGACGTTGGGCCAACGTTAGCAGTTGACGTTGGGCCGACGTCATTTTGCTCATTGGCAAGTGGTTGGGCCAACGTCATCAAAAGACGGTTGGATAGACGTTGGCCCAACGTCTACCCAACTATTAATTAGGCTTTTTATATACTGTATATATTGTACTACTAAATTGCATACTTTATGGAAAGTAATCACAGGTGAACAGTGCATGTAGGTTTTGTTGCAGTATTGCAACATTTATTGATAATACTTGAATTCATGTACACACATATTATCAAAATATAATGTTCAAGGGTGGTTCTTAATTACAATGTACAAAAAATGTTACCAAAATATATTGCTGAAGGCTGATTTACAACAGAAAAAGTTAAGTAGATGGAAATATATGTAATGAGATCAACTTCTGAATGTAAAAATAAAATACTAACAACATGTCAAAACATACCTGAACAATCATGAGAAATCATAGCACCAAAACATAGCATATTTGTATACTTTTATCAACTAAACACACCCTAACTATGCATACACCGTGCGTGTGCCAGCACTGGATGGAATTACTAACAAAATAACAACCAAAATTACGAACCCAAATCTTAGACAATATATCTAAAGTGAATTTCAAATACAAGCCGATAAACCACGTGGGACAAAATCCAGTTGGAAAATGGATAATTAGTCAATATTCAGTGAGTAATCTAGCACTTTTCACGGGTGACGGCACATACTTGAAAACCGATGGGATGTAGTCAGGTGAAAGCGGGTTGTCACTCTTTTTACCTAGGACACAAAATAAGTAACGTTAAGTAAAGAAACCACTATTACACTGAGAAAAAATATTCACTATTCAATGATATAGGCAGTTTAAAATGTTGTGATGTCACATGAATGCAACCCATTAGCTAATACGTTTTTAGGTCTGGACATTAACCACCGTAGTGAGGTTTATATCGCCAACTAGACTGGGTTGGTAGATTAGGTTGAGGACGTTTCGGCTCGTCCGACTGTGTCAGATATGACGGAATACCGAAAAATCGCGAACTTCAAACAACGTCGGTTCGACGTTGCGTTGCGTCGTGTAGATGTTGGCTCGACGTCTAAGATTATACGTCGGCAACGCCGACGTCGGCAAGACGGATCAATGTTTTCAGGGGTACTGTTAAAGAGATATGGTACTCCAACTTAGGGGAATTTTGACTAAGTGTTTGGGTTCAAACTCAAAGAAAAACACTGCCCAGAGTTTAAAGGTTTATTTATTTATTTATTGTTTAACAGTTCCATCCTCCTGGGGGCTGCATTCACCTGCACTTGTTCCCAGAGCCCCCAACATAAAGTCCCGCATTCGAGCGGTCTCCCGAGGGGGTGGGTCAGCTTTATAGAACCTCTTCGAGGTGGCTAAATCGTGGCACATGAGCGTTGTTATCTCCTCTGCCTCCCTCTCACCAGACACCCTCAGTACCTAAAAAGAAGCAAAGAACCACTAAGGTTGTCTGTGAAAGATATAAGGAATGTCTCAACACATGTACTCACGTAAGTAGCCACTGAGCTCCGCAGGGCGCCGAACGATGGTGGTGGTTCGGGCATGCCCAGATCCAGCCAGCTCCTTCTAAATTCTGGCAGGAGTAGGGTAGCTCTATTGCCGGTACTTGAGCAAAAGAAATTTCTTGAGTCTCCACCAGGGAAACGATGTCTGCAGCCGATCCAGGACATCATTATAGCATGGACACCTATACCCACGGTTACTCTGGCGTCCCCGAAGGTCCGGCGGGTCTTGTGATGCGTCACGTAGATGATGCAGCATTGACCGACCTGTCTTGCTGCCTCGACCTCCGCCACAAGCATATTGAGAAGAACGGTAATCCTGTGGCCGGTCTCGGCAATGATTAGGCCCGCCAGCAAGCCGAAAAACCTTTGCAGGTCGGCCTGCGTCTTTTCTGTTTCCAGGGTGTCTGAGAAAGCACATATTAAAGATTACAGGTGTCAAGCTGGAGTACCATATCCAGACCGGACCACCCACCCCGGACTTACTGAAATATTCGGGTAGCATCTGGTTCGCTCTCTTTATAAAAGTTTGGTGAACCTCCGCACTGAGGACCGAGGCTGGAATGCATAATATACATGTAATAAACCTATTAGATCCAATGCATCCATGCCCTCAAATTTGGCCCGGCTGGCCTTACCAGATTTTGCCCTTCTCACTGCCTGCTGACGGCTGACAACGTCAGCAGCATTTTTTTTCTGCTCGGCTGCTATAGCATCTCTGATTCCGGCAATGCCTCTGGCCGAGAGCCTGACACCTTTGGGGCATGCGGACACGACCCACTTCAAGAACACTGACACATCCGTCAGTTTCTTCTTAATTGTGGTGGCGGCCAGCCCTTTGGCCTTCTAAACATGGACTGCACTGGAATATTTCTCACAAATAAATAAATAAATAAATAAATAAATAAATAATTATAGGGTTAGGGGTTATATTTAACATCCAGCACTTACTCAGAGATCCTCTCATGTTCTCTGAGAAAGAGTAGGTCTCTCCTGGGACAACCGCTGGGGGCAGACACGCCCTCGAAAAGACAATGAGCCTCTTCCTGAATACGTCATTCTGCGCATGTGCAGCGCAGATCGGGTAGGAAGACCACGCCGGGCACCGACACACTAGCCGTGTCCCAGTTCGAAGGCTGCAGCCTCCGGAGGCTGCAAAGGCCGGGTGCTCCGGAGGCTGTGCAGCCTGTGAACCAGCCTACGCGGACCGCAAGGCTGTGGTCGAAATGGGACAGGTCCAGCCTACGGAGCCGCTCCCGTCGCCCAGCAACCGAGACACGCTGCTAACGCTTATGCTAACGCTAATGCTAATGCTAACAACACGCACCACGCAGATTACGCACACGGATCAATAACAAAGATTACGGCTGGGTAACTGAACTGTCAGATTTTGAGACCAAGTTATTCTAATAATTCTCATCCAAATCTTGTGGCTAAAATGAAAACGTATGTTTAACTTTTGCAAAACAAAACTTATATTTCTGGGATAGATCTGAAATAGGCTAAATTACCTTAAAAGTTTCAAATACAGTGATGAGATATGCATTATTAATTATTATCATTATTAAATATTTTATATTGACCAAGGATTACATTTATACAGGGAATGCATTTAAATCAGTTTATAAAGAAATACATCCCTCCTTTGAGAAAAGATGGTTTATTAAACATTCAAAGGAACTTCTGGAAATACTTTATCTTGATGTGAAAAGTCAAACATTGAATCCATTACACACATTCAATGCAATAATAGGTGAGTAAAAACAGCTGTATGTCAGTGAACTCTCAAATTCGGTTCCCTTTTTGCTGAAGCAGGTGACAGTCCAAATTGAACAAATTAAAATATGATCAGGTGGATTACCACTGCTTAACTGCAGTACAATAGTACATTCTTATAGTACATGTAATTAGTTACTATCAAAAGAGACATCAAATAAGTGGCACATTTCACCATGATTCAAATGTCAGTATAGACTGAAAAACATTCAAATAAACAACAATGAGTAAATGATATGTTTTCAGTTTTGTCTCACACACTTGTTAAGGTCATATAAGGCCACATTTATCATGGGACACTTCCTCAGTGATTAAGATGTTTAGGTGCTCCTCTGCTAAGATGCAAAGAAACTACCATTTGACTATTTTACTTGTGCTGAAATTAGAAGTTAAACCTAAACATCACTATTAGGACACATTAGGGACAGCAGCAGCACGTGCAGGAGGGAGGCCTGATGCAACCAGAGACCCCACAGGTCTTCTACAGTCAGCATGGACAGTGGAGACATGACCCAGTGCACTTGGACCACTCAGTGTGATGTATCCCTTGTCTTCTGGAGGAGGAAGAGCAGAATGGGCCTTATGTCTGATTGATCAAAGTCCTGTCCTGCAGAGTGAAAACCTGTAATGACACACACATTAAGAAAACTACAAAACTATTACAGGAACATTTGGTTCAGTGTATATACATTCAGATCCAAAGGCCGTTTAGATAAAACGAAACATCTTCATTAATAGAGGAATCCCACACATTTGAGAAAGGTGTATTTTCAGAATTTAGATTTCAATATGAGCATGATTATTTTGCAGCCCTTATTATTACTGGAGTAATAAAGCAACATGTAACATGCCTAATCAGGGGCAGGAGTCTGGGTCAGCACACCTCCAGTGCAGTGTTGGCTTTACTTTGTCATCTGCATTTGACCCATTTCATGAATCATGAACATCTCATCAGCCAACAGTTCTGTGGCCCCAGCAGTGTTGTGTCCTCATACAGGAGGCTGCAGATGAGAAAAGAAAATTCATATAAAACATTTCAAACAGTTTTCTCATTGTTATACTATTAGATATGACAGACATAACAGACACAGGTGTCAAGTATCTACACCAATGTCTGCACCTGTTAAATGAGCCTAATGTCCATCTTAAATCTGACCTGTCCAGGCAGTGTTATTTACCCTTCACTTTACAAACATGCACGGATTGTAAAAAGCAGATAATGTATTCCGAGAATTAAATGCATACGATGGAGGCTTATATTACGTGATTTACAACTAAATATAAGCTGTATATAGTCTATAGCTACCCTGGTTTTCTTCTCAATAAAAGGACTTCACGCTCCGTACTGATGATCATGTGTGTCAATATTTATTCTCTCGTTAACACCGGACACACCGTGAACACCGTGAAAACTAAGACACCGACAGAGAAAACAGCTCAGCTTTACATACAATATCTTAAACTACATATATAATACAAAACAATATATTACCGTGTTCGCCTATACGTTTCCAGCGGTAGTTAAGTAGCATTTCTTGGTGTATTTTCTTTACACATTCCTGCTTTCTCTCTATCATTTTTTCTCTCTTTCACGGCTACTCTTTTTCTCCGTTTACTTCCGGGGCAAAGTAAAGGTCACATGGTAAATATTTTTACAAATAAATTGTATGAAAATAAACAACAGTGTTGTTCTGACATCTCAACATACAACAACAGAGCAACAACAACTTATAACCATGAAAACAAATATACTGACACCATCATCAGCTACATAGTCTACATAGTCTTTTAAGTTTAATGCATGAAATAATGTGTGTTTTTATCTTACCTCCGAGCTACACTGGCCAAGTGTTCACGTGTTTACATGAAAACGTCCTCCTCGTAGTTTCATTAATCCCTCCGGCAGTAAAAATATTATTAGTGTTTGGTGGAAATCTGTCCAAATATGAAAGTTTGAGCGGACTTTTCATTGCGTTAGCTGCAGATTACTAGCCAAACTTTTACCTCAAAGCTCAGAGGTTCACGCAGTTAAAAACAAACTTATTTGACAGTTTTGTGGTTTATGGCCGTATTTTACATTTACAGTTGTGTTAGTGATGATTTCCTAAAGTTAAAAGTGTGTACTCACATGTTTTCTCCGCTCTCCGGACGGGCTTTTTGCTCCGTGTTTTCTCTCCGTGTTCTCGTGCGCACTACGGCGCTGAACTCTAAAGTCTGCAGAAGGTTGCATGATGGTGTTTTAAAAGGCTACAACGCAAACTTCGCTTCCATGTCTTGATGTGACACCTGGCAGGGCATGTTGTCGGTGCCCGGCGTGGTCTTCCTACCCGATCTGCGCTGCACATGCGCAGAATGACGTATTCAGGAAGAGGCTCGTTGTCTTTTCAAGGGCGTGTCTGCCCCCAGCGGTTGTTTTGCGCGCATGTCCGCGCGCGGAGAAATGTTGCTCGCTTGCGCGCGGGTCTTAGTTTTCTTCTCGCGCGCGGAGAATTGTTGCTCGCTCGCAGTTAATATTTATGCGTGTGACCTAATGACACTATATTGGCGCCATAAGGAACTGCCTAACAGACTGAACTCGCTGCTGTGCATTGGAAGCTTCTTTTGTGGTGGCCCCGTCCGTCCGGATCCTCTTGGTAAAAAGTAACAGGAGTCGCTCTAAAAAAAACACAGCGCTAACTTTGAGGAAATTAATCTGTGGAGAGCTGTAGAAATATACACACCACAACCAGACACATTCCGATCGTCATCCTGGGACTCATCCCGGCTGGGGGGACATCACCCGGAGCTGTGGGTTCTGGGGGGACAGAAGGTAAGTCTGGGATTACAGCCGGGGCGGCTGCCGGTTCGGCTGGGGGGACATCACCCGGAGCTGTGGGTTCTGGGGGGACAGAAGGTAAATCTGGGATTACAGCCGGGGCGGCTGCCGGTCCGGCTGGGGGGACATCACCCGGAGCTGTGGGTTCTGGGGGTACAGAAGGTAAGTCTGGGATTACAGCCGGGGCGGCTGCCGGTTCGGCTGGGGGGGCATCACCCGGAGCTGTGGGTTCTGGGGGGACAGAAGGTAAATCTGGGATTACAGCCGGGGCGGCTGCCGGTTCGGCTGGGGGGACATCACCCGGAGCTGTGGGTTCTGGGGGGACAGAAGGTAAGTCTGGGATTACAGCCGGGGCGGCTGCCGGTTCGGCTGGGGAGACATCACCCGGAGCTGTGGGTTCTGGGGGGACAGAAGGTAAGTCTGGGATTACAGCCGGGGCGGCTGCCGGTTCGGCTGGGGGGACATCACCCGGAGCTGTGGGTTCTGGGGGGACAGAAGGTAAGTCTGGGATTACAGCCAGGGTGGCTGCCGGTTCGGACACTTCCATGGGTACGACCTTCTCGCTTATGTCCACCCTGCTCACAATTGGTATATCGGGGTGTGTGTCCCGAAGTGCCCTTAGGTCATTGATGATCCGCTGCTTGCGCCCCAAGCGCACATACTCGTTCCTCTTGTCCGCTGTCACATCCCCATGTGCGACCTTGATGTGTTTATCCAGCCGGAGACAGTCTTTTTGGCAAACCAGGCATCGCACGGGACCGTTAATGCCACTAGAGAGAACACCGGAGGTTACAACTAGTAAGTACTAATATTTCCATCCTTGAGCATTGTAAATACACTTACCAGAGCGTTGCCAACTGAAGGAGTAGACCCAGTTCATCCTTGTTGACCACTTTGTGGGCCTTTTTAAGGTGCTGTCTTAGGTACGCGTATTTACCGCCACACATATGACATGCCATCTTAAAATCTAACCCAACGATGAACACCTGTGACCATTCAGGGCCATGATGGTGTTTTCACACCTCTGGACATGTCCTGGCTAGTCCCATTGTTTTCTCTGTTTGTTTTGATTTAGGTTTGAGGATAGAGTTATAGATGGGAGACAAAAGGATGTATCAACACAGACGGGAAAACCAGAGTGGGTCGCAATCTGCCGTACATCTCCACCTAAAAGGACCTCAGTCTGCCGTACATCTCCACCTAAAAGCCACAGGCCACTCCTTTGAGGACAGCGAGGTCCAGATCTTGGCCAGAGAAAAGAACTGTTTTGAGAGGAGGAGTTAAAGAAGCTATTTTTGTCAAGAAAGAGAATCCTTCCTTGAACAGAAATGGAGGTCTCAGACATCATTTGTCTCCATCTATAACTCTATCCTCAAACCTAAATCAAAACAAACAGAGAAAACAATGGGACTAGCCAGGACATGTCCAGAGGTGTGAAAACACCATCATGGCCCTGAATGGTTCTGCTAACTACTCCCCCACTCCCACTCCATATTGAATAGACACACCTAACTAACAGAAACTGTAAATAAATATGTGTGTCTCAGAGTAATTTTCATTGTAATTAAGCTCCTCCCTTCAGGCAGATATAAAGCAGTGTCCACCAGCATCTGACCAGAACTGAAGAAGCAGCTTGGATGAGCTGCGAAACGTATTCGACCAAATAAACTCTGTCCAGTTGACAAATTAAATTTCTCCTTTTGCTATGTCCAGAAGTAATTAAGCGGCCAACACGTCAGTCTTTAGACCCTCTGCTTCAGTGCACGCCATCGCTGGAAGGAATCTCCAAGAATCACCGGAGTTTAGCTTTGCTCCTTTTCCCCTCCTCTTCTTTCAGCGACCACAAAAACAGACTTTCTTTTGCGGCTAACTGGTAGTGGATTCTTGTTTGCCATCGCAACAAACTTTGTGCTAAGCTACAGTTGGAAAAAGCCACTAAGAACCGATCCGCTGGTTGAGTACACAGCATCTTGCGTCTGTGGAATGCATGAGTGGAGTTTGATTGACAACCGCACAACAGCCTGTAGTGGAAATTTTTTACATAATCATTCTTTAATAATTTATGTATTCATTTATATAGGCTATGTATGAGTTGGTCTTATAACTCTGTCCTTTTTGTTTTGTATAATTCATGGGTTACAACAGACTACCTCGCCAAGCGGGACGCCTTTCCTAATCACTTTAGGTCAACGTATATCTAAATCCTAGTGGTATGCCAAACTTGTCTTTAACGAATGTTCTGTCACATGATTTCCTCACGTACTGACTCTACAACCATGGATAACCTATCTGTGTATAGCTGATGTATCTCAACTTACTTTATGTGTCTGCACCGGTCTCATGTCTTGAGTATAAATACTCTATGCTTTGTTGTGATTAACAGTCCAGGGACAGATGCCTCTGTCAGGGACAGTTAGGGTGTGATTGTGCGCAGAATTGCTTTAATAAATCAGACTCTTTGTTTCAAGACAACTCTCCAGTTTATTCTTTGCAGCTTAGAAATTCCACAACAAGCCAATAGATAATGCGGTACCCTCGTTATCAGAGGTCAGATGTTTCTTGTAGTTGATGACCAAGTTTGCGCACATATCAGAAGGAATTTAATTTTGGTCCACTCTTCTTTGCAGATCATTTTTAAATCATTAAGGTTTCGTGGCTGTCGCTTCACAACTCAGAGCTTCAGCTCCTCCATAGGTTTTCTATAGGGTTAAGGTCTGGAGACTGGGCCACTTCATGACCTTCATGAGCTTCTTCTTGAGCCACTCCTTTGTTGTCTTGGCTGTTTGTTTTGGGTCATTGTCATGTTGGAAGACCCATTCATGATCCATTTTCAGTTTCCTGGCGGAGGGAAGGAGGTTGTCACTCAGGATTTTAACAGTACATGACTCCATCCATCCTCCCGTTGACGTGGTGAAGTTGTCCCTTGGCAGAAAAACTCCCCTAAACCATAATGTTTCCACCTCCAAGCTTGACGGTGGGGATGGTGTTCTTGAGGTCATAGGCAGCATTTCTCTTCCTCCAAACACGGTGAGTTGAGTTTATGCCAAAGAGCTTGATTTTGGTCTCATCTGACCACAGCACCTTCTCCCAATCACTCTCTAAATCATTCAGGTGTTCACTGGCAAACTTTAGGCGGACCTGCACATGTGTCTTCTGCAGGATTTTAATTCATTGCGGCATAAAGTGTTACCATAGGTTTTCTTAGGGACTGTGGTCCCAGCTGCCTTGAGATCTTTGACTAGCTCCTCCTATGTTGTTCTAGGCTGATTTTTCACTGTTCTCATGATCATTGAAACCCCACGAGTTGAGATCTTGTGTGGAGCCCCAGACCGAAGTCGATGGTCATTTTGTATTTCTTACATTTTCAAACAATTGCACCAACAGTTGTCTCCTTAACACCAGCTTCTTGCTTATATTTTTGTGGCCCATTCCAGCTCTCTGCAGGTCTACATTCTTGTCCCTGACGTCCTTTGACAGCTCTTTGGTCTTTCCCATGTTAGAGTTTGGAGTCTGATTGATTCATTGATTCTGTGGACAGGTGTCTTTTATACAGGTGACTCGTTAAAACAGGAGTCTAATTCAGGTGATGAGTTGATTAGGAGAGTCTCACTGGACTGTGGGAGACAAAACTCTTAATGGTTGGTAGGGGATCAAATACTTATTTCACACAATGAAATGCAAATCAATTAATATATTTCCTATAATGTGATTTTCTGGATTTTCTTTTTGATATTCTATCTCTCAGTGTTAAAATAAACCTGCCATTAAATTTCTTTGTCAGTGGACAAACCTACAAAATCAGCAAAGGATCAAATACTTATTTACTCCACTGTATAAGTATAAGCCTAATTTATCTAATGCTTATCTATCTGGTTTACATGCAACCCATTGTTATTAGAAAATGTTTATAGGATAAAACAAAGGCCAAAGAACAAAACATGCATGACTTACCGTTTATAGCCACTAGAGAAGAAAACATTTGTTCATATCCACAGTAGAGCCTTTTCATCCAGTGCGTCCTTTGCACCAGGTGCGCCGTCCTGCTAATGGAGCAGACAGGTTATCTGTGCTTTTATAACTTTGGTTGAGTGCTGTGTGTCTGGAGGCCAGGGCTCCAGCCACTGGGAGACACATTGAAGAGCCCTGTACATTTGTGTTCCCTGATACCAGTGTTCCCCGCCTGGTACTACAGTTCAATAGCCTACTTTAGCCTGTGGACCGCTTACAAATATAATTGGCACATTTGTAGCAGCACCAGGTGAGTTCTCTTCACACTCCCTGCATGCACCAGGTCAATGGACCCATCTCCGCGCACTATAACACGCAGCTCCAGTAGTACATTTGCTTGGAAACTTGTCCTATACACAGTAAAAGTATTCAGTAGTATCTCATACAATCGTGCATGCGTTACTCAGTGTCAATGTCTGGCCCCCACAGCAAGTGCACAGAAGCAAGAATAACATAATATATTAAATATTTTTATTTATTCTTATTGAAAATAACTGCATGTTGCTGGCTACTCCACCTTGCTGTCTGCCCTCTGATCTTCACTAGGGGCAAACGCGGTGGCGTACTGTGTAGAGTCTGCCTGCACCTTTAGTCAGACTAGGGCAATTGTACGCCTTGCAAAAAGAGTGTTAGATTTGCTTGTCTGAAGCGGCTTCAACCACGATTGCTGCGGGAGACACAATTTGACACTTTGTGTGTGTACACAGCTTTATGGTTGATCACAAAGGTTATGGAGTTAGGAGATTTGACCTATTTGGAACTAGCCAAAGTCACTATGCACCAGAGGGGGCCCTGTCTGCTTTGTGAACACGCACACACGCACGCACGCACACGCACACGCACACATACATCTCTGCTTCAGACCTGCTTTAGTCCTGATTAAGTTCTGGTTCAGACTTTTATCTTGTTCTAGTAGAACTTATGCAGATGACAAGAGCACTGCCACTGTCCCCCCGGTGATGTTCCCACCTACCTCACAGACCTGCACCCTAACCCTAACCTGTAATTCAAACTAAGAAAGAAAAGCTCCAGGGACAAAGATTAGGCCAAAAAAAAGCAAAGAATCACAATGTCTGTTGTGTGAAATGTGTCTAATTCAGGCTATGAAAACCTGAATCAAACCTGAATTTCAAAACATCAACTTTTGTTTTGAAAACATCGTCCCCTCCCAGACGGTGCGATGTTTTTCAAACAACAAGCTGTGGATTAACCCTGACATAAAAGCTCTGCTGAAGGAGAAGAAGAGAGCTTTTAGGTCAGGGACCAAGGAGGAGCTGAAGGCTGCACAGAAGGAGCTGAGGAGGAAAATCAGGACGAGCCAAGCCAGCCAAAAGAGAAGGATGGAGCAACAGCTGCAGCAGAAGAACATCCAGGGGGTGTGGAGAAGCCTCAAGACGATCTCAGGCTTCAAAGCGCCTCCTGCCCAGACAGAGGGGGATCTGCGGTGGGTAAACGAGCTCAATTCTCACTTCCTGAGATTTGATCAATCACCCACCACTCCCCCCACCCAGCTGCCAGCTCTCACCTCCCCAGCTGGACAATGGGGAACTCCTGCACCTCTTCACACCTCTGCCTCTGCTCTTCAGCCCACCACTACACATGGACTCACCCATCCCCCCAGCCTGCCACTGTCATTTTCTACAGCCCAGGTGAGACTGGAGCTCAAGAAGATCAGACCCAGGAAGGCAGCAGGACCAGACGGCATCAGCTCCAGGCTCCTTAAGTCCTGTGCAGACGAACTGTGCGGAGTTATGGAGCATGTCTTCAACATGAGCCTTAAGCTGAGGGTGGTACCACAACTCTGGAAGACCTCCTGCGTGGTACCAGTGCCTAAGACACCGCACGCTAAAGACCCCAGCAGCCTCAGGCCGGTGGCTCTAACATCGCACCTGATGAAGACACTGGAGACCTTGGCCACCTCTGCTCCACCGTGAGCTCAGCAATGGACCCGCTGCAGTTTGCATACCGGCCTGGCATCGGAGTGGAGGACGCCGTCATCTACCTGCTGCACTGCTCACTGTCTCACCTGGAGAACCCCGGCAGCACTGTGAGGATTCTCTTCTTTGACTTCTCCAGTGCTTTCAACACCATCCAGCCACTGCTCCTGAGGGACAAACTGGAGACTGCCGGTGTGGACTGTGACCTGGCAGACTGGATCCTGGACTACCTCACAAACCGGCCCCAGTTTGTGAGAGCCAAGAACTGTGTGTCTGACCTACTGACCTGCAGTGTGGGGGCGCCCCAGGGCACGGTCCTCGCGCCCTTTCTTTTCACCCTCTACACTGCAGACTTCAGACACAACACGGACAGCTGCGTCCTGCAGAAGTTCTCTGATGACTCTGCCATCATTGGCTTCATTAAGGATGATGACGATGTGGAGTACAGAGGACTAGCGCAGGACTTTGTGGACTGGTGTCAGCAGAACCACCTCATCATCAATGCAGGGAAGACCAAGGAGATGGTGGTGGACTTCCGCAGACGCCACTCTACTGTCACCTCAGTGAACATCCAGGGAAGGGACATTGAGAGAGTGGACTCTTACAAGTACCTGGGTGTGCATCTGAACAACAAACTGGACTGGACTCACAACACAGATGCACTGTACAGGAAGGGCCAGAGTCGGCTCTATCTCTTGAGGAGACTCAGGTCTTTTGGAGTGAGGGGGCCACTCCTGAAGACCTTCTATGACTCTGTGGTGGCATCAGCCATCCTGTACGGTGTGGTCTGCTGGAGCAGCAGCATCACAGAGAGGGAGAGGAAGAAGCTGGACAAGGTCATCAAGAAGTCCAGCTCCGACCTGGGCTGTCCTCTGGACTCAGTGCAGCAGGTGGGGGACAAGAGGGTCCTGGCTAAGGTCATCTCTATGCTGGACCATGAGTGTCACCCCCTGCAGGACGCCCTGTCTGCTCTGGAGAGCAGCGTCAGTGACAGACTGATTCACCCTCGCTGTGGGAAGGAGAGGTTTCGCAGGTCTTTCCTTCCTGCTGCTGTTAGACTGTACAATGAACACTGTTAACACTGAACATGTGTCATTCAACTATATCTATGTGCAATACTGAAGACCTCTGGTACAATTCACTCATGTCACTTTACTGATATTTATCCTGTCTGTACATAAACATAGTCATAACATAATATACTGAAAATATACTATATATATATAATATACTGTAAATAACATAATATACTGAAGTCACTTTACTGAGATTTACTCTGTTCATATGCTGCACTGTTACTTTTATTGTACATAATAGTATTTTTTGGTATTTTATATTTTATATTTTGTATTTTATATTTTTGCTCCACCAAAACAAAATTAGAGTCTATCTTTAAGTCTATTTCTAAATTATTATTTTTTTAGCCATTATCTATTATCTTGTTTTATTGCATGTTCCATTTTCCTGCTGTTCTTGAACTGTGCGTTGCAACATTGGAATTTCCCCACTGTGGGACTAATAAAGGCATATCTTATATCTTATATCTTAATATTTTATGGAACACAAACACTCCCATCAGAGGAGACACATTGTTTATTATTTATAATAAAAACAGACACAAGCTGTTCATAGTTTTATAGTTTTATTCTTCTTAAGCTCAAACTCTCACACATGATTCTGAAAGGTCATCACGGGGGCCCTGCCTGCAGCGAGGTGACATCACTTCCTACGGCGAGAGGCAGCACCCTTTTTGCTGCTGCAGATTCAGACACAAGACAAAACAGTCAAAGTCTGCCTCACAAGTTTTACACATTTTTGTCAAATGAAGCTCTACAGTGCCTCCTGGTGCCAGAAGTATATTTCCCATTCATTTTTTCCATAGACTTTCTGAAAATAACAATATTAAAAGTGTGAAAGCTCAGGACTAATCAGTTCTGTGGGCCTAATGAACACAAGAACTAAAATCTGTTTCTCAAACTGAAATTTTTCACTGAATCTTGTTTTTTGGACTTAAAACAGCCATTACCATGTAGCTGGTTATCGCGTAGCTGGTTAGCCTCTGCTATGTCTTTGAACGCTAAACATTTGAATGTTCCCCAAACGTCTATGGGAAAAATGAATGGACAATTTACTTCCAGAACCAGAGCTGTTCACTGTTGAACTCCAAAAAGCTTCAGTCATTCAAATACAAAATCCATCAAATGTTCCATATGACTCTATTGTCTGGTCTATTTTAATGTTGTTTCCTCATCACAAACAGATCTGGAGTTGTGTTTTGTCTTATTCACACATGTTTAACACACAAACACTGGATATTTAGGCTGAGTTTTATTCTCAAACTGAAAATCTGTTCCACTTTGTGATGTCATGTGATAATACAGGAAGTGCTTCACTGTGTTACTACTACATGACATCACAAGGTGGAAAAGTGCATTTTGAGCTTTGGAGCTGTAGACAGACTAATAATACAGGGTTACCCAACCGTGAATGAAACAAAACAAAACACAACTCCAACTGTGTGTGTGTGTGTGTGTGTGTGTGTGTGTGTGTGTGTGTGTGTGTGTGTGTGTGTGTGTGTTTGTGTGTTTGTGTTTTGTCGTACTGTTTCTGCAGCTCGTCAATGCGATTTCTCAGGGAGATGACTTCGTACTTCTGTCTCTTGAGGCGCTCGTGGTAGTCGTACTTTATGGCCTCAAGGTTGTGTAGCCACTCCCACAGCTCCTTCGCCTTGTCTCTGAAACGTCACAGAGCATTTTATAACAGGGTTAGGGTATGAACTCCTGTGTGGATGTCTGTGTGTGCGTGTGTGTGCGTGTGTGTGTGTGTGTGTATGTATATCGGAGTACCTGAGCTTGTCCTCGCTGAAGTCCTGGATGTTCAGAGGTTTACATCTCTCCGACAAAACCTTCTTCTTTTTCTCTCTTTCAGTCGGCTTCTTCTTCCCTCGTTTCCCCTCCACCTGAAACAGACCCCATTTAATCCTAGTTTAGTCCTGGTTTAGTCCTGGTTCAGTCCTGGTTTAGTCCTGGTTTAGTCCTGATTTAGTTCTTACCCTCTGCAGGTGGCTGCTGTAGCCAGAGCCCATGTTGGTGAGGGCGATCTTCTTTTTGGCTTCATCATCGTGGCGTTTCTGGATGTCCATCTCCTCTTTCCTCATTCGCTCAGCCTGAAAAACAACAGCTAATCAGAGACAAGAACAGAGCACAGCAGCCAATCAGAAACAAGGACACAAGGAGCAGTGGGAGCCATCTACAGATCTTGAGCTGGTGAGCAGACCTTGGTGGTTTTGGATTAATGGAGTCTCACTTCTGTCCTGGACCCTGGTCTGGACTTAGAGTCTTGGTCTAGAGTTGGCCTAGGACTTTAGATCTGGTTATAATCCTGTCTCACCTCACTCCTGGACCTCAGATCTGGTTATGATCTTGGTTTCATCTCTCTCCTGGACCTCAGATCTTCCTTACATACTACTCATTGCATAGGCAGTCTATAAACCAACCGCAGGATTTATAAAACTCCTTCTGAGGGCAGTGCTTTGCTCTTCTCTGCAGCAGCTAGGACCATGCCGTACACTCTGTGCAAAGTCTGGAGATATGGGGAAAAAATGACACTTGTGGAGAGAAGCATAAGTGAAGAGCACTAACACTAAAACTCAGTATTCTGACTCCAGTAGATACATTCATCAGCTCAATAAAATCTACAGTACGTGACCAATGTACCTGTTTTTAAACTCTGCTCACTCATGTGTTTATATGTAAATAGTGGAAAATATGAACTGTCTTAATGTTGTTGTTTTGTCTTGTCTTTGCCTGTTTGGATGTTATTCTGTTGTATGTTGGAATTTCTGCCTCTTGGCCAGGTCGTCGTTGAAAATGAGAATTGGTTCTCAACCGACCTACCTGGTAAAATAAAGGTTAAATAAAAATAAATAAAGAGGGTTTAAGGAAGTGTTTGATCAGGGAATCATCAGAAAATGCACCTGTATAAAACAATTACATTCATATTTGAGCATTTAAGCAGAGGTTAGCCAAAACACAGGGAAGGGCTTTTAATTCCACACATTAATCTCAACTATATTATGCATTTGAAACTGCACGCTCTTATGCACAAGCGTGTGCACTTTCCTGGTGCAGCGCAGGGTTTCCTGGAGTCCGCACCATGACTATTGACTTCTATAGACCACAGTCTGTGGCTGTGATCCAACACAAAGAAAATGAAATAACGAGCAGACCTGAGCGAAAAAAAAGGAATGCAGGAGGCTAAGGTTTAATGAAGCACTGGGACTCTCACACATGCTCACAGCCCTCTCCTTTGACCATTCAGACCACCGCATGCACATATCTATGTGCATAAACAGGGCCAGTCCACACGCACATACCATCGGCATACAAAATATAGTGATAAAACTCTTGAAATAGCGAGAAAATTTGGCCATATCTGGAAAGATGCACTGCCTAAGTATGACATGCATGTACTATAACGCAATTTAGTCTGTCATTTTCTAATTTAAATTAAGAGATCAGTCATTACTGTCACTTTTATTTTTGTGTTTATTTGTTAAACCTTGTTTACTCCGTTGATGGGACCACGTGGTGTTACATGGAGCGCCTCCCCCTCCCTCTCTGTCCCCCTCGTCTCAGTCAAACCCACTGATTATCGGCTCATGTTTAGGTAAATCTCATTCACAAATCACTTTATGGTGACTGTTCAGGCCTTTTATGGTGAAGTGGAGGTGTGAGAGGGTGTGGTCTGTCCTTTTATGGTGAAGTGGAGGTGTGAGAGGGCGTGGTCTGTCCTTTTATGGTGAAGTGGAGGTGTGAGAGGGCGTGGTCTGTCCTTTTATGGTGAAGTGGAGGTGTGAGAGGGCGTGGTCTGTCCTTTTATGGTGAAGTGGAGGTGTGGAGAGGGCGTGACGTGACATGGGTTCATGTGCAGATTCTAGCTGCAGGTGGGATCTATAAAGCACAGATTGCATAGTGGAGTGCACATGGAGGGTTTTCTAAATTTGGAGTTTCGTAGCACGTCTCTGGTGGCCACTAGGAGTACACTCTTGCTTAGATAAGATAAGATAAGATAATCCTTTATTTGTCCCACAATGGGGAAATTTCAGTGTCACAACGCAAGTTTCAGAAACAGTAGGAAAATAAGAGCATCAAAATCAAGATAAATAATAATAAGTATTTACAATTAACTAAAAAACACAACAGTGTAAAGCTCAAAGGCACAGGAACGTTGCACAATAAGTGTCTTTGATTCTGAAGTGAACAAACAGCAGTTAAAGTGACTCCAGTACAGTAATATATAATATTACTACAATAAAGTGACTCAGATGATTGTGAACAGTGCAGTGATGGACAGTGGTGGGTAAATAAATAAGTAGCAGGTAAAGTGACTTTAAATAATATTGCACATTGTTATTGTTACTATGGAGATGACACATGGTTGCTATGGAGATGACACATAGTTGCTATGGAGATGACACATGGTTGCTATGGAGATGACACATAGTTGCTATGGAGATGACACATGGTTGCTATGGAGATGACACATGACTAGCATTGATCATTGTACAGTCTGACAGCAGCAGGAAGGAAAGACCTGTGAAATCTCTCCTTAACACAGCGAGGGTTAAAGAGAGATTTAACCCTCGCAGTCCTTTAAAAATAAATGAGGTCCCTGGTTATGATCTTCAAATCTGGTTATAGTCCCGGTGTCACCTCTCTCCTGGACCTCAGATCTGGGGCCTCATTTATAAAGGACTGCGTAGGACTTTTCCTAAGCTAGTGTGTACTCCTAGTGGCCACCAGAGACGTGCTACGAAACTCCAAATTTAGAAAACCCTCCATGTGCACTCCACTATGCAATCTGTGCTTTATAGATCCCACCTGCAGCTAGAATCTGCACGTGAACCCATGTCACGTCACGCCCTCTCCACACCTCCACTTCACCATAAAAGGGAAGGATACGTGGATCAGTGGCCAGGGGCCAAGCACTTCGGCACAAATGTAGCATGAAACACATCAGACACATATCACTGTTATTCTGCTAATAAAAATTCAGACGGTGCATCCAAACTCTGCTTACCTGTTTGAGTGCACGGGCCTGGGTCTTACCTCAGTGAGTGTGCGAGCCTGGGTTTTAGCTCAGTGAGTGTACAAGCCTGGGTTTTAGCTCTATGAGTGTGCGGGCTTGGGTCTTACCTCTGAGTGTGCGGGCCTGGGTTTTACCTCTGAGTGTGCGGGCCTGGGTCTTACCTCTGAGTGTGCGGGCCTGGGTCTTACCTCTGAGTGTGCGGGCCTGGGTCTTACCTCTGAGTGTGCGGGCCTGGGTCTTACCTCTGAGTGTGCGGGCCTGGGTCTTACCTCTGAGTGTGCGGGCCTGGGTTTTACCTCTGAGAGTGCGGGCCTGGGTTTTACCTCTGTGAGTGCGGGCCTGGGTTTTACCTCTGTGAGTGGGTGGACATGGGTTGGGATGGTCCTCTATCTATCTATCCAGAGAGAGCCCTTAAGAACAAGCTCCCATTTGCTAGAGCTCCATGTTACACAAAAATCCAGGGAATATTCTGTCCCTCAGTGTGTAAAGACAAAAGTTAAAGTGTTGGAGCTGCGTTTAGTCCCAGTGCTTCATTAACCCAAAGCCTCGCTCCTGTGCTGCATCCAAGGGAAGCTTTATTTCATCCTTTCTGTGGTGGTCACAGCCGCAGATTGTGGTTTATAGAAGTTTATAGTCACGGCGCGGGCTGTTGGAGACCCAGCGCTGCTGCTGTAGAGAATAATATGTGGAATCAACAGTCCTTCCCTGTGTTTTGCCTCTTTGCTTAAATTGTGCAAATCTAAATATAATTATTTTATACAGGTGCATTTCCTGATGATTCCCTGATCAAACATAAAACTCTCTTCACTTCTGCTCCTCTCCACGAGTGTTGCTTTTTCCCCGTGTTGCCAGACTTTGTGCAGAGCGTACAGCAGGGTCCTAGCTGACGTAGACATAAGACTGGCCATACCAGCTTGTCAAAGCCTGATCCTGTCACATCTCAGAAGCTCAGCAAGGCCAGGCCTGGTTAGTACTTGGATGGGAGACCGCTGGGAAAATTAGGTGCCACAGTGGGGCACCAGTCGCAAAGAACTGTCATTGTGTCCTTAGGCAAGGCACTTCACCCACATTGCCTAGTATGAAAGTGGTGTGTGCATGAGTGATGGTGGTGGTGGATAGGCCGATGGCGCAGATTGGCAGCCTCACTTCCTTCAGTCTGCTCCAGGGCGGCTGTGGCTACAATAGTAGCTTACCACCACCGAATGTGGAGTTAATGAATAATGATCTGTAAAGCATCTTTGAGTGTCCAGAAAAGCGCTATATAAAACTGATGCATTATTATTATTATTATTATTATTATTATTATCATTATTATTATTATTATTATGAGCAAAGCGCTGCACTTAGGAGGAGTTTCATAAATCCTGCTGTTGGCATAAAGGGCACCTACACAATGCTTAGTGCGTAAGCAAGCTTTATAAATGAGGTTAGGTTAGGTTAGGTCAGGTTATGATCCGCAGATCTGGTTATAGTCCTGGTCTCACCTCTCTTCGGGCCTGGCGCTCTTTGTCCTTCTCAGCTCTGATTCTCTGTTGCTCGGCTCTCTCAGCGCGACGCTTCTCCTGAAACACAAAAGTCAAAAGAATCAGAAAATACTGAGAACACTTAAGTATCAGGAATAGTAGCAGTAGTAGCAGAAAAAAGAGTAGTAGTAGTAGTAGTAGTAGCAGTAGCAGTAGTAGTAGCAGTAGCAGTAGTAGTAGTAGTAGCAGTAGCAGTAGTAGCAGTAGTAGCAGTAGTAGTAGTAGTAGTAGTAGTAGCAGTAGTAGCAGAAAAAAGAGTAGTAGTAGTATTAGTAGTAGTAGTAGCAGTAGTAGTAGCAGTAGCAGTAGCAGTAGTAATAGTAGTAGTGTTGACGGTTTGAGGCAGGTATCTGGCTTAAGGAGCTGGCTCCTGCAGTACACTGGAAAGGATCACAGGTCCCATAAGCTCATGTCACATCAGAAAAAAATAAGAACAAGATGCAAGTACCTGAGAATTCTGAGCAAAAGAAGAGAAGTATTGGAGAAGGACAAAAACATGGAAGAGTCAATATTCTAAAGGTCAAAAGACCACACTGCAAAAAGGTTAGGGTTAGGGTTAAAAAGGTTAAATGGTCAGACTGGAAACCAAAGGGAAGAAACAGAAAGATGGGCAACCAAAGCCCGTCACATAGGACACTGTAATATAAGCCCGTCCCATAGGGCACTGTAATATAAGCCCGTCCCATAGGGCACTGTAATATAAGCCCGTCCCATAGGGCACTGTAATATAAGCCCGTCCCATAGGACACTGTAATATAAGCCTGTCCTGTAGTACACTAGCCTGTAGAGCCCAGTGATTTTTTTTAGCAGTTGAAGCTATTTAAGATCTCCAGGCTGAGTCCTGCAGTACCTCACTCCTCCACCAGGTCACTTCTCTCCTTCTGGGCCACTTGCCTTGAAGTTCTCACCTGTCACATTCCATCTGATACAGGTAGAACCACACCTGTCACACTGCACCTACACAGGTAAGATCGTAACTCTCACATTCCACATTAATCTATATATCCATAGCAAGCCAGGATTCTCTGACAAACAACAGGATGCTCAAGTCAACCATGAAACACAGTTTTGTTTTTTTCTCACTGGGTTACACTGGGCAGCAGCAGCAGTAGTAGTAGTAGTAGTAATAAAAGTAAAAGTAGTAAAATTATCCGTAGGACTCTCACGATTCTCTCTTTCAGAGCGATAAGTTCCTCTTCCTCTTTCTTCCGACATTCGAAGTGTGCATCGATCAGACTCTGCAGCTCGATCAGGTCTTTGTTCTGACGCTTCTTCTGGATGTCCTACAAACGCACAACAACAACACAACATCACACACAATACACACACATACATCATACATATCTCACATAGAACACGCCAGCTGGCGCGTTAGCTATGTCCATTTATATATAAAGTTTATGGTTTGGATGGACAGAATCACATGAAATGCTCTATCTTCTGCATAAATGTTTTTCACATTTACACATTTCACATTATAGCTTGTTTATATATTTATATATTTATTTATATGCTTGATGGTGATGCTTTTATTTCACAATTTTGTCACTAAATAAATTCCCAATATGGAACTCGACTCAAATTCAATCTTATAACAGCTAGTCTCAATGAGCTCCCTTAGTCCACTTCATTATACAGTCTTTGGATTTGACCCTGAAACATCTGCTGCATTGCTTCTGGGAGTTCAAACTTACATCAAAATCCACCTTCTCTCCATCAGGGATCTTAGGAGCCGAGGGCCTGAAACCAGAGACCACATCTGAGTCTGAATTTCCACTTTAAGATCAGCAAATAAAAGTTTAAAATACTCACTTAAATTTGGGCTTTTCTTCTGAACCACAACACGGCATGAAAACACAAAAGTTAGACGTTAGAATTCTGAAAAGACTTCAGGTCAATTTTAGTCAGTTTGACAAAATACACAGCAGGCACCAGGATTAATATGGCACTGGACTCAAACCGAGACTGAACCTGGACTAAACCTGGACTAAAGTGGGACAACATGAGGACTTGGGTAGGGCATGGGTAGGATTTGAGTTGGATTTGAGTAGGATTTGAGTAAGATTTGAGTAGGACTTGGACTCGAGTAGGACTTGTGAGGGGAAATGTAGTGTAGTAGTGTGAGTTAGTGTAGATGGGCCACAGCAGTCCAACCTGAAACATTGAGTCTCACACAGAACATGTGATTAAGGATTAGATTAAATAAAAATACAAACAGGAGCAAAAACTGCAGCGATCTGGACCTGAACTGGACTTGGATCAGAGCCAAACCCTGGATATAGGGTTGGGGTGGCCCTCACTACACAGGTCTAGAGACAAACTAAAATCAAAGACATCCGTAAATGTCCCAAAGCAGAATCAGGATTCAAAATGTCCACTTTAGATCAAATGCAGCTGGCAGCCATTTTGTGAGTGAGTCCTTTAGTCTCAGAGACAGATATTTAAGTCCTGTTTGTAAGTCCTGGTACAGGTTTTAGGTCCTGGTTTACGTTTATGTCTGGTTTTGGGTCTGGTTTTAGGCCCTGGTTAAGGTCTAGTTTTGGGTTCTGATTTTGGGTCTGGTTTTGGGTCTGGTTTTGGTCCAGTTCCTGGTCGGGTCCAGATCCTGAGCTGGAGGAACACTTGCACGTGGAGAGAGTACCGTCTTGGTCTCCTTCGTCAGCTGGAGCCATGCGGAAGAAAGCAGAGCACACTTAGACACACTACAAACACACAAATGCACAAAACACACAAAAGCAGACATTTAAACACACAAAACACACACAAAAAACTGCACAAAAACATCACAAAAAGCAAAACAATCAAAGCAAAATTGGCCCGAGACCTCAGTGACCTCCAGGGCATCAAGTTTAGTTCCAGTCCAAGCTCCTGGGGTCTGCCGTAGTCAGGCTTTTAAATCGTTAACGTGCGTCTGACAGGTTTTCATGGTTTTCTAATTCTGACTTGGAGGACAGTCCCTGTGCTAAATATGTGTCTTAGTTTTACATCATTTTAAGTGGCACTTTGTGCAACAAAAGTTGAGAAGGAAAGTCCAAAGACACAGCTGCAAGTGAGCAGAGACCAGGAGCTCGCACTGAATCTGGATGCAGCCGTGACACTGAACCAATGATATATGAGACGATTCAAATGGGGACTCCTGTTTGGGGGAAAGGGAACAGTCTAATGAGTAAGAGGAGTGAGATCACAGTCAGTACACAGTATCTGCAGTAACAGTAGTATTTGTAGTTATTGTTTAGGTAGTATAGTATTTATACTTATAGAAGATGTAGTAGTATTTGAAATGATAGTAGCAGTAGTAGTAATAGTAGTAGTAGCAGTAGTTGTAGTGAAGTTGGGGACACAAAATGGCGGCACGTGAACCTACCTTCCTCTTCATAGGCATCTGCAGCAAAAGCACCGAAGCAAAGCAGAAACAACATGAGTTCAACTGAGCAGCTACAAAAACTAAATCAGATCTAAATCAGGTCTAAGCCATGATTAAACCAGAACTAAAGCATTACATCGGCAAAACATCATCAGACCAGGTCTGGAGCAGGTTGCCTGTGAAGGAACATCGCAGACAGTGACAGAGAACAAAGGTTTGAGTCTTACCTGACACACAGGAGACGACCCTCTCCACGACCCTCTCCAACCCTCCACCCCCCCAACCCCACAATGGGCCCAAGGCAGGACCAGGACCTGAGCCCAAAAGACCTCAGATCTCTGATATCAGTCAAGAGAGACTGTCTGCACCAGCAGCAGGACCTGGATCAGACTTGATTTAGACCTGGTCTCTGGCCGCTGGAGCAGAGGATCCAGACTTGGACCATGGTTCAGGTTCTAAGCAGAATGGATCACACAGAGAAACTGAACTTGACCTTAGACCTGGTCCTGGTTCAGTTCTCCTCCACAAAACCATGGCCCGGTCTAGACTGAGTCTACACAGTCAACATAGACAGATGGACACAGACATATGGACAGAGGACCTACCTTCCACTGGCTCAGGTTCTGGCTCAGGTTCTGGCTCACACTCTGGTTCTTGTTCTTCCTCTGGTTCTGGTTCTGGTTCTTCTTCTGGTTCTGGCTCGGCCTCTGGAGCCACTTCCACCTCTACCACCTCATCCTGAGCTACAGCGCCATCACCAGGAGGAGAGGAGTGCCACAAGGAGGAAGGGAGGAGCGCCACACCAGGAAGAGACATGGACAGCAGAGAAGGTGCAGACACACAGAGACAGAGAGAAAGATGCACAGAGACATGGGACAGTGAGACCAGCAGGGGGTGTTGCTTCTGACGTTCTGGATGTGTTTGTGGTTCTTTGGTTCTGATTTGTGTTCCTCTGAAATGAGAACCTCTGACTTAGATGGACCTCCCCCTACCTGGTCCTGACCTTCACCTGCTACATCTTGCTACACCTGCTGGAGCTCCTGCCCTGGACCATCACAGCTCCACCCGGACATCTTCAGATTCACTGTCCCCTCTGGTTTTCTGTGAGTCTGACACATGAACGCCCTAGGACTCTGCTTTAGGCATTCCACCATTTCCACTGCTATTCCAGACTCTCTGTGGGTTCATCAGCAGGGATACAGCCTTCTCCTGACCTTCAGACGGCACCTCCAGTCCCAGCTGAAGGGCGGCCTTCAGATGTGAGTGTGGTCACTGTGGCTGTGGCCACTGCAGATCCCGTCTTACTTTCAGAGTTTTATATTGCTGTAAATGTCCAAGTTTGATCATTTGTTTGTTTCACTGACGTTAGAAGAGCTCAGGCTCAGTGAGATATAAATTAGGAAATAGAGAGAGTTATGTGTAGAACTCTCAGACAGACTCATCATTTTAATGTTCCCTTTAATACTTGGGCTTTGTACTTTATCTAATGTCTATGTTGTTATTTTAGGTCATAAATGATTGTTTTACAGTAATAGGTGTGAAGTAAACAAAATGATTCTCCCAGGTTATGTCCATGTGGGGCATTTACACAAACAGTTTAATTTTGCAGAAACAAAGAGATGTGTTTCAGGTGAATCTCTGTGTTCATAATTCAGAGACAGGTACCTGACAGAGACAGGGAGAGTCCTGCATTATTAGGACACGTACATCATCAAACATACACCTTTAATCGTCCCTGTTTTCACTTTATTTTACATCAGACTTTTGCTCTTGTTTCATTCACAAGATGGCCACCACATTTGCCACGGCAACAGAAGCCATGATCTATCTAGGCAATTCTGATATATTTTTGGACACGCCTCATGCTGTGGGCATGCCCCCTGCTAGTGAACCATGAGCTAACACAACATCAAAGTCCTCAGAGCTCCTCTGTCTCTCTGTCCTCAGCCCCGTCCTGAGAACACACTGAGCCAATAGGAGTGACTGTACCTGTGGGCGGGGCTGAGGGTGGATGGGGCGGGGCTTTGAGGAGAACACTGAAATATGAACAAACCGAGCTCTGAGTGTGCTTTGTTTGTCCCACACTGATGGCATCACAAGGCTGCAGGTCACATGACAAAAAGAGCACTGTGGGCATTCTGGGTCATGTGACTCTAGTCCACACAACATTCAGAGGACAGGGGGAGGATAGGGGTGGAGTTGGAGGAGGAGAGACAGAGGAAGAGAGGAGGAGTGGTAGGAGGAAGAGTGGGACAAGGAGAGGAAGAGGAGAGGAGGACGGGGAGAGGAGGAGAGGAGGAAAGGAGAAAGAGGAGAGACAGGAGAGACATAAGGAGGAGAGAAGGAGGGGAGATGTTTCAGTAGCAAATGAAACAAGGAGCACTCACCTTCGATCTGTTCCCTGAAACAGAAATGTCACAGAATCAGTTTTACTTGGAATTTACACCAGGAGCTTTCGCGACACGTAACATAGGCAGAACTGCACACGCGCGTACTTTTAAAAGCTTCAATTTACACCAGAGGCAGCAGAGCTGCTCCTGTGATGCCAGCCTCTGTGGAGACTCATGTTTAAACACTAAACATTTTACATTGCTTATGTATTCATTGTTGATTGGATGAATTCTGTTTTAAAACACCAAACAAAAGCTGACACAGTGAGAGAGAAGCTGTATCTGGGTTGCTCGCATTAAGCTATTCACCATTTAATTTTGGTTGTCTGCACCACATGCATTTTCCTTCAGAAGTTTTTCTTGTAAAGTTGTTGTCTCATCTTGTAAACTGTTTTATATTTATCCTCCGCGGCTGTAAACTTTCTGTAGTCCATCATAAGTCATTCTCTGATTAATGCACAGTGTTTACGCAACTGTAGAGGTTTTAGATAAGATAAGATAAGATAATCCTTTATTTGTCCCACAATGGGGAAATTGCAGTGTCACAACGCAAGTTACAGAAACAGTAGGAAAATAAGAGCATGCATCAAAATCAAGATAAATAATAATAAGTATTTACAATCAACTAAAAAACACAACACTGTAAGCTAAGCTAAAAGGCACAGGAACATTGCACAATAAGTGTTTTTGATTCTGAGATGATTGTGTACATTGCAGTGATGGACAGTGGTGGGTAAATAAATAATAGCAGGTACAGTGACTTTAAATAATATTGCACATTGTTATTATTACTATGGAGATGACACATGGTTGCTATGGGGATGACACATGACTAGCATTGTTCATTATACAGTCTGACAGCAGCAGGAAGGAAAGACCTGCGAAATCTCTCCTTAACACAGCGAGGGTGAATCAGTCTGTCACTGAAGCTGCTCTCCAGAGCAGACAGGGCGTCCTGCAGGGGGTGACCCTCATGGTCCAGCATAGACATGAGTTTAGCCAGGACCCTCTTGTCCCCCACCTGCTGCACCGAGTCCAGAGGACAGCCCAGGACTGAGCTGGACTTCTTGATGACCTTGTCCAGTTTCTTCTTCTCCCTCTCTGTGATGCTGCTGCTCCAGCAGACCACACCATACAGGATGGCTGATGCCACCACAGAGTCATAGAAGGTCCTCAGGAGTGGCCCTCTCACTCCAAAGGACCGCAGTCTCCTCAGGAGTTAGAGCCGACTCTGGCCCTTCCTGTACAGTGCATCTGTGTTATGAGTCCAGTCCAGTTTATTGTTCAGATGCACACCCAGGTACTTGTAAGAGTCCACTCTCTCAATGTCTCTTCCCTGGATGTTCACTGGTGGGGGGGCAGTAGAGTGGCGTCTGCGGAAGTCCACCACCATCTCCTTGGTCTTCCCCGCGTTGATGAGAAGGTGGTTCCGGTGACACCAGTCCACAAAGTCCTGCGTTAGTCCTCTGTACTCCGCGTCGTCATCGTCCGTGATGAGACCGATGATGGCGGAGTCATCTGAGAACTTCTGCAGGACGCAGCTGTCCGTGTTGTGTCTGAAGTCTGCAGTATAGAGGGTGAAGAGGAAGGGCGCGAGGACAGTGCCCTGGGGCGCCCCCACACTGCAGGTCATGAGGTCAGACGCACAGTCCTGGGCTCTCACAAACTGGGGGCGGTTTGTGAGGTAGTCCAGGATCCACTCAGCCAGGTCACAGTCCACTCCTGCCCACTCCAGCTTGTCCCTCAGGAGCAGCGGCTGGATGGTGTTGAAAGCACTGGAGAAGTCAAAGAACAAGATTCTCACAGTGCTGCCGGGCCTCTCCAGGTGGGACAGTGAGCGGTGCATCAGAGAGATGATGGCGTCCTCCACTCCGATGCCGGGCCGATACGCGAACTGCAGCGGGTCCATCGCTGAGCTCACCGTAGAGCGGAGGTGACCCAGGACGAGCCTCTCCAGAGTCTTCATCAGATGAGACGTGAGAGCCACTGGCCTGAAGCTGTTAAGGTCCTTGGCGTGCGGTGTCTTGGGCACAGGTACCACACAGGAGGTCTTCCAGAGCTGTGGCACCACCTTCAGCTTCAGGCTCAGGTTGAAGACATGCTCCATAACTCCACACAGCTCATCTGCACAGGACTTAAGGAGCCTGGGGCTGATCCCGTCTGGTCCAGCAGCCTTCCTACTCCTTATCCGGCTCAGTTCTCTCCTAACCTGAGCTGATGTGACAGACAAAGAGCAGGGGTGTGTGCTGGAGGTCTGGTTGAGTTCTTGATGTGGATTCGGGGGCTGGGGGGCTGAGGCTGAGGCAGAGGTGTGAAGTGGTGGCAGTCTGGGCCTTTGTGCGGGAGACAAGGTGAGCCCATGCGGCGGTGCGGGGGGAGGAGTGGGTGATTGATCAAACCTCAGGAAGTGAGAATTCAGATCGTTCACCCACTGTAGGTCTCCCTTTGTCTGGACGGGCGGAGGACTGAAGCCAGAGACACTCTTCATACTTCTCCACACCTCCCTGACATTCCGCTGCTGCAGCTGCTGTTCCATCTTCCTCCTGAAGTTGGCCTTAGCCTGTCTGATCTTCTTCCTCAGCTTCCTCTGTACAGTCCTCAGCTCCTCTTTGTTCCCAGACCTGAAAGCTCTCTTCTTCTCCTTCAGCAGAGCTTTGATGTCCGAGTTAATCAAACAAGCCGTGGGGCTTGTTGTTTGGAAAACACCGCACCGTCCGAGAGGGTACAGTGTTTTCAAAACAGAAGTTGATGTAGTCCGTAATACAGTCCGTGATAGCATTGATGTCCTCCCCATGAGGCTGGCAGAGCTCTGTCCACACAGTGGTGCTAAAGCAGTCCCTCAGAGCCTCCTCGCTCTCTGCTGTCCACCTCTTCACCACTCGGGGCTCCACAGGCTGCCTGCGCACAAGCGGTTCATACACAGGCCTTAAATGGATGATGTTGTGGTCTGCTCTTCCCAGGGGGGGGAGGGATGATGAGATGTAGGCCTCCTTGACGTTGGCAAAGAATAAGTCCAAAATTTTATTGTCTCTTGTGGGGCAGGTCACATACTGGGTGTATGTTGGCAGGACAGATGAGGGAGATGCATGGTTGAAGTCCCCGGTGGTGAGGAAGAGGGCCTGTGGATGCTGAGTCTGAAGAGAGCTGATGCAGGAGAGCAGAGTGTCACAAGCATTCTCCGCGTTAGCACTGGGAGGAATATACACAGCCAGTGTGATGACGTGTGAAAACTCCCGGGGCAGGTAGAATGGCCTCATGCTAACAGCAAACAGTTCAATGTCTTTATTACACATCTGCTCCTTCACTGTACAGTGTCTAGATTTGCACCATTTCTCGTTCACAAACAGCGCTAGTCCTCCTCCCTTCTTCTTCCCGCTCTCCTCCGTCCTGTCCGCGCGCAGCAGGTGAAAGTTGTCCACGGTGACGGTAGAGTCCGGGATTAGCGGTGTTAGCCATGTCTCCGTAAAAACAATGATGCTAGCGTCCCTGTACTCCCGCTGGAATCTAACGAGCGCCGCGAGCTCGTCCGTCTTGTTGACGAGGGAGCGCACGTTCCCCGTGACGACGGAGGGGAGAACCGGTCTGCAGCGTCTCTTCTTTTCCCGGAGTTTACGTCCCGCACGGCGTCCACGGCGTGTCGTCCGTAGAATCTCCTCGGGGATGACATGCCTGTCCCGGGGGAACACAACAGCGCTGCGCAGCGCCATCAGCTGATCCATTGTGTAGACGAGGCGTCGGGGTCCCGTACACATCTTAAGCCGAGACAGGTAAATAATCCCCCAAAAGTGCGGAAAAGTGCAGCCCAAGCTTAACAATCAATGTTGCGAAAAATATTTACAAAAGTGGGGAGATTTAAGGGCAAAAAGTTACGAAAAGTGCGGGAGCGCTGTGACGGGCAGCTAGCGCAGCGCCAGCGCCGGAAGTATCACAGATCGTATTTTGAAAGGGCATCAAAAGTTTATTTTGACACCACGTGCTTATTTCCTGTCTTGCCCCTGAAAAAAAGACTGGAAATGCTCTGACGCTGAAAAATTAGAACTCCAACCTAATTTGAGCAGCACATAGCGTAATGACAGCTTTTGGATGCACACATGACACTGCTGCTGTCCAACTGGTTAAAATGTGTGTAGAATGGACAACTGAGGGATTCTACACATATCTTAAGAACAACTGGTTAAAATGGAAAGTGATACCTGTGCGTAATCTGCGCATATGATGCGCGTAATCTGCAATTATGATGTGTGTAATCTACGCATATGATGTTCAGATTACACACATCATAAGCCCCCATGATGAGAAACACAGCAAGGCCAGTTACGTTGCCCGGACTGGTGTTATCGGGGCCCCACCCTGGAGCCAGGCCTGAGGTGGGTGCTCGACTGCGAGCGTCTCGTGGCTGGGCTTTCTCCACAGGGCCCGGCCGGGCACAGCCCAAAGGAGCGATGTGGGGTTGTCCTCATGTGGACCCACCACCTGCAGGAGGATCCATAGGGGCCGGTGCAGGGAGATCTGGGCGGCAGTCGAAGGCAGAGGCCTCAACAATTGGCTCTCCAGACATGGAGACTAGCTCTGGGGACATGGCATGTCACCTCACTGGGGGGGGAAGGAGCCCGAGCTTGTACGGGAGATTGAGCATTACTGACTAGATATAGTCGGCCTCACCTCCACACACAGCTTGGGCTCTGGAACCCAACTCCTTGAGGGGGGCTGGACTCTTCATTTCTCTGGCGTTGCACTTGGGGAGCGGCGGCGGGCTGGTGTGGGCCTGCTCATTGCCCCACAGCTCAGCCGCTGTGTGTTGGAGTTCACCCCGGTAAACGAGAGGGTCGCATCCCTGCACCTTCAGGTCGGGGACAGGTCTCTCACTGTTGTGTCAGCCTACGGGCCGAACAGCAGTGCAGAGTACCCAGCTGGGTACTGAACAGTGCACCGACAAGGGACTCCATTGTTCTACTGGGGGACTTCAACACCCACATGGGCAACGACAGTGACACCTGGAGAGGGATAATCAGGAGGAACAGTCTCCCTGATGTGAACCTGAGCGGTGTCCTGTTATTGGACTTCTGTGCTAGCCACGATTTGTCCAGCAAGAACACCATGTTCGAGCACAAGGGTGTCCATCAGTGCACATGGCACCAGGACACCCTAGGTCGGAGGTCAATGATCGGCTTTGCTGTCGTGTCATCTGACCTCCGGCCACGTGTCTGTCAACCAATCACCACCTGGTTGTGAGTTGGCTCCACTGGCAGAGGAGGAAGCTGGAAAGACTTGGTAGACCCAAGCGTATAGTGAAGGTCTATTGGGAACGTCTGGCAGAGCCCTCTGTCAGGGGGACCTTCAACTCACACCTCTGGGAGAGCTTCTCCCAGATTCCGGGGGAGGCTGTGGACATGGAGTCTGAGTGGGCTTTGTTCTCGGCCTCTATTGTCGATGTGGCCGCTTGTAGTTGTGGTCGTAAGGTCTGCAGTGCCTGTCACGTGGCAATCCCCGAACCTGGTGGTGGACATCGGAAGTAAAGGGGACTCCTGAAGCAGCTGACAGGTTCCTGCAGGCCAAGCATGCTGCAGCCCGGGCGGTCGCAGAAGCAAAAACTCGGGTTTGGGAGGAGTTCCGAGAGGCCATGGAGCAGGACTATGGGACGGCCTCAAAGAATTTCTGGCAAACCGTCCAACGCCTCAAGAGGGGGAAGCAGTGCTTAACCAACACTGTTTACAGTGCGGGTGGAGAGCTGTTGACCTCGACTGGGGATGTTGTCAGAAGGGTCTCTGGATGTTGTGGGGCTGTCTTGGCTGACACGTCTCTGCAACATCGCGTGGGGGTTAGGAACAATGCCTCTGGACTGGCAGATCGGGGTGGTGGTCCCTCTGTTTAAGAAGGGGGACTGGAGGGTGTGTTCCAACTACCAAGGAATCATACTCCTCAGCGCCCCTGGTAAGGTCTATTCGAGGGTACTGGAGAGGAGAATCGGACCGAAGGTCAAACCTCGGATTCAGAAGGAGCAGTATGGTTTTCATCCTGGCCGCGGAACATTGGACCAGCTCTATACTCTCCATCGGGTGCTCGAGGGTTCATGGGAGTTTGTCCAGTCCACATGTGCTTTGTGGATCTGAAGGCATTCAAACGTGTCCCTCATGGGGTCCTGTGGGGGGCGCTCTGGGAGTATGGGGTCTGCGGCTCTTTGCTAAGGGCTGTCCGGTCCCTGTATGACCGGAGCAGGAGCTGTGTTCACATTGCCGGTAGTAAGTCGGACCTGTTTCCGCTGCATGTTGGACTCCACCAGGGCTGCCCTTTGTCACCGGTTCTGTTCATTGTATTTATGGATAGAATTTCTAGGCGCAGTCAGGGGCTGAAGGGGATCCAGTTTGAGGACCACGGGATCTCATGTTTGTTTGCACATGACATTGTCCTGATGGCTTCACCAGACCGGGACCTCCTACGTGCACTGGGGTGGTTTGTAGCCAAGTGTGACGCGGCTGGGATGAAGAACAGTTCCTCCAAATCCGAGGCCATGGTTCTTGACCAGAAAAAGGTGGCTTACCCTCTCCAGGTGGGTGGAGAGTCCCTGTCTCAAGTGCAGGAGTTCAAGTATCTCGGGGTCTTGTTCACGAGTGAGGGGAGGATGGAGCGTGAGACTGACAGGCGGACCGGTGCAGCGTCGGCAGTGATGTGGTCGCTGTATCGGACCGTTGTGGTGAAGAGGGAGCTGAGCCAAAAGGCAAAGCTCTGGATTTACCGTCAGTCTATGTTCCTCCCCTCACCTATGGTCATGAGCGTTGGGTAATGACCAAAAGAACAAGATTGCGGATACAAGCGGCCGAAATGAATTTCCTCTGCAGAGTGGCTGGGCGTTCCCTTAGAGACAGGGTGAGGAGATCAGTCACACGGCAGGAGGTCGGAGTAGAGCCGCTGCTCCTCCACGTCGACAGGAGCCAGCTGAGGTGGCTCAGGCATCTGTTCCAGATGCCTCCTGGACGCCTCCCTTGGGAGGTGTTCCAGGCATGTCCCACCGGGAAGAGGTCCCGGGGAAGACCGAGGACACACTGGAGGGACTATGTCTCTCGTCTGGCCTGGGAACGCCTTGGGGTCCCCCCGGAGGAGGTGGAGGAAGTGTCTGGGGTGAAGGAAGTCTGGGAGTCTCTGCTTAGACTGTTGCCACTGCGACCCGGCCCCGGATAAGCAGAAGAAAATGGCTGGATGATGCGCATATGATGTACGTACTCTGCACGTATGATACGCATATGTTTTGGTGTAAATTGGGGGTTATGGACTGTGTGTGTGTGTGGGTGTGTGTGGGTGTGTGGGTGTGTGGGTGTGTGGGTGGGTGTTTGTTTGAATGTGATGTTTGGGACAGAAAAGTTTCATGAGAAATGAGACTCACTCCGTGTCAGACATGTCCACTCTCCTCCTGAAACAAAAACAAAGCTCATCTGAAACAGCACAAACATTGAACCCTGACTAAACCAGGACTAAACCAGATCTTAACAGCCACAGTCTGATCATTTCAGGCTCATTTTGACCTTCAAATGTTGGTTTGAACCTGTTCTACATAAATCTGGGGTTTGGATTTAAAAATATTGTCCCTAAAAAAATATGATATTGTGCAACCAGATTTCCAAATATGGATCTGGGTCCAGATTAGCCTCTATAACTGTTAGCCTTGTGAGCTTCATTTGCATCTGAACTCTGTGGGTGACTCCCTCAGAACACTTCTGTGGTGAGCCGGATCTTTCACTGCATTTGACCCAAACCAAAATGCTCCTGACCCATTCTGGAGTCTGAGTCATTCCCTCTCTCCTTCTCTCCCTCCCTCCCTCCCTCCCTCCCTCTCTCCCTCTCTCCCTCCCTCTCTTCTTCTCTCTGCCCCCCTCCCTTTTCTCTCTCTCTCATCTCTCTCTCTCATCTCTCTCTCTCTCTCTCTCTCTCTCTCTCTCTCTCTCTCTCTCTTTCTCTTTCTCTCTTTTTACACACAGATCAGATTTCTGGGCTTTGTCTCAGAAGCAGCTGTTCTATCCCTCTCTCTGTCTGCTCCTATGACTCTGGCCCTGTCTGCTCCTGTCTGCCCCTGTCTGCTCCTCTCAACCCTCCTCTGGGATTATCCCTGATTTAGTCCTGGTTTAGTTCTTGTTTAGACCCTGTGGAACTAGATCTGGGTCTAAGTCCAGTGTCCTTGAGCGGCTCTAAACCGGGACTAAGGACAGTCTCAGCTGTCAGTGGTAGACGAGCAGGAATCTCACCCACAACCACGACAACCTCTGTGTTACAGGCTAACCACTGTGCTACAGGCTAACTACTCTACTACAGGCTAACCACTCTGCTACAGGCTAACCACTCTGCTACAGGCTAACCACTCTGATAGAGTTGGAGGTGGAGTTTTCATGATTTGCCTGTGTCTGGGTGGGTTTCCTCCGGTTTCACCCATCAAGTCTAAACATCCACAACTGATACTTTGCAGTGACATCACGCTAGGAGGGTTCTGTATGTATTTGTATGGCATAATGTTCAGCAGTTACCATGGTGACATAATGCACACATTAGGAAACATTGCAAAAAGTCATTTACAGAGCACATTGTCAGGAGCCTGTGATCAGTCTGAACATTCATGGTCCTGTTTAGGCGTCTGATTTTCAACAAAAAGGTGACAGTGACTAACTGAAAAACTTTTGGCTAATGCTAATGCTAATGCTAATGCTAGCTTGTGACTGTAATTTTATGTTTGAGAGAGACTTGGTTAACAACACAGATCAGCTCACCTGTTGTAATTCCACCTAAGTCACTTTTTTATTATCGGATTGTGTTAAAATAGAGCTCAGATTTAAGTCTAACTTGAGTAACAGAGCAGAGCTTTCAGTTAGCATCACACCCACAGAGAACGCTGATGACATCACCTGCAAAGGATCAACAGGTCAAATCCTCCAGATAAGGTCCTGACCAAGAACAGCCCAAGATCTGGAGATGTGTCCCACTGCTCCTGACAGGTTTAACAAAGATACACTGAAGGATGGGTCAAATGCAGGTTTAATCCAGAGACACATAAGGATGGGTCAAAATATGAGTTTTTTTGGATGCCTATGGTTCCCTTCACCACTCCCCTGAAGGGAGGGCATCTGAAGCAGATTCTCTGGCAGCTGAGTAAAGCCTGAACTCCACACAGTCTGTGGACTTTAACACCTCTTAATCCCCAATAGTTTAAGTCCCAAACCAGGACCTCAAGGGAGACCTCAGCTGGGACTGACCTCACTCCACAGACCTGACCCTGATCCTGGTCTGGGTCTATATCCTGGTCTGGGCCCCAGTCTGGGTCTGTTAAAAAAATTAACTTAAACAGGAATACAGTACCATGACTCCATGACTACTACAGTACTGCAAATGAGTACTACAGTACTGCACATGAGTACTACAGTACTGCACATGAGTACTACAGTACTGTACATGAGTACTAGAGTACTGCAAATGAGTACTACAGTACTGCAAATGAGTACTACAGTACTGCACATGAGTACTACAGTACTGTACATGAGTACTAGAGTACTGCAAATGAGTACTAGAGTACTGCAAATGAGTACTACAGTACTGCACATGAGTACTACAGGAGGACACTTTTCCTGGACTCCGTGGGGACAGTGTGTGTGTGTGTGTGTGTGTGTGTGTGTGTGTGTGTGTGTGTGTGTGTGTGTGTGTGTGTGTGTGTGTGTGTGTGTGTGTGTGGAGGGGGGGGGTCTTTTTTTTCCTGGACTAAACCCAGAGTCTTGAGAATCCAGTTCTAAATAAAGACCAGATCAAAACCAGGATCAGCTTCAAGATGTCATTCATGAGTTCCATGAGATAATCCTCCAGGACCAGATCAAGACTAGGACCAGACCGAAAATAAGATCAGACCAAGACAAAGAACAGACTGAGACTAAGACCAGACCAAGACTAGGATCAGGACTGGGTCTACAGAACCAGATTAGTGTTGTATTGAGATGTTCTCCCATTTCTCTGCTCTGGTGGAGCATCTGTGTTTTTGTTTTGTGAGACAAACTTCTGTAACTGTCCTTCAAATTAGAATAAGAAAAAGACATTTGATTTAGTTGGCACTTTTCTAAACACTCAAGGTCCCTGACAACAAAAAACAAACACACAAGTATTCAAATAGAACCAGGTTAAATTAAAAAATATACAGTCAAAACAAAGACTAAAAACACAGTTAAAACAGAGTTAAAACTCAGAGTTAAAACTCAGAGTTAAAGCTCAGAGTTAAAGCTCAGCGTTAAAACTCAGAGTTAAAACTCAGAGTTAAAGCTCAGAGTTAAAACTCGGAGTTAAAGCTCAGAGTTAAAACTCAGAGTTAAAACTCAGAGTTAAAGCTCAGAGTTAAAACTCGGAGTTAAAGCTCAGAGTTAAAGCTCAGCGTTAAAGCTCAGAGTTAAAGCTCAGAGTTAAAACTCGGAATTAAAGCTCAGAGTTAAAGCTCAGAGTTAAAGCAGGGCCATGCAGCTCTGGTCTGGGGTAGGTGCTCTAGTGTGAGGGTTAGGGTTAAGTTTAAGGCTAAACTTAACTGTACTTTTCAGCATTTAAAGCATCGCTCTGGAGAAGCACAGTGAAAGCGGCACTGACACAGGTCTGTTAGAAACACGTCATGACATCATGATGTGACAAAACATTTTAAGATTAGGGCAAAAAAGCAGGTAATTTTTACAAGAAAATGTGGAGACAGAAATCTGTCACCTGTTCATGTAAACAAAACAAGAGCGTGTGCATAGACACATCATACACCCCCCTCACAGGTTCTACAGGACCAAACCAGGTCTACAGGACCAAACCAGGTCTACAGGACCAAACCAGGTCTACAGGACCAAACCAGGTCTTCAGAACCAAACCAGGTCTATGGGACTAGAGAGGGTCTAAAGGACCAAACCAGGACTAAAAGAATAAACCGGGTGTACAGGACCAAAACCAGGATTAGTTCTGGTTTAGTCCTGGGTTATTCCTTGTTCAGTCCTGGTTCAGTCCTGGTCTGGGATGGAGAGACAGACTGATGTTAAAGGAGGAGAGCATAGAGCGCAGGATTAAACTTCAGCAGAATTACATTTACACAAGATAAAACTCAAATCTCAGAGTACCTGGAGCAGCCGAGTCCTGGTTTAGTCCGAGTCCAGACCGGGTCCTGGTCTTGGTCTGGGTCTGAGGCTTTAGCAGGCTCCACATTTAACCCTAGACTCTGCACTGTGATTGGACGATACTGATCCATGGCTCAGATGTTTGTCAGAGGAATGTGCACACTGTCCTCGGCATCAGTACAACATTACAATCTTATATTTATATTAGATTCATGTTAGAATGAGAATATTGTTAAATTAAATCTTGAAACACAGAGTGTGTGTGTGTGTGTGTGCGTGTGTGTGTGTGTGTGTGTGTGTGTGTGTGTGTGTGTGTGTGTGCGTGCGTGCGTGCGTGCGTGCGTGTGTGCGCGTGTGCGTGCGTGCGTGCGTGCGTGCGTGCGTGTGTGTGTGTGTGTGTACGTCATGTTTGTTTTGGCTCTGGCACACAGGAGGATGGGAGGGCATCTGGAGTTCTGGGCAGAGGGGTGGATGGGCAGAGGGGCAGAGGTGCAGATGGGCGGATGGGCAAGACAGCTGAGGAGGACAGAGGAACTATTTTTAAAGTGACAAAATGTGACTCATTCACAATGAACTCAGCTCCAGGAATAGAACTGGCAACACTTAATGACACACCGACTCCAATAAAATTACAATAATACTGTAATAATAATAATAATATTAAAGTCGCAAGTCACGTTAAAGGCCTTCACAGGAAATGAATAATTATTCTCAACTTTGCCGAGGCATTCTGTCTCTGGCCAAGCACAGCACAAATATACAAGAACCTGCCAAACATTTCATTTAATGCTCAGCCTTCTTCAGCTAATTGTTTTGGATCAGCTCTGTTCTCCAAACATCTCCATGATCTGCACGTCTCCAAACATCTCCATGATCTGCACGTCTCCAAACATCTCCATGATCTGCACGTCTCCAAACATCTCCATGATCTGCACGCTAACGTGACCTTCTAGACCCCTAGAACATGAGGTCATACTCCCAGATGGGGGCAGAGACATTGTACTTTACCATAAAATCTCCAAAAGTTAAATTTACAAATGTTGAACCTGATCATTTCCTATAGCTCAGTATATTACACCAAAAATCGGCATTTGAACAAGACTAATTTTAGCTCCCCCATTAAATATACTCAACCGCAAAAGAAACGTCACCCTACTAAAGTTTTGGTAATATAAGTTTCGTTTTAATTTTGATTTTTTAAAATCATTTTATGTTCTTGCTAGACGTGGTTCGAAGCTATTGGTCAGGAAAATTTGCTTTCAGATTCTGTAATTGATACCAAAAACACATCGCCAAAACGCAGTCAATAAAGTAATGATGGGGTACGGTTGCTGTGCGCTTTTCCTGAAAGTGACAATGCACGTGCATTCTGAGGTGTCGGCCCTATAAAAAGAGCCACCGAACATGCCCCAAATCACTCGCGATTCGACTGCAGCGACATGCCACGACTGACAAGGGAGCAGAGAGACCAAGCCCTGGGAAGACTCCATGCCGGCCAGACTGCAAGACATGTTGCCAATCACTTCAATGTTCATGTCCGAACAATATACCACCTGCAGCAACGTGTCCAAGCCACTGGAAGCACAACCGATCGTCCTCGTAGTGGCAGACCGCCTGTTACAACGTTGAGGCAAGATCGACAGATCGTCCGACACCACCTGCAAAACCGCTTCACCAGAGCTACAGAAACTGCACGGACAACCATTGGCAGTCATCAGAGACCAATCAGCGATGACACAGTGCACAGGCATTTGAGGCAGAGAAATGTCAGATGTCACAGGCCTTACAGGGGTCCGATCCTCACTGTTCAATATCGTCACGCTCGTCTCCAGTGGGCTACACTGCGTCGGAACTGGCGTAACCGGGACTGGCGGACTGTAGTCTTCTCTGACGAAAGCCGATACAGCATCTCGACAGCTGATGGCGGAGTGAGAGTGTGGCGAAGACGAGGGGAGCGTTTTGCAGATGGGTGTGTTCAGGAAAGAGACCCATGGGAAGGTCCCAGTGGGGTGCTATTGCTCTGAACCACAAACTAGGCCCTATGGTATGTGTGTAGAATCCCTCAGTCGTCCAGGTAGAATCCATAGCAAAAGGAGAAATTTAATTTGTCAACTGGACAGAGTTTATTTGGTCGAATACGTTTCACAGCTCATCCAAGCTGCTTCTTCAGTTCTGGTCAGATGCTGGTGGATACTGCTTTATATCTGCTTGAAGGGAGGAGCTTAATTACAATGAAAATTACTCTGAGACAACACATATTTAAATACAGTTTCAGTTGGTCAGGTGAGTCTATTCAATATGGAGATGTTTACAGTTTCTGTTAGTTAGGTGGGTCTATTCAATATGGAGTGGGAGTGGGGGAGTAGTTAGCAGATCCATTCAGGGCCATGATGGTGTTTTCACACCTCTGGACATGTCCTGGCTAGTCCCATTGTTTTCCCAGTTTGTTTTGATTTAGGTTTGAGGATAGAGTTATAGATGGGAGACAAATGATGTCTGAGACCCCCATTTCTGTTCAAGGAAGGATTCTCTTTCTTGACAAAAATAGCTTCTTTAACTCCCCCTCTCAAACCAGTTCTTTTCTCTGGCCAAGATCTGGACCTCGCTGTCCTCAAAGGAGTGGCCTGTGGCTTTTAGGTGGAGATGTACGGCAGATTGCGGCCCACCCTGGTTTTCCCGTCTGTGTTGATACATCCTTTTGTGAAGGCAGGTGGATGCCAAGATGGCCGCTGAGGGCATGCACAGTCAGGCAGGTGCTGTGTATGTTCCTTGTAAATCATCAAATTCCACCAAAGTAACATCAAGGTGGATTCTAGGTGTCATCATGAGTGTTAGTCTCCTTCTAATATCAATGAGATGGCGGTTTATGACCACAAACTCCGACCAGGTCTACTCTCCAGGCATGGCAAGCCAACACCTGGTGTTCTCGGCTTTTCTGGACAAGGGACTTCCCAAGACACCCAATACAAAGCAAGCTAAGTCATATTCAACTACTGCATATATGAGTCTCATGCACTTGGCATTCATGATATTATTAGCTGGAGATGTGGAGATTAACCCGGGACCGCAGTCCCATGACAATACAAACCTGGTTAACTATGCACTGCCAGCATGGCTATCCCAGCCAATTCAACTACTACAGCCACCAGGGCCTGCTTTACTCCCATTAATTCATCCATCACAATTGCCAGGACCACTCGGATTACCACTGTTAGCTCAACTATCACAGCCATCGGGGTATGCCGCTCAACAACAGGTAGCCTTTCAACCGCAGCTAACATGGCTACCCTTACCAGATGTGCTAACATTGGCAACAAAACAAAACATTGCCTACTTGAGTCGTCGCATGTGGACCGGTGTGGGGCAGGACAGTGTAGCGGCGGGTCGCCCGGCGGGGAGGCAGGTGGAGAATGTCGCCTGGGCTTCCCCCTCCATCAGCGCATGGGCGGCGGCTAGTCCAGCGGGACCGCACGGGGGTCCGATGCACCGGGGACGGGCGGAAAACGTCGCCTGGGCTTCCCCCTCCACCAGCACACCGGCGGTGGCTAGTTCAGCGGGACCGCACGGGGGTCCGACGCACCGGGGACGGGCGGAAAACGTCGCCTGGGCCTCCCCCTCCTCCGGCGCACCGGTGGCGGCGAGTTCAACGGGGCCGTGCCGGGGTCCGACGCGCCGGGGACGGGCGGAGGGCGTCGCCTGGGCTTCCCCCTCCGCCGGCGCACCGGCGGCGGCGAGTTCAGCGGAGCCGTGCGGGAGGCCAGCGCACCGGCGATCAACTTGCGAGGGACTGGCGGAGAACGTTACCTCTGATGCACACTCAGTCACAACGATGGTTAAGTATAGAAATCCAGTAATGAAAAGGCATAGGCGCCTAAAAATATTTAATACATTAAATAATGCAAGAGCTATTTGGGACCCACTGTTAAAGAAAAATGGACTGTTTGGGGGCCATTTAAATGTCCGTAGTATGGTCTCTAAACGTGAACAGTTGGAACATCTGATATGTAACTCTAACATTGACTATTTTGCCCTTTCTGAAACATGGTTACATAATTCTTCCCCTGACTCAGCGATATCCTTACCAGGCTTCAGTACTTTCAGGAAGGACAGGGATAAGGGTAAAGGAGGTGGTGTGTTATTGTACGTTTCAAATAAATACAAATGTAACCAAATAGTGTGGCCAAGTAACATCAAATTAGAATGTGTGGGTGTAGATATTCTCCTTTCAGCTGAAATGTCACTCACTGTTATCTGTCTTTATCGAAAACCTTCTGCTAAAATAGACTTTTATGACCATTTCAAAGCCCTCCTAAATATGTGCAACCACAAAAAAGAAATAATTCTAATAGGGGATTTCAATATAAATTGGGATGACAAAAAGGACAGGGAAAAACTCAAATTAATAACTGACCAATTTAATCTCACCCAGCTAATACAGCATCCCACAAGAGTCACTCATCGTTCAGCATCCAAAATTGACCTGCTCTTCTCAAACAAACCTGAAAGAATCACTAAAACACAAAATTTATTGAATGGTATTTCTGATCATAACGCAATCTTCTGTTTGAGAAAACTAAGCAAACAACGTTTTGAAAATTCAATTACTAATCATTCAAATAAGCAATCAAAATTCAATGTTATACCAAAAAATCAAGAAAAAAACATGGAAAGAGCATTAAGTGGCTTAAATTGGGAAAATCTATGGTCAACTGATGACACTGACACCTGTTCTGAATTATTTCTTAAAAAAATTCAGGAAGTTAGTCAGTCCTTTTCTAAAACCATAATTAATAGGAAAAAAAATAACAACTTTCTTCCATGGTTGAACTCAGAGTGTTTAAAATTAATGAAAATGAGGGATCAACTACTTAAAAAATGTATTAAATCAGGGTTGACCACTGATAGACTAAATTATACATCTATAAGAAATAAAGTAACGTCTAAATTACGGAGAGCTAAAGCTAACTTTTATATCACAATAATGGAAAATGCAAAAGGGAATGGGAAACAAATCTGGCAGAATATTAACAAACTAACCATGAGACAGAAAAAGCAAGACATCAAAGACATAGAGCTAAAGGTTAACAATCAGCTTATCAATGATCCTGCTGTTTTAGCAGATGAGCTGAATCTGTCCTTTATAAGATCTGTGGAAGAAATATCCAAGTGCTTTAAGTCTCCTGAGTTCTCCTATAGCCCTGAAAATAGTACTCAACAAACTTTTAACATAAGACAGATAACAGCATCAGAAGTTATTAAAATCATTAATGCAATGAAGAATAGCAAAGCTAAGGACAATTACAATCTTGACATAGGCTTTCTTAAAAAATATAAAGTGGCCTTATCAAGCCCCATTGCTCATCTGATTAACTTATCAATAAAACACTCTGTGGTTCCAAAGGCCTCGAAGACTGCAATTGTAACCCCCATTTTTAAGTCAGGGGACAGAACAGACATGAAAAACTATCGGCCAATCAGCATACTACCAGTTTTTTCAAAGGTGCTTGAAAAGTGGGTTGCAAAGCAATTAATTGAACATATTAATGACAGCCAATCTCCTCTGCACCCCATGCAGTTTGGTTTCCGTGCGTTACACTCCACTGAATCTGCAATAACTACATTCTTAGAAAAGGTTAAAGGTTATTTGGATAAAAAAACATATGTAGGAGCAGTTTTTTTAGATTTAAGAAAAGCGTTTGATGTTGTGAATCATAATGTATTACTATCAAAACTGTCTTCCTTCAATTTCTCCGACAAAACTATAAAATGGATGGAATCATATTTATCCAATAGAAAACAGTGTTCTGTGGTAAATGGGGTGAAGTCCTCTTTCCAAGATTGCCCACTAGGGGTTCCCCAAGGGTCAATTTTGGGCCCCCTTTTATTTTCCCTCTACATTAATGACCTTCCGGACATTTGTAAAGATGTGGACATACAGCTTTATGCAGACGATGCAGTGCTCTTTACAAGTGGGAAAAATTTTGAAGAAGTATCTCAAATTCTCTCATCAGCATTAACACATGTTGAGAATTGGCTCACCAGGTCCTGTCTCCTGTTAAACACACAAAAAACTGTGTGTATGTTTTTTTCTAAGAAAAAAAATAATATAATCAGGTCAAATGTGTATTTCAAAAGTCAAGAATTAAAATTAGTGAAGGAGTTCAAATATTTGGGAGTAATGTTGGACTCTGCACTTACATTCAAAAACCATGTTAAAATGGTGTCCAGAATAGTCAAATACAATCTATACAACTTTAATCAAATACGCAGGTCATTAACTAATGAAGCTGCAATGATGTTTTTACATTGTATGATTTTCTCTCACATTAGTTATTGTATAACCAGTTGGTCTTTGTCAGGTGTTACAATTCTTAAGCCAATAGAGTCCCTCTACAAAAAAGCATTGAAAATATTGGACAAGAAACCCTTTACTTACCACAGCTGCAATGTTCTCTCCAAATACAATCTATTGAGCTTTCAGAATTTTATTAAATTTAGAAATGCCTGTTTGATGTATAAGACTTTACATGGTTTGGCTCCACCCCCACTCAGTGATTATATTAGGTACAGGTCAACTCTTACATCTCGCTCCACCAGGGCCACAACCAGAGGTGACTGTGAGGTGCCTGACAGAAAAACCTCTTTCAGTCAAAATGTGTTTTCATATAAGGGCAGTGTTCTGTGGAACAGTCTACCACCCACAGTTAGAGACTCCCCCAGCTTCACTACTTTTAAAGGCCATTTAAAGACATGGCTCAGGTCAACACAGGTGTGTGATCATTTACTATAGTTTATAATATGCAATGGGCAATGTGCAATATACTATTTATTAATTAAGCACTTTAATACTTTACTTACGGGCAATATGCAATATATACTAAGGAATTTTACCTTTGAGGGCACATGCAGTACATTGTAGAATAGCACTTTATAAGCCGGGTTATTTAGCAATCTCACCTTGCACTTTTTCTTTTCCTTTTTTAGGGTTGTGCAATATACTGTAATAATTTTAGCAATGGGCTGTGTGCAATACTTATACACTGGCACCTTAACTAAACAGGGCAGCGTGCAATTTTGATCAAATAATCTAACATCCTTTAGTTGACCTGTGTCTGTGATCTTGTGACTGACCATCTCTTTATGTCTGTCTATTTGTAGTATTGTATTGTCTGTCTGGGTGTATTGTTTTTACTGTGTGTATTTGCTTTATGATTACATCAACCTGTCTAGGGACAGCAGATGGAAATTAGCCCTGGGCTACAATCTGATAACATATTTACGTATCATATATATGTTCATTAATGTGTTTTGTCCCTATTTCAAATAAATAAATAAATAAATAAATAAATAAAGTGGCTGTTTTGTTTCTCCAATGTAGCGCTCACTGCAGTCTTCACTACACTGAATGGAGTAGACCACATTGCTTTGTTTGTGGCTCGGTGTTTCAAAGGATTAACGACTTTATAGCCACGGGACAGTTGAGACAACACAACAAAACCAAAGAACGGCACATAAGAAAGTTTACACAACTCCAAAATCACCATCAAACTAACTCCAAGGATCGGAGTAACAAAAGGAAGGATAAACCTAGCCAAGCATTGCACAAAGAACGCTGGGTGAAAAATCTTTCCAACCGGGTGCTCACTCAGGCAGAGAAAGAAGTACTTTCCAAAGGACTGAATTTTTCTGTGACTCCTAACCGCATCCCCACGGTGGATTACATCACAGCAGCAGAAACCACCATCAGGAATAACAAGCTCACGGAGACAGAAGCTGGAGACCTTAGACTGAAATTAACAGCTGCACTGAGCAATGCCAAACCTCCACCCTCCAATGTAACACCGGAGGAAAGGAAGGCCATCGCTGCTCTGGAGAAGGACCACAGCATCAACATCCTCCCAGCTGACAAAGGGAGATGCACTGTGATCCTGAACTCAGCAGATTATGAGGCTAAGGTTAACAGCCTACTCAGTGACACCACAACCTACGAATTACTAAAACGGGACCCCACCAATGTGTACAAAAAGAAGATCATTGATTGCTTGCAGAAGTTGGAGAAGGAAGAAGTCATTGATCGACAGCTATATTACAGACTGTACCCTGGTTACGCCATCCCTGGCATCTATGGCCTCCCAAAGATCCACAAACAAGGAGTACCACTCAGACCCATTGTATGTAGCACAGACTCCATCACATACAATGTGGCCAAACACCTAAAAACCATCTTGGCTCTGCTGGTGGGTAACACGGAGCACCACATTGAGAACACAGCCGAATTTGTGAACAAAATCAAGCATCTCCAGTTTGACCGGGATGAGACTATGGTTTCCTTTGATGTGACCTCTCTTTTCACTTGTATCCCTACATCGGTAGCGGTGGAGGCAGCAAGGAGGAGACTACTGGAGGATACCAAGCTAGAAGAGAGAACCAAACTTTCACCTGACCAAATCTGCCAACTGCTGGAAATTTGTTTAAGTACCACCTATTTCCAGTTCAGAGGAAACTTCTACAAGCAAATCCACGGCTGTGCAATGGGCTCACCGGTCTCCCCTATCATTGCAAACTTATACATGGAACAATTTGAACAGAGTGCCCTGGCCTCATATCCAGGCACTCCACCCATGCACTGGTATCACTTTGTTGATGATAATTTCTCAAAAATCAAAATTCAAGATTTGGAACCTTTTACTGCACATATCAATTCTGTAGATCCGAACATCAAATTCACACGTGAAGATGCCAAGGACAACACATTGGCCTTCTTAGATTGTGCAGTAACGATAAGAGAAGACCGGTGACTCCAGGTAGAGGTCTTCAGGAAGCCCACACACACCGACCAATATCTGCTTTTTGATTCACACCACCCACTTCAGCACAAACTGGGAGTCATTCGGACATTACAACATAGAGCCCAAGTGGTTCCTACAAGCGCAGAGGGAAAGGAGAAAGAAGAACAACACGTGGAGAAAGCCCTCTCCGTTTGTGGAGATCCTAAATGGGCTTTCAATAAAACGAAGAGAGCAAAGAAACAGGACAACAGAGAACCAGAGCCCAGGAGAAGGGGTGGAACTATTCCTTACCTGGCTGGCGTTTCTGAAAAACTACAGAGGATCTTCAGACAACATGAAATCCCAGTCTATTTCAAACCCACAAACACTTTAAGACAAAAACTGGTCCATTCTAAGGACAAAACTCCGAGCCACAAACAAAGCAATGTGGTCTACTCCATTCAGTGTAGTGAAGACTGCAGTGAGCGCTACACTGGAGAAACAAAACAGCCACTTCACAAAAGGATGTATCAACACAGACGGGAAAACCAGGGTGGGCCGCAATCTGCCGTACATCTCCACCTAAAAGCCACAGGCCACTCCTTTGAGGACAGCGAGGTCCAGATCTTGGCCAGAGAAAAGAACTGGTTTGAGAGGAGGAGTTAAAGAAGCTATTTTTGTCAAGAAAGAGAATCCTTCCTTGAACAGAAATGGGGGTCTCAGACATCATTTGTCTCCCATCTATAACTCTATCCTCAAACCTAAATCAAAACAAACAGAGAAAACAATGGGACTAGCCAGGTCAGGTCCAGAGGTGTGAAAACACCCATCATGGCCCTGAATGGATCTGCTAACTACTCCCCCACTCCCACTCCATATTGAATAGACTCACATGACTAACAGAAACTGTAAACAACTCCATATTGAATAGACTCACCTGACCAACTGAAACTGTATTTAAATATGTGTTGTCTCAGAGTAATTTTCATTGTAATTAAGCTCCTCCCTTCAAGCAGATATAAAGCAGTGTCTGCCAGCATCTGACCAGAACTGAAGAAGCAGCTTGGATGAGCTGAGAAACGTATTCAACCAAATAAACTCTGTCCAGTTGACAAATTAAATTTCTCCTTTTGCTAGGCCCTATGGTGTTCCAGAATATCGGTCATGGTAGAGGCAACGGTGTCACAACTGCCCGCTACATCGAAAAAGCGCTGAGATCCTTCATCGTACCCCATTTCGGTCGTCATGGAAACCACATCTTCCAGCAGGACAACGCTTGTGCCCATACTGCCAGAGCAATAAGAGACTTCCTCCGTCAACATGGGATACAGACTCTTCCATGGCTTGCCCTCAGTCCTGACCTAAACCCGATTGAACACTTGTGGGACGAGATTCAGAGGAGACTCAATGATGTTCGACCAAGGCCGACAACTGCAGCTCAACTCACTCAGGCGTATTAGCGAGTATGGGCCCAAGTTCCTATGGTCTTCATCAACCGTCTCATCCACTCCATGTACAGACGATGTAACGCTGTATTCAACGCCCAGGGAGGTCATACACGCCATTGACTTTGAGATCGCGCTGTAGCGCCACCTGTCATCACTTTCACTTGAAACTCATGGAACTTTATCTCTAAATGCTGATGATCAAACATGTCCATTTTAAAATCATTCCGCCAATTATTTTGTTGTTTACATTTATGTGAATTAAACTGATTACCAATTTTGAAAAAGGGTGACGTTTTTTTTGCGGTTCAGTGTATTATTGTCCTGTAGAATATTTTGACCTGAAATTCAGGTAGTATGTAGCCTTCTCTTTTAGGCTATAGTCCATGGGCCAGACCCCAAAATCTGACATATCGGTATCACGCTGGTGGCAAGGTCTATCAGTGATGTTGGAAAAGTTCCATATGTAAGCTTTATATGTTGATGTGTGTAGAATCCCTCAGTCATCCAGGTAGAATCCATAGCAAAAGGAGAAATTTAATTTGTCAACTGGACAGAGTTTATTTGGTCGAATACGTTTCGCAGCTCATCCAAGCTGCTTCTTCAGTTCTGGTCAGATGCTGGTGGACACTGCTTTATATCTGCCTGAAGGGAGGAGCTTAATTACAATGAAAATGACTCTGAGACACACATATTTGTTTACAGTTTCTGTTAGTCAGGTGAGTCTATTCAATCTGCAGTGGGAGTGGAGGTGCAGTTAGCAGAACCATTCAGAGCCATGATGGTGTTTTCACACCTCTGGACATGTCCTGGCTAGTCCCATTGTTTTCTCTGTTTGTTTTGATTTAGGTTTGAGGATAGAGTTATAGATGGAGACAAATGATGTCTGAGACCTCCATTTCTGTTCAAGGAAGGATTCTCTTTCTTGACAAAAATAGCCTCTTTAACTCCTCCTCTCAAACCAGTTCTTTTCTCTGGCCAAGATCTGGACCTCGCTGTCCTCAGAGGAGTGGCCCGTGGCTTTTAGGTGGAGATGTACAGCAGATTGAGGTCCTTTTAGGTGGAGATGTACGGCAGACTGAGGTCCTTTTAGGTGGAGATGTACGGCAGACTGAGGTCTTGTGTTGCTCTCTCCTCTTGTGAAGTGTCTGTTTTGTTTCTCCAGTGTAGCGCCCCCTGCAGTCTTCACTACACTGAATGGAGTAGACCACATTGCTTTGTTTGTGGCTCGGTGTTTTGTCCTTAGGATGGACCAGTTTTTGTCTTAAAGTGTTTGTGGGTTTGAAATAGACTGGGATTTCATGTTGTCTGAAGATCCTCTGTAGTTTTTCGGAAACGCCAGCCAGGTAAGGAATAGTTCCACCCTTTCTCCTGGGTTCTGGTTCTCTGTTGTCCTGTTTCTTGGCTCTCTTCGTTTTATTGAAAGCCCATTTAGGATCTCCACATTGTAATTAAGCTCCTCCCTTCAGGCAGATATAAAGCAGTGTCCACCAGCATCTGACCAGAACTGAAGAAGCAGCTTGGATGAGAAACGTGTTCGACCAAATAAACTCTGTCCAGTTGACAAATTAAATTTCTTCTTTTTGCCTTTATATGTTGATGTGACAGACTTTTCTTCTCTATGTCCCTGTCTCCCCCTGTTTTCATGTTTCTGAATCTGACCTTGGTATAAAAGTCCAGTCTGGGCTTCAGTGAAACACCATTGCAGCACAAAGATGACGCTTTTACTCAGACCTTCATTTTATTTGAGGCTTAACATGTTAGAGTTAGGGTTAGGGTTAGGGTAGGGTTAGTTAGTCAGACATTATAAAAGTTTATGCCGTCTCACATGTTCATATGTTTTATATTAGAACTGCATGTGTGATGTAAGGCTGTATGTATATATGTATAATGTATGCATTAATGTTATATGACATGTTTGTTTATGTTTATCACCTTTATACAATTTAGACACAAACAGAAGGCATCAAATATATGAAGTAAAATATGGAATTATATGGTAAAAAAAAATGAATAACTAACATTTTTTTTAATGTCTTAACTATTGGTCAAACATGCATGAATCATTCTAAATAAAACTTGGTGACTAAATAGTGAGGGGAAATGGCTATAACATGGTTCAAAGCTGTGAAAAGTTAATTTTGCAGAATAGGTCTGACTTAGGGTGGGTTCACACTGTTAAATGCAGTAAAAGAGGGTCAAAACAAGCTTGGGCTACACGGTAAACATGTATCTACAGACTACAGTCTGACAGAGCACATGCAGGGGCTGAACACCAGAGGGCAGCAACATGAATTCAGAACTCACAGGACTGATGTCACAAGAAAAATGAGTTTCACATGTGCAGATATGTTTCAGGTTCAGGCCTCCATTGGCCCCATGAAAATCAAAGTTTGAGGTGGTCTTTCATTATTTTTTCTGAGGGTCTTCACTCAAAATTTGAGCTCATCAAATTTTAAATTTTGATACCAGACTGTGGCGTGTCCAAGTTTGTATACTACTTGATTTTTGCGGTTTTCGAGGCTTCAGATGAGATTTTGTGGTCATTCGTGACACAGGGCTGATAGCCAAAAGTGAACCTTCAAAACTTTCATATTATTAATTTATTTTTCAAAAGGTTGATGGGAAAAATGAATAGAGAACCTACATCCTGAACCAAGTGGTGGGTGGTTACTGCTGAGCTCCAGAACCCCACCCAGCCAACCAGCCAACCAGTGATCCGCCTGGAGTGCAAAGAGCCAATGAGAGAAGACCAGAAAATAAAAGTCTGTGTGCAGCCCTTTCACAATAAGAGTCCACAACAGAGTGTTCTAAGGTTCTCCAGAGCAGAGGGCTCTAAAGTTCTCCATAGCAAAGTGTTCTAAGCTGAAGATGTTCATTTTGTCTCTTATGTACTTTAACTTCTTAGGTTCTTCAATACAGTAACGTGTATTTACCTTGTTGACATGTTTCGGCTGCTAGCTGCGAGCCATCTTCAGAACTGTCCCCGGTGTTGGTGGTGACGTGTCGTATATCAGCTGTTGTTACTTCCTGTAGGCGTGCCTGATTGACCTGGCAGGTCGCTCAGACTGACCACGCCTCCCGTCGCCTGGTGGTCTCTGGAGGAGGGTGTACCAGGTGTGTGAAAGGAGGAACGCTCCGTCATCACGGTCACGACACGTCACCACCAACACCGGTGACAGTTCTGAAGATGCAGCAGCTGAAACATGTCAACAAGGTAAATACACGTTACTGTATTGTCTTAAAAAAGAACCCAAGAAGTTAAAGTGTTCAAAGGTTATCATAGAAGGTTCTATGGTTCTCCATAGCAGAGGGTTCTATGGTTCTCCATAGCAGAGGGTTATATCGTTTTCCATAGCAGAGGGTTCTAAGGTTCTTCATAGCAGAAGGTTCTATGGTTCTCCATAGCAGAGGGTTCTAAGGTTTTTCATAGCAGAGCACATTGAGGGCCAGGCTGCAGTCACTGGGTTCTATGATCGGGTCTGATCCTGGAGTTCCATTGAGGACCAGAGCTCCACAGTGAAGTCCAGAGTCAGTACACTCAGGAAGAGAAGACAGAGAGACAGTGCCACCCTCTGACCAGAACCAAGACCCACCCAGAAACCGCAGGCCCACCCATACCTGAGGACACAGAACATGTGTTAGTCCTAGTGTCTCTCACTGAGGACACACACACAGGTATAGCGTCCCCTGTACCTTGCTTGTGGTGGAGAAGCGCAGGACGTTCTTGATGTTGTCCATCTCGCTCTGTTGGAGCCTCAGGAGGCTGAAGGAGCCTGTGGAGGGCGTGAGGTTCCTGCAGGTCTCTAAAGCCTGCTCCCAGGTCAGAAGCTCCTGCACCAGGACCACATTATGTCTGTAGCACAGAGAAGGGAAGGCCTCGGAGCAACTGTGCACTGACATGGACTTAGACTGAGAGGACACAGACACACAATCTGACCCCACACCTGGGCCCTGGACAGAGCTCGCAGCAACACCAAGATCTGAAACAGAACACACACTGGATTAAACAGACCCCTCCTCGTCTCCCCTGACTCCTCCCCCCTCTCCTCAGACTCCTCCCCCCTCTCCTCAGACTCCTCCCCCCTCTCCCCAGACTCCTTCGCCCTCTCCACTGACATCTCCCCCTTTCACTGACTCCTCGCTCTCACCTGGAGCCCAGTTCCTGAAGTCAGACAGGTTGTGGTCACTCCACTCCCATGATTCTCCTGAAACACACAGAGGAGTTTATCTGAGGTCAGTCCATCGCTGCCTTTGCTCCACAGACTTCATTCTGTGGAGGACATTTATTTATCCATCTGTTCCTCTGAGACACATGTGTCAAACTCAAGGCCCGGGGGCCAGATGTGGCCCGCCATGTCATTTTATGTGGCCCGCGAGAGCTTAAAAGTTTTGAGTGTCTAAATTTTAGACACTCAAAACTTTTAGAGCAACAAGCAAACATATGTCTTCTATGCAACTGTAATTGTCACTTGAATAAGTTATAATAAATAATGAGTTATTTAACATTAAGGAGTAGTTACATTTATTTTACATTACATTCGATTACATTTAGTTACATTTATACGTTACACATCTGGCCCTTTAAGGACAGCCATTATGCTGATGTGGCCCTCGGTGAAAATGAGTTTGACACCCCTGCTCTGAGACATCATCATCGCACTGACCTGTTCAGACAATCCTGCCTCTGCACCACAGACTGTGTCCAGATGGCTCCAGATGATACAATATTGTCCCAGGATTAGACTCAACTAGACCAGTCTAAACTAGACCCAAAAACCTCAACCAGACTCAACCAGACCCAACCAGACAAACCCCAGCATTGGCCTCTCTCACCGTTTCTGTGGAGGCCGATCCAAATGGGAAACTCTTGGGCCACATAGAATGGAGAACCAGCCCACTGTGGGCTGCTGGTCCCTGGAAATGTGCTGAGGATCATCTGTCCGTTTGTACAAAAGGTCTGAGCATCAGATTTCGACTTAGCCTTAGGGATGAACACCTTGAAGGAGAATCCGGAACAGTAGAAGAAATGTTGCTCTGTGCATGAAGCGCCACATGTTCTGAGGAGAGAGGGATCAGGGGAGAGAGGGATCAGAGGAGAGGAGAGAGACAGAGAAGAGACTGAGAGACATACGTGTTTTTTCTGTAGGAGGCGAGGACACAGGGGTTGCCTTTCTCAGGGTTCCATGCATCTGCTGCGTGCTCTTTTTCAGTGTCATCCCAGTGATAGTGGTCATTGTGTTGGTAAAGTCCCACCCAGGCGTGGTACAAGCCCAGGTCCATCTGGTCAAGCTCGCCCTGGGACAAAGCAGTCAGCAGGTCCCCTCCAAACTCACTGCACACATTTAGAAGGTTAGACCTCTCCCCACACTTCCCCCTTTCCCCTGACTTTTTCCCCTCCCCACACTCCTCCCCCTCTCCTCAAACTCCTCCTCTCTTTCCCTTCCTCACCCTAACCCTTCCCTAATTAGATCTACCTTCTGCAGTGGTTTTGAGCTTCATTCCAGGTCTTTGGGGCAGGGACTTGCCACATGGGCCTCCTGATCTTCAGAGCGTGGCCTCGGAGAAGGAGGAGGAGGATGAGGATGAGGTGCTTCATCACTGCCTCAGACGAAACCAAGAGAACATCAACCTGTGAAGATGATGTGAGGTTGTGGCCGGACCTCTTTGTCAAAGCCTGATCTAGTCAGATCTCTTTTGCTAAGCAGGACTGGCCCTGGTTAGGACGTGGATGGGAGACCTCTGGGTATATAAGGTGCCACAGTGAGGCAACAGTGGTCGTTGTGCTCTTAGGCAAGACACTTCACCCACATTGTCTAGTATGAACGTGGTGTGTAAGTGTTGGTAGTCTGAGGTGCAGATTGGCAGCCTCGCTTCTTTCACCAGGAGTCTCACCTCCACAGAGTGAGGAGTGAATGAAGAATGCACCAAACTGTAAAGAGACTCTGAGCATCTGGAGCAGTGCTTTGTAAGACTAATATGTTATTATTATTATTATTATTATTATTATTATTATTATTATTATTATTATTATTATTATTATATAATCTCATCTCTTGTAGAGCATAAAGTTTCAATTAGAATAATTATAATCTCGATCTTAAAAAGTGTTTCCACTGAGACTGTGGGAGGCTGTGGCTCTTTTCTACAGGGTAGGACACAGTGCCTGAAAGTGGATCAGGACAAATCCTCATTTCTAAATATCTCCATGGGTGTACCTCAGGGCTCCATACTGGGGCCGCTACTGTTTAGTCTTTATATAAATGGCCTGTCTTTGAGGCATCGCTGTATTATGTGGAGGAAGGTGTATGTGTGACCCAAACAGCAGCAGAACTGTGTTCTGTATTATGTGTCATTCTACAGCACCTGGTATTCTCAGATAGTCTCCCATCCAAGCACAAACCAGGCCCAGACTTGCTTAGCTTCTGAGAGCAGACCAGATTCTCAAGTTTGCAGAAAAGCTCCACAAGAGACAAGACAATGAGCTCTCACTAAACTCTGTGAGCATTACATCAGCTGCAGCTTTGTTTTGTGAAATAAATAAAGTAAATCTTATTAATTCACTCATCTTTGAATAACCCTTTATTATTAGTCTGTCTACATCTCCAAAGCTCAAAATGCTTTGTTCAACCTTGTGATGTCATGAAGTGGTAGTTTTCAAGTTAACAGCTCCTTTTACCTTTTGTTCAGTAGAGATTTGCAGAGTTGATAGGCTAACCCTAACCCAAAGCTGAAATGATCCAAATGATTCTAATGGAGTTTAAAAACACAGTGGAGCACTTGTATTACCCCATGACATTACAAAGTGGAACAGTGTCTTCAGTTTGAGAACTCAGCCTAAATATGCCTAAGTATTAAAACGTGTGAATGAAACAAAACACAACTCAGTTATGTTTGTGATGAGGAAACTATATTAGAACAGATCAGAGGCTCAGGGGTCCATAAGACTTAGGGTTAGAGTTAGGGTTAGGGTTAGGGTTACTAATAACATGGACTAGTACTGGACGCTCCTCTCTGCTGTGTGAAGCTCTCAGTATGTCTGTTTTTAATAAAGGTTTTGACTCCATTCCACATCTTTGTACAAACTCTCCATTCATTTGGGTTTGGTCATTCTTTGCCTTAAAACCACTTATGTTATAATAGAAATAGAAATGCACAAAACTGCAGACACTGAAGAGATTTATGAATGAACGCTGAAGGAGAAACTTGAGGAGCCTTAAGTTCACATGAGATTCTAATGTTTTCAGCCTGATGGCGCTGATAAAAGCAAAGCCCAAGGACACAATAACAGCATTTATCTGAGGGAGCTGGAAATGCACCGCCAATGATGTTTATGTTGAGGACGGGATTCAAACCTCCAACCATCAGATCAGTGGGGAAACATTCTACCAACTGAGCAACTGTTGCTCTGTTAAAACCAAAAGTAAACCTTTGATTTCTGAACATTTTAATGGTTGAGTTTTAGGTTTATCCATTGGGCCAGTCATGGTTAGGTTTAGGTCATAGACTGTATATGTAAATGGACATAATGCGTTAACCCCTGTGTTTCAAACAGGATGTGAGCATGAAGGCGCTTTTGGCTCCTTCTGACCCTGGCTCCAAGTGACTTACATTGTAATACTGTGGCTCCTCTTTCCACAACTGCTGCTATGAGCCTCGTAATTTTAGTCTTAAAATGTTCATATTAACCACTCTACATGATCCTAGTGTTTTTATTTCGCTATTGAGCTTGGCGGCATTGATGAGCTTCATTTGACCGGAGCCAGACGCTGTGGGTGACGTCACATTTAGTCCACTTCTTTATACAGTCTGTGGTTTAGTGTTATCTTTTTAAGAATCTTGTGGTAAAATGAGCCACCTATATATACTGACTGTGCTTTTGTAATGTCAGTGTGTTTAAAGCTTTACATTTAGAGTCAGTTTTATTCCGTTTTTATTAGTCAGTGTTGTCAGTGCACTTAGAAAATTCTGCCAAAACAGCAGCAAATCCAAATATGTCTCTCTGATAGAATGGTTACATAAAACACTTCATAAATAATACTAATTTATTGATATAAGCAGAAAACCAGGACTGACCCGCTGTGCCTGTCTCCTCTGTCTCTGGCACAGATGTAAGATAAGATAAGATAAGATAAGATAAGATAAGATATGCCTTTATTAGTCCCACAGTGGGGAAATTCCAGTGTTGCAACACACAGTTCAAGAACAGCAGGAAAATGGAACATGCAATAAAACAAGATAATAGATAATGGCTTAAAATAATTTAAAAATAGACTTAAAATAGACTCTAATGTAACACACTGTTCCGGTGGAGCAAAAATATAAAATACCAGAAAAACTATTATGTACAATAAAAGTAACAGTGCAGCAAATGAACAGAATAAATCTCAGTAAAGTGACTAAAGTGTATTATGTTATTTACAGTAATATGACTATGTTTATGTACAGACAGGATAAATATCAGTAAGTGACATAAGTGAATTATATCAGAGGTATTGCACAGTATTGCACATATATATAGTTGAATGACACATGTTCAGTGTTAACAGTGTTCACATGTTCAGTGTTAACAGTGTTCATTGTACAGTCTGACAGCAGCAGGAAGGAAAGACCTGTGAAACCTCTCCTTCACACAGCGAGGGTGAATCAGTCTGTCACTGAAGCTGCTCTCCAGAGCAGACAGGGCGTCCTGCAGGGGGCGACACTCATGGTCCAGCATAGACATGAGTTTAGCCAGGACCCTCTTGTCCCCCACCTGCTGCACCAAGTCCAGAGGACAGCCCAGGACTGAGCTGGACTTCTTGATGACCTTGTCCAGTTTCTTCTTCTCCCTCTCTGTGATGCTGCTGCTCCAGCAGACCACACCGTACAGGATGGCTGATGCCACCACGGAGTCATAGAAGGTCTTCAGGAGTGGCCCTCTCACTCCAAAGGACCGCAGTCTCCTCAGGAGATAGAGCCGACTCTGGCCCTTCCTGTACAGTGCATCTGTGTTATGAGTCCAGTCCAGTTTGTTGTTCAGATGCACACCCAGGTACTTGTAAGAGTCCACTCTCTCAATGTCCCTTCCCTGGATGTTCACTGAGGGGACAGTAGAGTGGCGTCTGTGGAAGTCCACCACCATCTCCTTGGTCTTCCCTGCATTGATGATGAGGTGGTTCTGCTGACACCAGTCCACAAAGTCCTGTGTTAGTCCTCTGTACTCCGTGTCGTCGTCATCCTTGATGAAGCCAATGATTGCAAAGTCATCAGAGAACTTCTGCAGGACACAGCTGTCCATGTTGTGTTTGAAGTCTGCAGTGTAGAGGGTGAAAAGGAAGGGCCTGGGGCGCCCCCACACTGCAGGTCAGTAGGTCAGACACACAGTTCTTGGTTCTCACAAACTGGGGCCAGTTTGTAAGGTAGTCCAGGATCCAGTCTGCCAGGTCACAGTCCACACCGGCGGTCTCCAGTTTGTCCCTCAGGAGCAGTGGCTGGATGGTGTTGAAAGCACTGGAGAAGTCAAAGAAGAGAATCCTCACAGTGCTGCCGGGGTGCTCCAGGTGAGATAGTGAGCGGTGCAGCAGGTAGATGACGGCGTCCTCCACTCCGATGCCAGGCCGGTATGCAAACTGCAGTGGGTCCATCGCTGAGCTCACGGTGGAGCGGAGGTGGCCAGGGTTCCAGACATCCAGGACTTTTTGCCCTGGATGCCCAAACATCTTCCTCATTGAGCTCTAATGGTCAGCCTTCATGAGGTCCCGCGGTACCTCGACCAGCGGGACCTCCAGGCTCCAGCCTCTGGCCTGAACCATGGCAGGCAGATTACGCAGGAGGTTTAAGTTGGGTTCAGCTAACATTATTTGCATTTAGTTATATCATTTGCTAATTTTCTACATTTTGATAATTAATAATAATAATAATTATTATTATTATTATTATTTGCTTCTGATTTTTTCGACTAGTGCTTTGGATAAACCTGTGCTATCTACGATGGAGTGGAGTGTCTTTTTTGTGTATTTTTGGAGCACCATATATGCGGAGGGTTATTTTGACAAATTATTAGAAAAAAAAACACAAAGTTTCTATATAATAAGGAGGCAAAATGAATTTTCTAAATATAAACCTTTTATTTCTGAACATTTTGATGGTTGAGGTTTAGGCTTATCCATTGGGCGATTCGTGGTTAGGTTTAGGCTTATCTTTTTAAGACTCTTAAGGTAAAATGAGCCACCTATTTATACTGACTGCACGTTTGTAATGTCAGAGTGTTTAGAGCTTTACATTTGGAGTCAGTATTTCCAGTGCACTTAGAAAACTCTGCCATAACACAGCAGCAAATGCAAATGTGTCTCTCAGATAGAAAGGTCACATAAAACACATCATAAATAATACTAATCTATTGATATAACAGATAGAGTACGTGTCCGACGACACACAGGACCACTTCTCTGGATCTTTGTTATGGGTCTGTGCCCGGAGTGAACAAGTCACTGACTCTGCCTTTTTTCGGCACATCCTATCACAGCAGTGTCTACTTAAGGCCGATGTACGAGCCCTGTTTCAGACACATGGAGAACTGTGTTATTTATTTATCTATTTATTTGTTTGTAGCTTTGAAAGGACAGACTTCTATGGAAATTATTTCAAGCTGTGTACTTTGCTTGAACAAAATAAGGTAAATAACATTGTGACTTCTCAGGAAAGTGTCACAAAACAGCTAAAAAGGGTGAATGTTCAAAAAGCTGCAGGCCCAGATACTCTTTGTGGGAAAACATTGCACCATTGAGCAGCTCAGTGGAGTGTTCACCAGACTTTTCCAAATGTGATTAGACAGTGGGCACATCCCCAAAATATTGAAAACATCTACCGTTGCTCCTCTCCCCAAATCCCAAAGGCCAAAAGAACTAAATGAATTTAGGCCTAGAGCACTCATGAACAACTTTAAGAGAATATTAAGACCAAGACCAAGACTAAATGTATCACATTTTAAAAGAGAGGTCCTCCCTGATGCCCTCTGGGAGGCACTACCTTGCCCCCAGCAGGAAAACAAATAGATTTGCCAATTCCTTCATTCTCTCTTTATTCCCCTCCCTAGGGCAGTAGAAAAGTTTTATTTTTATCGTATTCATTGTTTTAATGTTGTTGTTCTGTTTTGTTCCATATTGTACGAGCACCTGACCTGTATGAAATGTGTGTGTGTGGTGTGTAGGGTTAGGGTTAGTGTATGTTTTGTTTTTTTATGTTGTAGTCTGTGACCGCAAACAGATTTTGGAGATAAGTGGAGTTAATATGATTAACTGAGATTCAGGAGCAGGACCACGCCTCGACCGCCCTCTCCTCCTCACCAGCAAACCACAGCTCACCGCAACCACACCTCTAATTTCCCAGAAGCCATTTATTCCTGCCTATCCCATCATCCCAGTTTGTCTCAGCTAACTCGACAGAGCACGAGACAGTTCCGTCAGTATTATGGGTCACGAGCTAATTATTAACCCGTCCGATTCGGATTCCGACCTGTTCGGCGCGTCGCAATCCGACTTCTCCTCACATCCGCCGCGGTCCTACAAAGACGGTTCCCAGCGAGCTGCGAGCAGGGAAGATTCACGACACTCCTTAGTTCGCTCCGGGGGCCGAGCCGCGGGCCGACGCGCTTCCTCCAGCCTTCCAAGCGCCATCTCCCCCACGCCGCCACCGCGGCGCTCTGCCTCGAGGACGCACACCCGCCGTAAATATCTCCGCAGTCAGCGGGATCCTCGCTCTCCTCCTCCTTGTCCGCCACTCCCCGCTCCTCGCTCGCCCGGCAGCCGCCCAGGGCGCAAGCCACATCACTCGACACGACCGCCGCCAAGACAGCCACCACGGAAGTCTACAAAGCCCCCGCCGCTGCACCCGCCGCAGCGCTCGCCTCGGCGCCCGCACCGCCTCGCACAGGTCCCCGTGCAGGTCCCCGCGTGCACACATCCGCGCGGGAGTCCCCGCGGGCTTCCTCCAACAGGCGGGATATCAGAAGCTGGACCGTGGCCGGCCTCCAAAGGGAACTTAAGAAGAATGGCATCGCTTTCAGCCACCAGGATAACAAATCCAAGCTGTACCACCTCTATTTAGCTTTGGTCCAAGGCACGTCACCCCGGGCTCCCAATCCCTCTCGCTTCCAACCCGGCGCATGCGCTGTCGCAGCCACTGACGCCATCGGCGCGCCTCCAGTCTCTCAGTCTGCCTCCTCAGCCCCCCCTAGTGGGGGGCAGGTCGTCTCTTCCCCTGTGCCTGCTCCCTCTGTGTTAGACCACCGGGTCGCTTCGCTTCTCTCATCCCTGTCTGCGCAGGCTGCACAAAATCCCCTCGCACACACATCTATTCCCCCCATCCCTCCTTCATTTTCTCTTATTCCAGCCATCATGAGTCAGATGGCTTCTTGTGCTCCGACCATCGTCACCACCACAGCTACAGCAACCTCCTCGGCAGCACCATCGGTCCCGCAAGCTGTAGAGCACTCTTATCCGTTTCCCTCTTCTGCTCTATCCCTTTCCCTCCCCCTTCCCCAACACCCAAATGTTTTTACCACTGTGTCTCCCATCTACACTCTAGCCACCGCCATATCTCCAACTCAGCCAGCCGCCTCCATCAATCGTCCGTCTCCCGTTTCTCCGTCCCTCCGGCAGCAGATTATTAACAGTAATTACATTGATCTCGCGCAGTTGATCCAACCCTCTCTCTGTAACGTAAACCAGCCGCGGGATCTACTAACCAGCCAGGGCCTCACTTCGTTCATGCTCCATACCACCCCTTCTCGATCCAAAGATCTCACCCCTACTACGTTATCTGCTCCACCTTCCCCAACCGGAGAGCCGAATTAGACGACTATCTGACAATAATCCTCGACCTCGCAATGCGTTTCGGAGGGACTGGATTTTACACTTACCAGCGGCAGGCAGGCTCCAGCAATTCAATCACGGTACCTACTGGGGGGCCCTGGATTCCGAGCTGTACTGCAGGGTCTTCGCAGCTCGCACCGCTCTCTCCTGCGATCTCTGCGGAGCTCCCTCTCATCCCGCTTCCCTTTGTTCAGTGGCCACGCCCTCTTGCAATCGTCCCCCCGCTTTGAAGAATCCAGTCTTTAATCGCCTGTCTTCCGCAGCTCCCCCTCCACCCGTGATCCCTCGCCCTACTTCTTCAGCCCGACCCACCGCCCTCGTACCCATCAGTAGAGGCAGCGATCAGCGCGGACGCCCCATCCTGTACCAGGGAGGAAGGATGATCTGCAATAACTTCAACGACCGGGGTTGCAGCATTTCCAATTGCAGGTTTCTCCACGTCTGCTCCTTTTGTGGCGGCGCCCATGCCAGGTTCTCCTGCCCGCACAATCCAGTCACCATCGACGAAAAGAGTGCTTCCGACACCGCGATCACCCCAGTGAAGGTAAACGCACTACTCGTTGCTCTCCGCGATCACCCCGATCGCAAGTTTGTCAGTTTCTTGCTCGATGGTTTTAGTAACGGTTTCCACCCTGGCATCGAAGTTCTGCCAGAATCTTCACACTCGTGTAGGAACCTCCAGTCCGCGCTCAGAGATCCCATCGCCGTGGACAACCTTTTGGCGAAGGAAGTCGCTGAAGGATTCATGATCGACCCTTTCAAACATCCTCCTTTTGAGTCATTCCGTATCAGCCCCATTGGCATCGCCACGCGTAAGTACTCCGGGAGAAAACGGCTCATCGTCGACCTATCTTCTTCCCACGGTACAGACGTTCTCAGCATCAACAGTCTCATTCCCGCCCCAGATTTTTCTATGCAGTACGCCACTACCAATCACGCCATCTCCCTCATTCGTCTCGCAGGCCGCGGGGCGTGGCTCTCTAAAGCCGACATCACCAGCGCCTTCAAGGTCCTGCCTATCCACCCTGATTTCTGGCGTTACTTTGGAGTCTTCTGGAAAGGGTCGTATTACTTTGCCGTGCGCTTGACCTTCGGCTGCCGCAGCAGTCCTAAAATTTTCGATTCCTTGTCCGAAGCCTTGTGTTGGATTCTCATCAACAACTTTAAACTTCCTTACGTCTTACACCTCCTGGATGACTTCTTGGTCGTGACTCCCGTGTCTTCCCCCCCTTGTCTCGGCCTGTCGTCACTCGTCAAAGCGTTCTCCGACCTCGGAGTCCTTCTGTCTGAGGAAAAGACCCTCGGCCCCTGCACATCAATCGAGTTTCTCGGCATAACTCTCAACTCGGTCTCATTCCAAGCGTCTCTTCCTCCCGAGAAAGTCCAACGAATCTCGCTGCTCCTCTCCAACTTCATCATGGCTACCTCATGCACCAAGAGACAGCTCCTCACGCTTCTCGGTCACCTCAACTACGCTATCCGCATCATCCCTCAGGGCAAGCCTTTCCTTTCATGTCTTCTCACGAAAGCTGCATCTGTCCCCTCCCTTCACTCAACAATACCACTGAATGAAGCTTGCAGGACCGAAATGCGCCTATGGAAGCAGTTCCTGGATTCCTGGAATGGCATCTCCTTCTTTTACGACGAATTCTTGTCCACTCCCGAAGACATTCAACTTTTCACCGACGCAGCTCCTTCAGTAGGTTTCGGAGGGTTTTACCAAGGTAGGTGGTTCGCTTCCGCGTGGCCCCCCGAGCTCCTCGCTTTGAGGCCAGCAGACTGCTTGTCCGCCTTGTTCGAACTCTACCCCATCGTCATCACAGCCATTCTTTGGGGGCACGAGTGGTCTAGCAGGTGTATCCTTATCCATTCCGACAGCACCGCCGCAGTTCACATCATTAACAAGGGAAGATCCCGTTCCCCCGCAATCGCCCAGTTCCTCCGAAAACTCACCTTAGTGTCCGCTCAGCATCAATTCGTCATTCGCGCCGCCCACGTTCCGGTTCACGATAACTCCATTGCTGATTCACTCTCTCGTTTTGAATTTCAGAGATTCAGAAGCTTGGCTCCGCACTCGGACGACCAGCCCATTCCGGTTCCTCCATTTTCGGCCACGATCTTCAACTAAGCTACCACGCTCTTGCCCCTCTCAACTCCGCTTCGCGGCACGCCATCCTCGACAGCCTCGCCCCGAGCTCGCTTTCTACCTACCTGACCGGATGGAACAACTTCAAAGCTTTCCTCAATCTTCATCAACTCCCCCTCAGCTCATTCGACGTCACCACCATCTGCAGTTTCATCACCTTCTTGCACCACTCCAGGAACATCCGTGTCTCCACCATACAGGCTTACCTCGCCGGAGTTAACCTCATTTACAAGCTGTCCGTCGGCGAGGACTGCCAATCTCTGTCTCACTGCCACGTTTCCATGCTGATGAAAGGACTGCAAAAGGCCGAACCGCGTCTTCCCCCTAAATGCTTATGTTAGAATAATTGTGTATATATTTTATCCCATATTTGCTGTGAGCATTTATATATCTTATCCTATATTTGTTATAATCAAATGTTAGAAACATTGTGTGTTTTGAATAATCTCTTTGTGCTCTTGTTATGTGCAGTGTTTAACGTGTGGAAGCAGCTGGTGTGACATCAGAACAAGATAGGGTCCGAGGTCACACAACTGTGTCAGACATATGTGATAGATGTCTCTTTCCTTACCCTCCTTAGAAGCATATATTATCTTTCTGTCTCTCTCTCTGACATCTTAGAAACGTAAATTATCTTACTATCTTTTCCCCCCTTCCCCTTAGAAACATTGTAATCAGGGACCTTCCTAAATAAAAAGAGGAGTGCGGCTTTGGGTGGCAGAGCGGGTCGGAGATTGTAACTGCACACTCTCTGCCGTTCTCCTCGCGAGTAAAACTTATTAATCTCTTGTCTTTCTTCTTGCATTTTACAATGTTTAGGTGGGTTTGAACCTAACAGCTTACCACTTACTTCAGACCTCCTCTACCTTTGCATTCGCACTCTGCGCTCCGGTTACCCTCAGACCTTACCCTCGAATGCATGTTCCTCTTAGCCTTCTTCGGCTTTCTCCGCTGTTCCGAATTTGCTCCAACGTCCAGCACTTTTGACCCGTCCGTCCACCCTAGGCTTTCCGATCTCGCTGTACATTCTCCCGACCTGCTCGCCTTTACTCTCCGCAGGAGTAAAACGGATCAGCTGGGAAACACTTTTCCTATCCACCTCTTTCGCCTTAACTCTCCTCTAAGTCCATACGAACCTTTCATCAAATATCTCGCTTTCCGACGCACCTCCAATTCCTCCCACAATGATCCACTCTTCCTTACAGAAACAGGTAAGATGGCTTCCCGATTCTGGTTCAGTAAACACTTCAGAGAAATCCTACGCTCTTCCGGCATAGCCCCCCTTCCATTCTCCATCCATTCCTTCCGCATCGGTGCCGCTACGTCCGCAGCCAGGGCAGGTGTACCCGACCGAAAAATTCAGACCCTCGGTCGCTGGGCTTCCAGCGCCTACCTCTCCTACGTTCGTCACAATCTCAACGATCTTCACCAGGCCCACTCGGTCTTATGCTCCTTTTAAATCTTTGGGGGTCCCATTCCGGCTGGGCCAATTGAAGATTGAGACGGAGCCCCCACCCTGAGTCTCAACCCAGCCATCTCTACCTCTTTTGTTCAGACACCCGTCATTCGTCCTTTAATAAATATCTCACTGCATTACGTTGTTGGCGTGGTCCTTGCTAGTGAAATACAGTTTTCTAAACTAAACTAAACTGATATAAGCAAAAAAACAGGACTGACCTGCTGTGCCCGTCTCCTCTGTCTCTGCCTCTGATATAAAACCAGGACAAACCCGCTGTGCCCGTCTCCTCTGTCTCTGTCTCTGATATAAAACCAGGACAAACCCGCTGTGCCCGTCTCCTCTGTCTCTGTCACGGCTCCACCAATGCAGCAAATACAGGTATGAATATTCAAAAAGCATCTGTCTACACAGATTTGACTAAGAAATCATGATTTACATCAGACTGAGAAAAGTCAGACCAGACCAGGACTAAACCAGGTCTAAAATAAACAAGGACCAGGCCAGGACTAGACCAGGACTAAACCAGAACTAAACCAGGATGGCGCAAGGTCGAAACCAGGAGTATACCAGGTCTAAAATAAATAAGGCCCAGGACTAAACAAGGACCAAATAAGGACTAAACTCAGAAGGAGCTGTTGATAATTATAGGCCTATCCTTCTTAATGATAGGCGATAATTGGTATTTATGTATCAAAATATCAATAATTTTAAAAAAATATAGGCACAAGTGGCAATGATCCCGCCTACGCCACGTCCCGCACTAACCCTAACAACCATAAATCCCAACGACAATTCTAACAACTTTAACACTAAGCCTAACCCTGAAAGTAACCCTAACCTTAAACCTAACCCTAGTCATAACCCTAACCATAGCCCTAACTCCAACCCTAACCCTCTCCTTTACCTTAACTATTAACCTAACCCTGCCACTCAAGTTTTGTGCATGTTTATTTTTTTTTTAAAATCCAAGATGGTGGACTTCTGGTTTATAAAGGGGCGTGGTGACAATATAAATTTTTCTTCCTATTGCCATGATGCATTTGGCTACCAAATTTGGTTTGGGCGTCCCATGGGCAAGAACAGATTTTTGGCTTGTTGCCAAGGCAACACAATGTAAATGGGGTGTGAGCATCAATGAGTTGTTTTAATTGAGACCATGTTACAAATGTGTGTACCAAATTTTGTATATCTACGACAAATAAAATGTTATTGTTCCATAGAAATTGTCTCGGGGGCATTATTGCACTTGCATTTTTGTATTTTCTTATATCAATCTGTTCGGGGATGGGGTGTCCACCCACAATTCAAGTTTGAGTGAAATAGGCCAAAGTTTGTGCAATTTGTCGATTTTACCATTAGAATAACATGGAGAGTTTATGTCATCGCTATGGCTACGCCATAAAAAATATGGCATGGGTGTCATTGACTTTTTGGATCAGGATGGCTAAATAGAATTTTGTGCAAAATTTCAGAAATTTTTGAAAATCTACATTTCTTTCCCCCATATTAAATTGTATTTCAATCTGTAGGGGGCATTAACGCAATAAATGTAATATTTTCACATTCAGTAGCTTTAGGGCAGAGAGTTTAACAACTGCTTCACTGAAACTGGAGTTTGTGCAAAGGAGAGCAATTTGTAAATATCAAAAATCTCCAAAATTGTGTGCATTTTTTGTTGCTTCACTGCTCAGAGACCGTAAGACATGTGAAAAATTTGGATAACTTTTGATGTCCCGCCTCTTGAGATGTGTACCAAATTTGAGCCCATCCAGGTGAACGCACTAGGAGGAGTGCGTAAAAGTATGAAGTTTACAAAAAATGCTGAGTCATGCTTAGCAAACTTTAAACCAATATTGCTGATCCCTGGTGCGGCAGACGCCATTGGTGTAATAATATTTTTTACTTGGCTTATCATGATCTACTTCTGTGTCAAATTTCATGATTCCACGGAAAAAATGTGTATACCTTAATGCATTTTTGTATGTTTAGGGGCGCTGACATGCCACTGTATTTACTTTCAGAAAATGGAAATAAGTGGAGTTAATATTATTAACTTAGATTCAGGAGCTGGACCACTCCTCAAACTCCTCACTAGCCAACCACAGCTCATCTCGACCACGCCTTTAATTACCCAGAAGCCCTATTTATACAGCCTATCCCGACAACACCGTCAGTGTCGGCTCTCTTGACTCGACTGCGAACAACCCGTCAGATTCAAACACAGACCTGTCATACGTTTCCTAGTTCCTTTCAGTTCACGAATTCCTCATGCCGCGACGCATCCCACGAGAATTTCATCCAGGGATCTGCAGCCGGAGGATCTTCCATCGCATGTCCGCTCCGCGGTAAGAACCGCCAGCCGGCGCTCCAGCCCACGGCCCGCGCCGCCCAGCGAACACTCCAGGCTTGCGCCTACACAACGGACCTCCGTCTCCAAGGAGCGCCGTGCGTCCACCGTCACCATCTCTGTAGCTGGCAGAATCTACGGGTTATCCTCGTCGTCCTCCTAGGCCGCCTCCCCCTTCTCCTTTAGGCGTTCGACGCAGCCCGACTCCCAGCAACCACAGCATTCGGCGCGGCCCCAGCCTCCAGCGATTACAGCGATCGGCACGGGCCAGCCCCGCGGCGAGGCTTGGCTCCGGCAACCACGGCATTCGGTGCGGCCCGGCCTCCAGCGACTACGGCATTCGGCGCAGCCCAGCCCTGTGGCGCGGCCCGGCCCCAGCAACCACGGCATTCGGCGCGGCCTCCAGTGACTGCGGCCCGGCCTTCGGCGCCTATGGCGTTGGGCACCGCCTGGTACCCGCCTAACCCTTCAGGCTGACAACACATCAGGACAGGACCTTCAACCATTTAGGTCAAGAAGATAACCCTGGTGCTCTGAAATGAGATGAACGAGCTTCCAGCTTCTCGCCACGGTTCCCGCACGCAGCTGCTGACGTCATCACTCCCACCTCTCCTCTACTACAGTCTCACAGCTCCCCCTGCTGGGGGCTAAGTAGCATCACCACCAGTGGCCGGTAAATATCTTCTGTCTACTGTGCAGTCTTCTCTGAATCCCCTTGTATCCATCTCAGCCTGCTTCCACAGCCCCCCTAGAGGGGGCAGGTCGTCGCTCCCTCAGTATCAGACCTCGATCAGGTCGCCCCGTTCGTCTTATCCCTGTCTCGCAGGCTGCACAATTCCCCATGCACACGCATCTTCTCTCCATCGTTTTCTCTTTTTCAGTCATCATGAGCTAGATGGCTTCTCGCGCTCTACCCACAACAGACAGAGCCTCTAATCCGTTTTCCTCTTCTGCTCTATCCCCCCCCCCCTTACCCAACACCCAAATGTCATTTCTCATGTTGTTGCACAGCTACAGAGTCACCACGCCCACTCACACTATTCTCGTTAGCACTCTGAAATGTCATACCGACGCATTCGATTGCTTGACCCGTCTCTACACCTGCACACTACGCCATCCCGGTATTTAACCTCTCCTACCGACTTGCATCTGCCTATTCTAGCTCATGCAACTCACACTAGCTCATGCTATTCCAACATATGCTAGCTCAGCAGTCTCTACACCCGCTCTCTGCTATTCCGATATTCAGCACCCGTCGACTCGCGTCTCACTCTCACTCTATTCCGGCTCAAGCCAATCATGCAATTTTGACATACGGTAGCTGTCTTTACACCTACTCGCCATTAACTCATATTCCGGCCCTTGCTGTCTCACGCTATTATAGCTCTTGCAGCTCACGTCATTCATTACATGCTAGCTTAAGCCACCAGTAACCACGTGTCACGCTATACAGCCCCTCCCAGCGCTGCCCTCACCCCAGGTTACACCATCTCAGCTCACCACCTCTTACCCAATCAAGAATTCTGCCATCGATGTCAGCTCACGACTTCTCCACTGTTCTATCCTCATACACCGCCTCAGCGACGCTCTTGCCAGCTCGCCCTCACCTCCCCCTGCTCATGCTACATCATCGTAGTCCTTCATCATTCTCTCCTCATGTTGCGACGACTTAAACTGTCTCCACATTCGCCCTCTCTCATCCATCCAGCGTTCAACCCGTAGCCACCCCGCCAACACCACCAGCATGCACCTCCACCCTCAGGTCCTCGGCCGACCCTCAGCCTTCCCACAGGTTCCGAACCGACCAACCCATGACAGGTCCCCTCCTCTCTCTCCTGACCCACGATGGGTCTCTCCCCTTCCCCCTCTCTCTCCTGACCCACGACGGGTCTCTCTCCTTCCCTCCCTCTCTCTCAACCCACGACGGGTCTCTCTCCTTCCCTCCCTCCTCTCGACCCACGACGGGTCCCATCCCTTCGACCCTCATCCCTTCGACCCTCACTGCATAATTCAGCAAGTCGAGCAGTGCTTCCTTCACCCGCAGGTTCCCACACTTGCCATCCGCACCCATGCTGGAGCACACACATCAGTGCTATCATGATCACCTTTGACAACCATCCGTGTCAGCGCGTGCAACCCCAACATCTCCACTCCAGAGAAGGTCCAGCTTCTCCGTCAGGGGAGAAGACCCTCCACACCACAGTCTCTCCACATCACTCCTGACTCTTTCTTCATTTCACCTTCACAACGCAGCTCCAGTTTCTCCAGTGTTTAATCTCTGGCAGTAGTTGGCTTTTGCATAGCTTTCAGAGCCCTCGAGTTGCACAATTAGTCTTCAGCTTCATCGGCACATCGCCCTAACATTCCACCATTCTTTGGGGGTCTGACTAATCCAGAAGGGACATTCCCATTCATTCTAACAATAATAGATCAGTCAACACCATCTACAACGTAATACCTTTCCTCCAGCAATTGCAATTCTGTAACCCACTTCGATCTCCAGGAATAAGTCGTCATTCAGGACATTCCAACCCCAGACACCGAAATCCTATTGCCTTCTACCACCTGCTCTCATGAAATTAAGATTCTCGACATTGAACTCTAACTTCCAGCTCATTCCACCCCCACAGCTTCAGCGATCTCCTTCAATTACGTTTTCCATCATCTTAACACGTATCTGCCTAACGGAAAGATTTACTCACCATCCCGCACCATCTTCTCGCAGTCTTCACGAACATCGGCTCCTAATCCATTCATTCAGCATCAATTTGACCCAGTTTCATGCTCCCTCAGTCCGCATCGTGACCCCCGTCCTCACGCATGTTCTTCCAGTTCTCTATTCCCCACGAGTTCTAGTCATTTCAACTCCTCCATCTTTCGAGGTTGTCCCTTCTCTCCTTAGTCAAGCTCACTCGACTTCCACCTTCCAAAGACTGTTCTTCAGGCAACATAAATCCTTCCGCCAGTGCACGCAACCTTGCACTCGAACCTCTCCTCCCGGTTCACATCCGACTCCTCCCCCTGTCCGACCAGTCCACTAAAGAGAATCCTTAGCCAGAATCTCCTACTATTCCCACGATCCACGATAAATTCCCCATGTTATTGTTATTATTAGTTTATTTAGCAGGGACAGCGTACATTAATTAACATTTCTGTAAATGTACCAGATTTAGCCATGCGGCTATTTTTCATCTGTAGTCCCTGGACAGATCTTAAATAGTCATCCTAAAAACAAATTCCTTACAACATTAAACATTAAAAAACAATTAAAAACATTAAAAACAATTAATTAAACAGTACAAACATACACATTAAAATACATACACATAAAAGATGGCTTTACAGGGTCAGGAGGAGGTGGAGCCAAACATTAATGCTGGCAGATCTGATTGTTTATCAACCACTTTCTCAAGTGATTTTTGAACAAGTGATATGATGTTATTTCCCTGATGTTTGCGGGGACAGTGTTCCAGTTTTGTGTAGCTGTAACAGAGAATGACATCTGACCAAATGTGCTTCTCCAGAGTGGAACAATACAGTCCCCTCTTCCTGCAGCTCGAGTGCGACCGTATGAAGCAGTTCTTATTGTTACAAATTGTTCCAGTGGAGGGGAGGACAATCCATTAACAACTTTAAACATTAAACACAAGTGGGAGTATTTAACCATGTTTTCCCAACTTAGGAGCTTGTATTTTTGCAGAATTGTACAATGATGGTAGCATAGTGTTTTTTTGTCCAAAATTTTTATAGTTTGCTTATGTAACGACTCCACTGGTTTTAAAGTAGAGGAGTGTGCATTGGACCAGGTAGTTATGCAATACTTGATGTGTGACATTATCATAGCATGCATAAAAACTTTTGCTGCCTGTATTGATAATTGCTGCCTTATATGCCGAAAATTTGAAAGGCTAAACTTCACCCGATTACAGACTGTCTTTACCTGTGTTTTAAATGTGAGTTTGTCATCAAGCCAAACGCCAAGATATTTGTATTCATGCACAACCTTCAGCCTCTCCCCTGCCACAGAGACATCAGGATCCCCCCTACAACTATTAGATTTAGTAAAAAACATGGCTACAGTTTTGGAAATATTGAGTTGCAAGCAGCTTTGGTTTAACCAAGTTGTAACATGGACCATAGATTGTGTCAGTTTGTCACATACTTGCTTCATATTGTTACCATTTGTATATAGGACTGTATCATCAGCATACATTTGCATGAAGACATTCGGACATACATGAGGAAGATCGTTAATATACATTGAAAATAACAACGGCCCCAGAATTGATCCCTGTGGAACGCCCGTGGACAGATGAAGTGATGGTGACAGATAATTGCCAACTCTAACAGACTGTGACCGGTTTGACAGAAAAGATTCAATCCAATTTAAAACACCAGAGGAAAAATTAAAATTACTCAATTTGTTCAATAAAACTTTGTGATTTACAGTGTCAAAGGCCTTTTTAAAATCAAGAAATATAGCACCAACAACTCCCCCTTTGTCAAGCAATGATTTTATATTCTCTGTAAGAAAACAGCTTGCTGTTTCTGTGGAGTGTTTGGCTCTAAAACCAAACTGCATTGGCGAAAGAGCAAATGAAGATGTGTTCAGATGGTGTATTATTTGATTCGCTATTATTTTCTCTGTGACTTTTGACATAGTAGGAAGGACACTAATTGGCCGATAGTTACAAATGGAATATTGGTCACCACCTTTAACAATTGGAATTACAGCTGCTGGCTTCCAAGCAGTTGTGGTACCACAACTCTGGAAGACCTCCTGCGTGGTACCAGTGCCTAAAACACCGCACGCTAAAGACCCCTGCAGCTTCAGGCCGGTGGCTCTAACATCGCACCTGATGAAGACACTGGAGAGACTGGTCCTTGGCCACCTCCGCTCCACCGTGAGCTCAGCGATGGACCCGCTGCAGTTTGCGTACCGGCCTGACATCGGAGTGGAGGACGCCGTCATCTACCTGCTGCACCGCTCACTGTCTCACCTGGAGAACCCCGGCAGCACTGTGAGGATTCTCTTCTTTGACTTCTCCAGTGCTTTCAACACCATCCAGCCACTGCTCCTGAGGGACAAACTGGAGACCGCCGGTGTGAACTGTTACCTGGCAGACTGGATCCTGGACTACCTCACAAACCGGCCCCAGTTTGTGAGAGCCAAGAACTGCGTGTCTGACCTACTGACCTGCAGTGTGGGGGCGCCCCAGGGCACTGTCCTCGCGCCCTTTCTTTTCACCCTTTACACTGCAGACTTCAGACACAACACGGACAGCTGCGTCCTGCAGAAGTTCTCTGATGACTCTGCCATCATTGGCTTCATTAAGGATGATGACGATGTGGAGTACAGAGGACTAGCGCAGGACTTTGTGGACTGGTGTCAGCAGAACCACCTCATCATCAATGCAGGGAAGACCAAGGAGATGGTGGTGGACTTCCGCAGACGCCACTCTACTGTCACCTCAGTGAACATCCAGGGAAGGGACATTGAGAGAGTGGACTCTTACAAGTACCTGGGTGTTCATCTGAACAACAAACTGGACTGGACTCACAACACAGATGCACTGTACAGGAAGGGCCAGAGTCGGCTCTATCTCCTGAGGAGACTCAGGTCTTTTGGAGTGAGGGGGCCACTCCTGAAGACCTTCTATGACTCTGTAGTGGCATCAGCCATCCTGTACGGTGTGGTCTGCTGGAGCAGCAGCATCACAGAGAGGGAGAGGAAGAAGCTGGACAAGGTCATCAAGAAGTCCAGCTCCGTCCTGGGCTGTCCTCTGGACTCAGTGCAGCAGGTGGGGAACAAGAGGGTCCTGGCTAAGGTCATCTCTATGTTGGACCATGAGTGTCACCCCCTGCAGGACGCCCTGTCTGCTCTGGAGAGCAGCTTCAGTGACAGACTGATTCACCCTCGCTGTGTGAAGGAGAGATTTCGCAGGTCTTTCCTTCCTGCTGCTGTCAGACTGTACAATGAACACTGTTAACACTGAACATGTGAACACTGTTAACACTGAACATGTGAACACTATTAACACTGAACATGTGTCATTCAACTGTATCTATGTGCAATTACTGAAGACCTCTGGTACAATTCACTTATGTCATTTACTGATATTTATCCTGTCTGTACATAAACATAGTCATATTACTGTAAATAACATAATATACTGAAGTCACTTTACTGAGACTTACTCTGTTCATATGCTGCACTGTTACTTTTATTGTACATAATAGTCTTTTTTTTTTTTGGTATCTTATATTTTATATTTTGTATTTTATATTTTTGCTCCACTGGAACAAAATTAGAGTCTATCTTTAAGTCTATTTCTAAATATTTTTTTTTTTTTTTTTTTTTTTTTTTTAGCCATTATCTATTATCTTGTTTTATTGCATGTTCCATTTTCCTGCTGTTCTTGAACTGTGCGTTGCAACACTGGAATTTCCCCACTGTGGGACTAATAAAGGCATATCTTATCTTATCTTATCTTATTAGGGAATGTATCCTGAGTAATAGATTCATTGATTGCTCTAGTTATTGGGCTGATCAGATCTGAAGCAAGGTCTTTTAACATAAGGACATCGATACCAAATATATCCTTTGTTCTAGATGGTTTTAGAGATGAAATAACTTGTGACACTTCAGCTTCAGAAATGTTTGTAAAGGTAAAAGGCTCTGAGGTGACAATCGGACAGAGAGATTAATTATTGGGTGCAAAACATTTAGCTATTTCTTCCACAGAGTTTACAAAAAAGTGATTGAAGGCCACAGCCACTTCCTGCACATTATTTGTGATACTGTCATTTATTCTGATTTCTAACAACTTATTTCTTTTAGATGGTTTTCCGGTTAGTTTATTTAGTTGGTCCCAGACCGCTTTAGTGTTTCCATTTACGTTTTCTATTAGGGTTAGGAAAAAATCAGCTTTTGCCTTCCTTATGTTTTTAACTACCTTATTTCTTAATGTTACAAACGTATTTCTCGCAGTTTCTGTCTTTGATTTAATTGCATGTTTCAGGGCTTGATCCCTTTCTTTCATTAATTTTATTATATCTGAATTGATCCATGTCACTAAGTTTTTATTACTTTTGTGTTTAATCCTCACACTAAAGTCTTTGATTGTTTTCTCTAAAGTTGCTATTATTACTTCACTATCCTTTTCACAGTCTTTGTTATTCAGTAGTTCGTTCCAATCAGTCTGGTGTACAGCATTTTTAAAATGAATCTGTAGATTTTTCGGGATTCCAACAAACTCATGTGAACTGACACAAGGACGAAATCTTTTTTTGCTGATTTTTCTTACCACAAGTGTCAAGTTGTGGTCAGAAAGACCAGTTAACATATTGTAAGACTTAAAAATTCTCTCTGGTTTATTGCTAAAAATTAAATCAATTTGTGTTTTAGTTAGAGCTGTTATTCTTGTAGGGCCCTCAATTAATTGGTGAAAATCAAATTTATCTACAATTCTTCTAAGGCTTTTCTTGCTAGATGAAACCTCCCAATTAATATTGAAATCACCCATAACCATAACTTCCTTCTTTAAATCACATTCTTTTAAAAGCTTTTCAAACTTATCATAAAAACACACATCAGCTGAGGGGGGGCGATAAATGACAATAAATGAGAACGACATTTGTGGTGACAAAGTAATATTTACCCCTAGACACTCCAAATCATGTTTACTTGTCCATTCAATTTCATGACACTGTCTGGTGTCTTTAATATACGTCATTACCCCACCTCCCTTTCCTGCTTTTCTGTCATGTCTAAACATGTTGTACCCTGTAATACCCAGTGCTGCTGTTGGTGAATATTTAGTAAGCCAAGTCTCTGATAGACAGAGAAAATCCAAATGTGACTTCTCTAAAAGGTGGTGTATTTGATCCACTTTGGGTATTACACTACGGATATTTAAATGTCCACCTAAAATACCCCTTGGTTTGGCTTTGGTGTCCCAAATGACTCTAGAGTGACTGACAGTCCTAAAGAACGCCCACTTTCTGTGATTCACAATACCCGGATTGATCCTTTTCCTGTTTACATTCACTGTTGCCCCAGCAACAACCGGCGCTGTTTGGTCACTGGTGATCTCCGACCGCGTCCCCATCACCGAAGCCACCTCTGTGTGAATGGTTCCCGGCGACGGCAGCCGGCTCCCGGTTGTTCCCGGCCGCAAACCCTACACGCCTCTTGGCACACCAGCACGGCGCCGAGACCCCCCATCCGCGGCCACAGCAGGTGAAGATGTCGTAGAGGAAAGGTTAGGACACACATGATTACACCGCAGCGCAATAATATGTTTTTGCTTCTAGTCATGTCTATGCCACGGGGCGCTATAGTGTACATTTTTCATATGCTTTATAGTGTATAATATTCAGGCCGAGAGCATTAGTGATTCAAATTTCACTCAGACTAACCATGGGCGTGTCATTTTTTTTATATATTTTTTTGGGCAGTCTTTGCACCCCTGCTGGCCAACAGTGAAAAATTCCCCATGACTGTAATTTTTTTTTTTTTTTTTGCGCGTAGTTGTTCATAGAATTTATTTCTCAAATTTGGTACAAATTTGATAATGTTGACGTTTCATGTCTATGGTAGGGGGCGCTATAGTGTTCACTTTTCATATACTTTATAGTGTATTATATTCAGGTCGAGATCACACATTAGTGATTCAAATTTCAGCACGACTGGACTAAGCATGTGGGAATGGGAGCAAATCTTGACATTGAAAATTTTCAAAAATTTTAATTGAGATTTGTGGCTTCACCGCACGTAAACTGTGACAGTTATCAAAATAAACTGGATAACTTTTAATGCCCCATTTCTCTAGATCAGCTGTGAAATAATGTCAAATATTGTCTGACATTAAAGTGGTCCGTGATGCAAAAAAGGTTTGGGACCTCTGCTCTAGATGGTGATTTTCAGCCATGTTGGTGAAGCATCTTCAGAGGAGTGTGTTAAAATGCGTCAGCAAAAATGCTGATTCAGCATTTAGAAAATTTCAATCCAAAATGGCCCCCTTCTGGTTTGTCAAGGGGCGTGACAAACAAAAAGTAATATTTTTTGTTTGTCTTCACATGATGAACATGTGTACCGATTTTCGTGGCTCTACGACAAAGTGTGCGTCGGGACATCTCCCACAGGTGCAATGTATTTTGAGTTTTCCAGGTGACTCAGTCTCGCCATTTTTTTATGCCTATGCATGCAACCTGTATTTAATCAAATGTTTTGGCATTTCTGAATTTTGGGCAGAATTTAGTGAATTTTTGAATATGTTCAGGGGGTTGAATTAGAGTTCAAAGAGCAGAAGAGGAAGAAATGGAAAAAAAGAATATTTTTAGCGAAAACAATATATTTGTTAACATTTGAAAGCTCTCGACATTCCCCACGTCACCGTAGGTTCATTAATAAATGATGAGCGCGTCTGTACCATCTCATCGGGGTCAACGCTTGACCTTCCATAGATTCATTTTAGCAGTGATAAATATGGCCCAGGCCTTGGGCGTGGGTTACTGGGATACTGCTGTTCATGCGACTGAGAGGACAAAGCTGCATGATGTCCTCTCACATACGCTCATGTGCTCATTGTTGCGCTCATTGTTGCCCGTGTGCTCATTGCTGCCCATGCGCTCATTGTTGCCCATGTGCTCATTGTTGCCCATGTGCTCATTGTTGCCCATGTCCTCATTGTTGCCCGTGCGCTCATTGTTGCCCGTGCGCTCATTGTTGCCCATGCGCTCATTGTTGCCCATGCGCTCATTGTTGCCCATGTCCTCATTGTTGTCCGTGCGCTCATTGTTGCCCATGTGCTCATTGTTGCGCTCATTGTTGCCCATGCGCTAATTGTTGCCCATGTGCTCATTGTTGCCCGTGCGCTCATTGTTGCCCATGTCCTCATTGTTGCCCGTGCGCTCATTGTTGCCCATGTCCTCATTGTTGCCCGTGCGCTCATTGTTGCCCATGCGCTCATTGTTGCCCGTGTGCTCATTGTTGCCCATGCGCTCATTGTTGCGCTCATTGTTGCCCATGCGCTAATTGTTGCCCATGTGCTCATTGTTGCCCATGCGCTCATTGTTGCCCATGTCCTCATTGTTGCCCATGCGCTCATTGTTGCCCATGTCCTCATTGTTGCCCGTGCACTCATTGTTGCCCATGTCCTCATTGTTGCCCATGCGCTCATTGTTGCCCGTGCGCTCATTGTTGCCCATGCGCTCACTGTTGGGCTCATTGTTGCGCTCACTGTTGCCCGTGTGCTCATTGTTGCCCATGCGCTCACTGTTGGGCTCATTGTTGCGCTCACTGTTGCCCATGCGCTCATTGTTGCCCATGCGCTCATTGTTGCCCGTGTGCTCATTGTTGCCCATGCGCTCATTGTTGCCTGTGTGCTCATTGTTGCACTCATTTTTGCGCTCATTGTTGCGCTCACTGTTGCCCGTGCGCTCATTGTTGCGCTCATTGTTGCCTGTGCGCTCATTGTTGCCCGTGTGCTCATTGTTGCCCATGTCCTCATTGTTGCCCGTGCGCTCATTGTTGCCCATGTGCTCATTGTTGCGCTCATTGTTGCCCATGCGCTAATTGTTGCCCATGTGCTCATTGTTGCCCATGCGCTCATTGTTGCCCATGTCCTCATTGTTGCCCATGCGCTCACTGTTGCCCGTGTGCTCATTGTTGCCCATGCGCTCACTGTTGCCCATGCGCTCACTGTTGCCCGTGTGCTCATTGTTGCCCATGCGCTCACTGTTGGGCTCATTGTTGCGCTCATTGTTGCCCATGCGCTCATTGTTGCCCATGTCCTCATTGTTGCCCGTGTGCTCATTGTTGCCCATGCGCTCATTGTTGCCCGTGCGCTCATTGTTGCCTGTGTGCTCATTGTTGCGCTCATTGTTGCCCGTGCGCTCATTGTTGCCCGTGCGCTCATTGTTGCCCATTCGCTCATTGTTGCCCGTGCGCTCATTGTTGCGCTCATTGTTGCGCTCATTGTTGCGCTCATTGTTGCCCATGTCCTCATTGTTGCGCTCATTGTTGCCCATGCGCTCATTGTTGCCCATGCGCTCATTGTTGCCCGTGCGCTCATTGTTGCCCATGTGCTCATTGTTGCGCTCATTGTTGCCCGTGCGCTCATTGTTGCCCGTGCGCTCATTGTTGCCCATGCGCTCATTGTTGCGCTCATTGTTGCGCTCATTGTTGCGCTCATTGTTGCGCTCATTGTTGCGCTCATTGTTGCGCTCATTGTTGCCCGTGCGCTCATTGTTGTGCTCATTGTTGCCTGTGCGCTCATTGTTGCACTCATTGTTGCGCTCATTGTTGCGCTCACTGTTGCCCATGTGCTCATTGTTGCCCGTGTGCTCATTGTTGCCCATGTGCTCATTGTTGCGCTCATTGTTGCGCTCATTGTTGCGCTCATTGTTGCGCTCATTGTTGCGCTCACTGTTGCCCATGTGCTCATTGTTGCCCGTGTGCTCATTGTTGCCCATGTGCTCATTGTTGCGCTCATTGTTGCGCTCATTGTTGCGCTCATTGTTGCCCGTGCGCTCATTGTTGCCCATGTGCTCATTGTTGCCCATGCACTCATTGTTGCCCGTGTGCTCAATGTTGCCCATGTGCTCATTGTTGCCCGTGTGATCATTGTTGCGCTCACTGTTGCCCGTGCGCTCATTGTTGCCCATGTGCTCATTGTTGCCCATGCACTCATTGTTGCCCGTGTGCTCAATGTTGCCCATGTGCTCATTGTTGCCCATGTGCTCATTGTTGCGCTCATTGTTGCCCATGTGCACATTGTTGCCCATGTGCTCATTGTTGCCCATGTGCTCATTGTTGCGCTCATTGTTGCCCATGTGCTCATTGTTGCCCATGTGCTCATTGTTGCCCGTGTGCTCATTGTTGCGCTCATTGTTGCCCATGTGCTCATTGTTGCCCATGTGCACATTGTTGCCCATGTGCTCATTGTTGCCCATGTGCTCATTGTTGCGCTCATTGTTGCCCATGTGCTCATTGTTGCCCATGTGCTCATTGTTGCCCGTGTGCTCATTGTTGCCCATGCGCTCATTGTTGCGCTCATTGTTGCCCGTGTGCTCATTGTTGCCCATGTGCTCATTGTTGCGCTCATTGTTGCCCGTGCGCTCATTGTTGCGCTCATTGTTGCCCGTGTGCTCATTGTTGCCCTTGCGCTCATTGTTGCCCATGTGCTCATTGTTGCCCATGTGCTCATTGTTGCGCTCATTGCTGCCCGTGTGCTCATTGTTGCCCGTGTGCTCATTGTTGCGCTCATTGTTGCGCTCATTGTTGCCCATGTGCTCATTGTTGCGCTCATTGTTGCCCATGCGCTAATTGTTGCGCTCATTGTTGCCCGTGTGCTCATTGTTGCCCGTGCGCTCATTGTTGCGCGTGTGCTCATTGTTGCGCTCATTGTTGCGCTCATTGTTGCGCTCATTGTTGCGCTCATTGTTGCCCATGCGCTAATTGTTGCGCTCATTGTTGCCCGTGCGCTAATTGTTGCACTCATTGTTGCCCGTGTGCTCATTGTTGCCCGTGCGCTCATTGTTGCCCGTGTGCTCATTGTTGCGCTCATTGTTGCGCTCATTGTTGCCCATGCGCTAATTGTTGCCCGTGTGCTCATTGTTGCGCTCATTGTTGCGCTCATTGTTGCGCTCATTGTTGCGCTCATTGTTGCCCATGTGCTCATTGTTGCGCTCATTGTTGCCCATGCGCTAATTGTTGCGCTCATTGTTGCCCGTGTGCTCATTGTTGCCCGTGCGCTCATTGTTGCCCGTGTGCTCATTGTTGCGCTCATTGTTGCGCTCATTGTTGCCCATGCGCTAATTGTTGCACTCATTGTTGCCCGTGTGCTCATTGTTGCGCTCATTGTTGCCCATGCGCTAATTGTTGCGCTCATTGTTGCCCGTGTGCTCATTGTTGCCCATGTGCTCATTGTTGCCCATGTGCTCATTGTTGCCCGTGCGCTAATTGTTGCGCTCATTGTTGCCCATGTGCTCATTGTTGCCCGTGCGCTCATTGTTGCCCATGCGCTCATTGTTGCGCTCATTGTTGCCCATGTGCTCATTGTTGTGCTCATTGTTGCCCGTGCGCTCATTGTTGCCCATGTGCTCATTGTTGCACATGCGCTCATTGTTGCCCGTGCGCTAATTGTTGCGCTCATTGTTGCCCATGTGCTCATTGTTTCCTGTGCGCTCATTGTTGCACATGCGCTCATTGTTGCCCGTGTGCTCATTGTTGCCCGTGTGCTCATTGTTGCGCTCATTGTTAGAATAGAATAGAATAGAATAGAATAGAATAGAATAGAATAGAATAGAATGCCTTTTATTGTCACTATACACATGTACAACACCATACACATGCACGAGATTAAAAGCAACTCACCCTCCAATACAGACATGTGCGTGGGACACTTACAACACAGTATAAAATAAAATAAATAAGTAAGTGCTAGTGCAAGACATTAAAGAAAAAGGACTGGGACACCCAAGACTACAACTCTCAAACAAAGATTGCACACAACTATTACACGGTAGTAAATATTGCACTGAGTCAAATACTGCATTTGATCAAAATATTGCACTGTATTAACTATTGCACTATTAAATATTGCACTGTTAGATATTGCACTCTAAAAATATTGCACTATATTAAATATTGCACAAGTGAAACATCAGTGCATACGTGAATTCAAAAAGGTTATGACTCTAGGCAAAAAACTGTTTTTGAGTCTGGTGGTCCTTGCTTTGATGCACCTATAGCGCCTTCCTGAGGGCAGCAGGTGAAACAGGTTGAAGCCAGGGTGGGACCTGTCCTTAATAATGTTTTTGGCCCTGCTGAGGCAGCGGGAGGTGTAAATGTCCATCAGGGAGGGGAGAGGGCAGCCGATGATCTTTTGGGCTGTCTTGACCACCCTCTGGAGCCTCTCCTTGTCCGCCATGGTGCAGCTGCCGTACCACACTGTAATGCAGTACATCAGCAGGCTCTCGATGGACGCACGGTAGAACGTGAGCAGCAGGCTGGGGTCCAGGTCGTACTTCCTGAGCACCCTCAGGAAGTGTAGTCGTTGCTGGGGCTTCTTGGTGATAGCTGTTATGTTCTCAGTCCAGGATATGTTTTCTGAGATGAGAACACCAAGAAACCGGAAAGTGTGGACCCTCTCCACACACTCGCCATTGATGTAGAGCGGGGCGAGGTCTGTGCTGTGCCTCCTGAAGTTGATGATTATTTTCTTGGTATTCAAGAGAGCAAGGTTGCAAGGTTGTTCTCCGAGCACCAAGCACTCAAGTCCTCTGTTGTCACTTGACAGCCTTTGTAATTTGTGATTTCTTGTATTCCTTGCCAAACCTGTCGTGTGTTATGGCTGGTCAGGTGTGATTCTATGCTCCTCCTATGGTCCATCTTGGCTTTTTTGATGCCTCTTTTCAGGTCAGCGCGGGCAGCCCTATATAGGTCTCTGTCCCCTGATCTGAAGGCAGAATCGCGCGCTCTGAGGAGTGAGCGGACCTGACTAGTCATCCATGGTTTCTTGTTTGGGTAAACCAGAATGTTCTTTTCCACAGTCACATTATCAATACAAAAACTGATATAGTCCAGTACCGAACCTGTAAATGTCTCCAGCTCCTGATGTTCAAATATGTCCCAGTTTGTCCCTTCAAAACAGTCCTGCAATTTGGAGATTGCGTCATCCGGCCAGATTTGAACAGTTTTTGTGGTGGGCCTGGCACTGCGCCTGAGGGGGGGGCATAAACTGGGGGGAGCAGGAGGGAAAGATGGTCTGACTGTCCGAGATGGGGGAGGGGTATGGCTCTGTATGCGTGCTTGATGTTCAAATACACGTGATCCAAGGTGTTCTCTCCTCTGGTGGGACATTTGACATGCTGATAAAATTTAGGGAGTACAGTCTTTAAGTTGGCCTTGTTAAAATCTCCTGCGATTATGTGAACACCGTCAGGATGTACCCACTGCTGTTCATTAATGGTGTTCATCAGGAGAGAGAGCGCCGTGTTGACATTGGCGTCAGGTGGAATATAAATGGCCGTAATGATCACTACTGTTAGCTCCCTTGGTAGAAAAAAAGGCTGTTCCATTATTACACCAGTTTTCATGCACGTAAATACAGAGCCCCCCTCCTTTACACTTACCGGAGTTTTTAGTCCGGTCCCAGCGGAGCAGAGAGCGGCCTGTTAGCTGTATGCTAACATCGGGTATCCCCGGGTGAAGCCATGTTTCAGTTATTATCATAACACAGCAGTCACGGACATAGCGGTTAGCAGCGAGTTGTAAATCCAGATACTCCGTCTTGTGTACCAGGGATCTGGCATTGGCGAGATACAGGCTCGGTAGAGGTGGCTTATGCGGTTGTCTTCTTAGCCTCAGCATGACACCAGACCTGCGGCCTCGTTTCTGCTTCCTCTCCCTCCTCCGCCTGCACCGCTTCCTAGACCCCAAAACAATTCAGGAAGATCCCGCTGGTCTCGCTATGTCCTTCGGTATGTTGTGTGCGCGGTGAAAGTCGCTCGAAACAGATGTTTGGAGCTGATCTCCGATGTCCATAAGTGTAGTGGGTGTTCGTAGAACAAATTATGTACAAACAGACGTACAAAAACAACACAAACGAGCATCGGAGGGGAGAGCCGTGAGCCGCTGCGACCATGCGCGCCGCCATCTTGTGGTCTGATCTGGTGAGTGTGGTGTGAAACATGGGCACTCATTGTTGCCCATGTGCTCATTGTTGCCCATGTGCTCATTGTTGCCCATGTGCTCATTGTTGCGCTCATTGTTGCGCTCATTGTTGCGCTCATTGTTGCCCGTGCGCTCATTGTTGCCCGTGCGCTCATTGTTGCCCGTGCGCTCATTGTTGCCCGTGCGCTCATTGTTGCGCTCATTGTTGCCCGTGCGCTCATTGTTGCGCTCATTGTTGCGCTCATTGTTGCGCTCATTGTTTTCCGTGCGCTCATTGTTGCCCTTGCGCTCATTGTTGCCCGTGTGCTCATTGTTGCCCGTGTGCTCATTGTTGCTCGTGCGCTCATTGTTGCCCGTGCGCTCATTGTTGCCCGTGCGCTCATTGTTGCCCGTGCGCTCATTGTTGCCCGTGCGCTCATTGTTGCGCTCATTGTTGCCCGTGCGCTCATTGTTGCGCTCATTGTTGCGCTCATTGTTGCGCTCATTGTTGCCCGTGCGCTCATTGTTGCCCATGTGCTCATTGTTGCGCTCATTGTTGCGCTCATTGTTGCGCTCATTGTTGCCCGTGCGCTCATTGTTGCGCTCATTGTTGCCCGTGCGCTCATTGTTGCCCGTGCGCTCATTGTTGCGCTCATTGTTGCGCTCATTGTTGCGCTCATTGTTGCGCTCATTGTTGCCCGTGCGCTCATTGTTGCCCATGTGCTCATTGTTGCGCTCATTGTTGCGCTCATTGTTGCCCGTGCGCTCATTGTTGCCCGTGCGCTCATTGTTGCCCTTGCGCTCATTGTTGCCCGTGTGCTCATTGTTGCCCGTGTGCTCATTGTTGCCCTTGCACTCATTGTTGCTCATGCGCTCATTGTTGCCCGTGTGCTCATTGTTGCCCATGCGCTCATTGTTGCCCTTGCGCTCATTGTTGCCCGTGTGCTCATTGTTGCCCGTGTGCTCATTGTTGCCCTTGCACTCATTGTTGCTCATGCGCTCATTGTTGCCCGTGTGCTCATTGTTGCCCATGCGCTCATTGTTGCGCTCATTGTTGCGTTCATTGTTGCGCTCATTGTTGCCCGTGCGCTCATTGTTGCGCTCATTGTTGCCCGTGCGCTCATTGTTGCCTGTGCGCTCATTGTTGCGCTCATTGTTGCGTTCATTGTTGCGCTCATTGTTGCCCGTGCGCTCATTGTTGCGCTCATTGTTGCGTTCATTGTTGCGCTCATTGTTGCCCGTGCGCTCATTGTTGCCCGTGCGCTCATTGTTGCGCTCATTGTTGCCCGTGCGCTCATTGTTGCGCTCATTGTTGCCCGTGCGCTCATTGTTGCCCGTGCGCTCATTGTTGCCCGTGCGCTCATTGTTGCCCGTGCGCTCATTGTTGCCCGTGCGCTCATTGTTGCCCGTGCGCTCATTGTTGTGAAGGCAATAGGCCCTACATCCTGTCGGGGCTCGGGCCTAAATTTTCTGAAACGAGAACAATGTTTCGCTTTTTTTTAGCTAATAAGTTATACATTTTCGGAAAACTCTAGCATATTCCTACGTCATGGTGAGGGTCCCTGGTCACTACAGACGAGTCACATTGCCTCATTTCACTTTGCGGCCACTAATACCATCCCTTTGCGATACTAAAAGGCCCTTAAATAATTTATTATTTAAATAATAAATTATGTTTATGAATTTTTAATTTGTATTATTAATAATAATTTCCATGGAAATTTGCTTTGAAAAGTCTTGAAATACTGCAACCAAATAGACAGACTGAAGTGGAACAAATCAGCTTTATTTCCTTACGAGACGCCAAACCCAAAATAATGATGATTATGTGTGAAATCTCCAGTGGACTTTACATGGAGCACATGTAAAGTAACACAGTCTACAGCTGTAAAATATGTTCTAAAGTCATGATAAAAACTCACACAGACGATAAAAGAAATGGTCTGAAAATAACAACCAAATAACTGAATTACACCAAGTTCCAAATTATTATGCAAATTGTGTTTAAGTGTCATAAAGGTAAAATGTTTAGTTTTCCAGTGAAACTCATGGATGGTCTTGTGTCTCAGGCTCATTGGGTCAGTGAAATCAATTTCACACACCTGAGCCAATGAGTTTGCCAGGTGAGTCCAAAGGAAGAAAAAACGACTTAAGGACGTTCCACATTATTAAGCAGAGCACCTTTTTCAAGCAATATGGGAAAGAAAACGGATTTCTAGTGTCGAAAACTATATTATATATTTCACCAAAACTTAAGCCTGATCATCGAACTATTAAGAGATTTGTATCTGATTCAGAGTCACACGGATTCGTGCAGATAAAGCCACAATGAGGAAAGTTTCTGCCAGACAAATACATCGGATTAAGAGAGCAGCTGCTAAAATGCCAAAGCAGCAAACAGGTATTTGAAGCTGCTGGTGCCTCTGGAGTCCAGAGAACATCAAGGTGTAGGATCCTTCAGAGGTTTGCAGTTCTGCATAAACCTTCTATTGGACCTCCCTTAAACAAAGCTCACAAGCAGAAACGGCTCCAGGGGCCCAGAAATACATGAAGACTCATTTTCAAACAGTCTGTTCACTGATGAGAGCCCTGAACCCTGGATGGTCCAGATGGATGGAGTGGTGGACGGTTGGTGGACGGACACCATGTCCCAAGGATGTGACGTCAGCGAGGAGGTGGAGGACTCATGTTTTGGGTCAGAATCATGGGGAGAGAGCTGGTCGGCCCCTTTAAGGCCCCTGAAGGTGTGAAAATGACCTCTGTAAAGTATGTGGAGCTTCTGACTGAACACTTTCTTCCACGGTACAAAAAGAAGAACCGTGTTTTCTGTAGTAAAATCATTTTCATGCAGGACAATGCTCCATCTCATGCTGCAAGGAATACCTCTGCATCATTGGCTGCTATGGGCATAAAAGAAGAGAAACTCATGGTGTGGCCCCCATCCTCTCCTGACGTCAACCCTATTGAGAACCTCTGGAGCTCCTCAAGTGAAAGATCTATGAGGGCAGGAGGCAGTTCACATCCAAACAGCAGCTCTGGGAGGATATTCTGACATGCTGCAAAGAAATTCAAGCACAAACTCTCCACAAACTCACAAGTTCAGTGGATGCAGAATTGTGAAGCTCCTGTCAAATAAGGGTCCAATGTTCAACTGGAACTGGACCTGTTCAGATGTTTGGACTGAAATAACTTTTGATTTCAGTAATATGCAAATGCTTCTGACTGAAAAATAAGCAAATGACCATTTTCAGTTCTTTACAACAAGAACATGGTTTGAAACTCTGTGGTGCAGAATAATTTGGAACAGTGAATTTGAAGTTTTTATTTTTGATAAAAAATACTGTTATCATTGGGAGGTTTGTTCAATAACATTTGAAGTGTTCTCTAAAGGTTGAGGACTTAAAAATGATGATGACTGTCATTTATATTGACAATTTGGCAAAATCAGAGAAAAATATCATTTGCATAAGAATTTGGAACACAGTATAAACTTGTTCCATTCCCACAACATTCAGTTGTGTCTCGGAGCAAGACATTTCCACTGGGGCTGCTTGTTAAATAAAGGGCATCCAGTGTAAAATATGCCAAACCACTAAGAGTTGTTCACATGATAAAAAAGGGAGTTGAAATGAGTAACTTAGACCTAATGTGAGAAAGAGTGAAAATCATTTCATCATTTTGTAGCAGGGTTCTCCATAGCAGCGGATTCTAAGGTTCTCCAGAGCAGAGGGTTCTATCGTTCTCCATAGCAGAGGGTTCTATGGTTCTCCATAGCAGAGGGTTCTAAGGTTTTTCATAGCAGAGCACATTGAGGGCCAGGCTGCAGTCACTGGGTTCTATGATCGGGTCTGATCCTGGAGTTCCATTGAGGACCAGAGCTCCACAGTGAAGTCCAGAGTCAGTACACTCAGGAAGAGAAGACAGAGAGACACTGCCACCCTCTGACCAGAACCAAGACCCACCCAGAAACCGCAGGCCCACCCATACCTGAGGACACAGAACATGTGTTAGTCCTAGTGTCTCTCACTGAGGACACACACACAGGTATAGCGTCCCCTGTACCTTGCTTGTGGTGGAGAAGCGCAGGACGTTCTTGATGTTGTCCATCTCGCTCTGTTGGAGCCTCAGGAGGCTGAAGGAGCCTGTGGAGGGCGTGAGGTTCCTGCAGGTCTCTAAAGCCTGCTCCCAGGTCAGAAGCTCCTGCACCAGGACCACATTATGTCTGTAGCACAGAGAAGGGAAGGCCTCGGAGCAACTGTGCACTGACATGGACTTAGACTGAGAGGACACAGACACACAATCTGACCCCACACCTGGGCCCTGGACAGAGCTCGCAGCAACACCAAGATCTGAAACAGAACACACACTGGATTAAACAGACCCCTCTCCCTCTCCTCAGACTCCTTCCTCTCACCTGGAGCCCAGTTCCTGAAGTCAGACTGATTGTTGTCACTCCAGCCCCAGGATCCCCCTGAAACACACAGAGGAACATGAGGACCAGTTATGTCAGATCCCTGGATCCATCTCCAGCAGCTGGAGTAAGGATTGCCACACTCTGCTCCCCAGACGCAGCAGCTCAGTTTCAGACAGAGTCCCTGGGGCTCTGGCTCTGCACCTGTCAAACAGCCCTTGGTTTGGCCTCAGTCTCACTGGAGTTTCCAGCACAGGTGGGGCTCACAAGAAAAACGGTCCCAGTGATGTGAGTGTGGTTCATAGTCTGTACATATCACTGGACATCTATCTAACCTGCTAGCCACCACATTCCAAATAGGAACTCAGATGCTCAAGAACCGTTTATGTTTTAAGAGATGCACTTTTCTTTATTTGACCTGAGCTACTTCACACTAAGGCAACCGCTATAGTATAACAAAGATTCTATTGCCTCCGTTTTTACTGAGTATGATTTACTGAGGATTTTAATTGTTGTTCATCAAAACCATTAGTTAAGGAAGTTTTAGATTTGGTCAATAGTTGCCAACAAATACTGTGACCCCATTGTCCAATCCTTCACCAGAGTCATTTGCTCATATGTGCCATCGTCATGCCGCACTGACCCTTTCCCTCCTTGTCTTTTTAATCAGTCATACTTGGGCACAAATTTGTGCTTTTTGACTTTTGTTTATTGCATAACTTCTTCATTTTTTATGCAAATGGTCTGATTTTTGGTAGAGTGATGTATCTTTGAGAGTTTTAACATTTTCCCATCAGTTTTTAAATCTTAGCCTATTCGTTCTAGGAAAGATACTGCCTTTGTGCTCTTAAGCACAAAAGATCAATTGACTTCCATTATAATCACTGTTTTTCAACCTGCCATTGTACAAAGTGTGAAGCATGCATTATCTACGTTTTGTATATTTTCTGAAATCTTTGGCTTCAAATGAGTGTTCTGACATAATCTTTCAATGATGAAGTTGTAAAGACCATTTGGGCCTTACAGATTCGCTCAGCGGGTGAAACTTATTTGTTACAGTTTATTATGGTTTATGGTCCTTTGTACATATGTACTGTCCTGATGTAGCGTGGGGCAGACTGTGGGTGGCGCTCTCCCCAGGGCCACTGGGGGTTTAAGTGGAGAGGAGATGCGTGCGCGGGGGCAGGTAGTGTGACGTCACACGCCAACGGGACACGTGCCCGGAGCGGCCAAGGCCGTGGAGCTCACACCGTGGATATTATCGTTTTGCAGATTATCACGCTGCCACTGATATTGGATTGTATTTTCTCCACGGGAGCTGCTGGGCTGTGGAAAAGAACCATACGGACTGAGACCGCGGAAGCGCCGGTACTGTGAGTAGCGCAGAACTCACTCACTTTACGCTCGCTGCGCGGTGTATAAACAAAAACTTTTGGAACCTTTCGGGGCAAGTAAAAGGGGGTCTCCGTCTGTGGTGAAGGTGGTGGGCAACTTTGGAAAAGTTCATTGTTTTTTTTGGTGGTGTGGTGGTTATTGTGGCCAGTTTGGTGTTCATATCTGGCATTGCCAATAAAGTGTTTTCGTTATTTCACCCCCACTGATCAGAAAGGAATCCGCCCGTGACCTGAAAATTTGCGTTGTAGCTTTTTCACCTGCGAGAACAGGTGAACTGTTACAGACTGGAGGCCCGTACGGGGACGTGGATTAGATTCATATTTATATCAGCGGACTTTCTAAAGCTACTCGTTGTTATTAGCTGGTATTAGACGTACGTTTTGCGCTACTGCTGTGACCTACATTGTGTGTAGTCATACTCTGTTCAGAATTAAACCAAGCCTCATTCACTGTAACTTTACGCACGCGTTACGCACGCTTCCACACGCACGCACACTAAAGCACGCACAAGTTAAAGTACGAGCACAGCATTACAAATAGTTGCAGTACTTCTACGGGCAGTTTAGTGTTAGTCATAGACACTAAGCTGTATTCACACTCAAAAGGAGCATGGAAAACCCCAGTCAAAGTTTACTGCGTGAGGATGATGGAGAGGGAAGTTTGGAAGACCCCACACCAAGTCATGACCCCTACCGCCATGTCACTTCCAGACAAAACTTAAGCATTGTATCGGAGCTCACAAGTCAACTGGAGTCAATGTATCTCACTGAGCCTGATCAGGACGCTGCTAATGCCGAGGAGGGGAATGATGAAGATGTAAAAATGATGATGGAGCAGCTGGATGCTTTAAAGCAGAGGGTCGGAGGCCTCGAAGTCCAACTTAAAGAAGCTGTGGACAGTACTCTCTGCAGGGAGGATGGACTAAGAACAGCAATGGACAGGTTGGCTGGGCAGCTGAAAGAATATGTGGATGCTAAGCTGCAGCATTTTGATGAAGTTGTAACAGCCTGCCTCCAGCGCAGAGATCAGAGATGGGTAGAAGAACTAAGAAGGTCTCAGGCAAAAGCCCGATTGTCCTGGAGACCTGCTGGTTTCTCTACACCTGCAGCTGCTATACCATCCACTCACCAATCAACCGGAGATGTCACCTTCCCTACTGTCCCTGCTGCCACTGCCTGACCGCCCATTAGAATGGAGTTTCCTCAGTTTGGAGAGTCGAGGAGCTCCTCTGATGTCACAGACTTTATTGAGCAGTGCGAAAACTTCCTAGCACTCAGACCGCTGAATGACACAGAGCTGTTGGGAACACTCAATGCAGTTTTAAAGGGTCCTGCACAGTTGGAGGTTAGCAGCCTGCAACAAAATCAACAACTGGGCAGAGTTCAAAAAGTCATTCCTTGAAGCTTTCCTGCCCATGGACTATCAATCAGAGATTGAGGAACAGCTCAGAACCAATGTCCAGGCCCCGAATCAGTGTTTGAGAGACTTTGCATATGACCATCGTGCACTCTGTCTAAAGTGGAGACCAGACATGAAGGAGGGAGAGATTGTGCACCGCATCCTCAGCGCCTGTAATCCTCGGCTGGCCAGTGGGCTCCGCGGCACTGTGACCACAGTGGAGCAACTGGTGAAGGTGGGCTCTCTCGTTGAGAAGGACTGGAGCAACACCAAGGAATACTGGAGCCGGGTCCAGCAGTCCCACCCTCCAAAAAGGGCTGGCAAGAAGACAGAGCATGGTCCAAGCCGGAGTTCTGCTGACCTAGCCTCTGCTATGGGCAAGCCATCCCTCCTCGTTGTCCCCATCTACCTCTGTGGGTCCAAGGGGGATGCTGTCCTCGACTCTGGTTGCACCTACTCCCTCATGAGCCTCTCGCTGTGGAAAGCAGTCAAAAAAGACTGGCGCCAAGTGAAATTCCAAAGTTTGTCATGGCCAACGGGCAAGAGAACAAAGCACTCAGAAAGGCCACTCTGCTCCTCAACCTGCACAACTTCCTTGGTGGGAAGGAGTATACGTTTCTCCTCAAGGCACGAGTGATGCTTCAGTGAAGTCACAAGGCACCACCGGTTAATTTCTATGTGGCCGAGACAATTTGACCTGTTATTCCCCTCCTCGAAGCTCAGCCTGAAATGGTGCGGCCGCTGCTGCAGAAGTGGCCCACTGTTTGGACTGAGATTACCGGTGTCACTCAAGTGATCAAGCACAAAATCATAACAACTGATGAAGTGCCGGTGCGAAGGAGAGCCTACAGAGTGTTGATTCAAAAACAAGCAGTCATCGAGGAACAAGTTCAAAAAATGCTGGAAAATGATGTTATTGAGCCATCCACTTTGCCATGGTCCTCTCCAGTCATCCTCACTTCAAGAAAGGATGGAACACCACGGTTCTGTGTGGACTACAGGGGCTTGAATGCAAAAACCCAGCACCATGCCTATCCCATGCCCCTAATACATGAGATCCTGGAGTCTTTGGAAGGTGCTCAGTATTTCAGCTCCCTGGATCTTAAGAGCGGATATTGGCAGGTGGCCATGGACGAAGAGCGCAAACTCAAGACTGCTATGACCACCCACTTGGGCCTCTTTCAGTTTAAAGTTATGCCTTTCGGTCTGCGCAATGCTGGGGCTACATTTCAACGACTGATGGAGCTTGTTTTGGGAGAGCTGAGGGGAAGGATCTGTTTCGTGTACATCGATGACATCATCGTCTTCTCAAAAACACAGGAACAGCATCTCAGCAACTTCGAGGCTGTGTTTGCCAAACTCCATCAAGCAAATCTAACACTCAATGTAAAAAAGTGCCATCTGTTTCAACGGCATCTCACCTTTCTTGGTCACCTGGTTTCAGGCAAAGGGGTGGAAGTGGACCCTGCAAAAGTCTCAGCCATAGCAGAGTTTCCTCCACCCACAGACCTAAAAAGCCTCCAATGATTCTTGGGCATGGTCGGCTGGTATCACAAGTTCATTCCACAATTTGCCGACATTGCTGCACCCATAAACAGCCTAAAAAAGCAGGATGGCCCATGAGAATGGTCCTCCAAATGCCAAATCGCCTTTGACAAACTTAAATCTCTGATTCAGACACCACCAGTCCTGGCCCAGCCACAAACACAGCACAGTTTCCAAGTTCACTGTGACGCCAGCAATGTGGGCCTGTGAGCTGTCCTCATGCAGACTGTTGATGGTGAAGAGCGCCCCATTGCCTTTGCCTCCAGAGCTCTCCATGGTTTGTTACTCCACAGCCGGCTGTCATGTGGGCTGTCAAAGTGGAAGCATTTCCTCAAAGGCACCACCTTTGATGTTTACACAGACCACAGTGCTCTGGCCTGGGCATTCAACTGTCCCAAGACATCCTCACGGCTCACACGCTGGACTCTGCGGCTCCAAGCTTTCACCTTCCAGGTCCACTACAAAAAGGGCTGTTGCAATGTTGTACCTGATGCCCTCTCTCGTGCACCTCAGCCACCCGTTGGTGATATGTGTCTGGCTGTTCCAAAAACATACTGGTTAGATATTCCAAACTCAATCCAAGAAATCGCAGACGCCCAAAAGTTGGATCCCCCCTGTCAAGAGCTCGGACCATCTCATTAGCCAACCCGGTCCTGGCCGCATCCACTACCAACTCCAGCAGGATGTGTGGTACAGAGGAGTTCCATCTAAGCACGGGGGCTACAACTACCAACTAGTGGTCCCCGCTGCGCTAGTGCCACAGTTCCTCACGTACTTCCACAACAGTCCTTTTGGTGGACATCTGGGCAAGATGAAGACATTGTTAAAAATCCTTTAGGTGGCATGGTGGCCGTCAATCCGCAAAGATGTTTGGGGTCATGTCCGCACCTGCAGCACGTGCCGGCAGTACAAAAGTTACAACAAAAAGCCAGCAGGTCTCCTCCAGACACCCGGGGTCAAAACCCCGGGAGAGATGATTGGAGTAGACTTTATGGGCCCTTTTCCGCTAAGCAGAGACCGGAATTCAGTGCTGATGGTGGTTGTGGACTATTTTAGCAGATGGGTCCAACTGTTCGTTCTGAAGGATGCAAAAACTCCAAAAGTCTGCAAGATTTTGAAAAATGAGATCTTCACTCGCTGGGGCGTTCCCAAGTACATGGTATTTGATCGGGGACCCCAATTTACAGCTGTTGTCCCAAATGTGTGAGACCTGGGGCGTGACTGAAAAACTCACCACAGCCTATCACCCCCAAACCAACATGACAGAGAGAGTCAATCGTACCCTGAAGACCATGATTGCCTCCTATGTGGGGAACCACCATCAGGATTGGGACAAGTGGCTGCAGCAAGTTAACACTGCTGTGCACAAGACCACTGGCGTGACTCCTGCCATGCTGGCTCTTAGGAGAGAGTTGCAAGGGCCCCTTGAAAGACTTGTGCACAAAGCTCCAGCTCCCCACACATCAGCATACCAAACCCTTCAGACACACACTCGGCTAAGAGAGGAAGTTGAGAAACATGTCGGTGTGTCCAAAGCTAGACAAGCCAGATACTACGACGCACGGCGCAGGGATGTACACTTTGTAGTCGGTAGTCTGGTCTGGATTAGGTCGCACCCGCTGTCCAAATCTTCCGCCAAGTTCTCTGCCAAACTTGCGCCCAGATGGGTAGGGCCTGCTAAGGCCTGTAAATTACCAAGTGTGGTGGTTAACAGATAAGTTGAAGGTGGACACCGTAAATGTGGTAGACATGAAACCCTATTTCGGATCCAATAATTATTAAAAGGCTCAATAAAAAGGCTTTATAATCATTTATGAATGATTATAAAACAAACACGTGTTGGTGAAAAAATATATTTACAAAGTCCCCTATAGTTTCATATACATGTTTACAGCATGATTTTGTATGGGCTTCAATGGGAAAAGTAGCCTTTCGTTTACATTGCACTAAATATCCAAGAAATTATCTAAACAGCAAAAATTATCTCAGAACATTAATTTAAAGCCAGAGGGTTCAAACGATGTAGTGAAAGTGGAGCTGCAGGTTTTAGAATGTCTTATTACAGCCGGTAGACTTTAGACTTTTATTGTCCCCAAGGGAAAATTCATTTTTACGCACACAGAGCTTGTTTGACATATACAGCACACTCAACGGGGCCTGGTGTTCAAAAATGTGATGGCTGAGGGGATCAGGCTTCTGCCAAAGCGGGTCCTCCTGCACCTGAGCACCCTGTCCCTCTGTCAGGGCCCTCCTGCACCAGATGCCCTGTAC
>CM057091.1:332500-402500 GCA_029959045.1 Taenioides sp. WSHXM2023
GTCCATGATGGAGAGCAGTTTGTCCAGTGTCCTCCTGTCCCTCACTGTGACAAATGTCTAAGACAATCACGTGTCCAGCTTTACAGATCAGTTTGTCAATCTACCCAATGTCTCTTTTCCTGGTGTCGCTCCCCCAGCAGAACCACAGCGAAGTCCAGGGTGCTGCCCTCCACAGACTGGGAGAAGATCTCCAGTAACTTGCTGCACACATTGAAAGACCTGAGCTTTCTCAGGATGTAGAGTCTGCTCATGCTCTTCTTGTACACAGCATCATTGTTGTCCCTCCAATCCAGCCTGCTGTCCACATGGACTCCAAGGTACATGTAGCTATTCCACTATTTCCACCTCCATTGTAGAGAATCCAGGGAGGGAGTCAACAGGAGTCTGAGCTGAACCAGAACAAGTTGTTCAAATACTATCATGACATGAGACGTCAAAGCAACTGGTCTGAACATGGCCTTGTCCTCTGTCATCTCCACCTGTCAAATTCTCCATCGACTATAAAATCCTTCTTCTTACATACAAAACTCTTCACAATTGCACCTACTTACCTGTCCAATCTCCTCCATCCTTACACTCAGTCATGCTCATCCCTCCCTGTGCTCATCTTCTGCCACCCTCTTGTCTGTCTCTCCTGCGCCTCCTCTCCTCTATGGGATCTAGAGATTTCAGCCGCTGTGCCCCCAACTCTGGAACTATTTCCCATGATCCATTTGTGACAGACTCCCTCTCTTCCTTTAAAACCCAATTAAAAGCCCACCTCTTCAGACTGGCCTACGAGACTTCAACTTCCTGTACCCATCCACTGTTTATTCTGTGACCCCTGTATGTTTTATTGTTTTCACCTTGTACTAGTATCATTCTGAGTAGATGTGAGTGTAAGTCCAGATGGAATAGGCTTCTTGGGCACTGGCACAATGCAGGAGGTCTTCCATAGCATCGGGATCATTTCAAGCTTCAGACTCAGGGTGAATAGAAATTGCAGGATCCCAGTGACTTGTGCTGCACATGTCCTCTGCATGCGGGGGTTGACTTGGTTTGGCACAGGAGACTTGTTTTGGTGAACTTTCTCCAGCTGTCTTCTCACCTGCGCAAGTGACAAAGACTGGGCTGGGTTCCTTCCTTCCTTGCTTTGGGAGCAGAGGTGATGGGCTGATGAATGGTTGTCTGAGTGCTCTGTGGTGAGGTGTGGATTGGGGGTCTGGGAGGTGTAGAGATGGGGGTGCCAGGGGATGAAAAATGATTAAAATAAAAATTGAGTAGATTTGATCTGTCTGGGCTATTGTCCTGTTGCTTTGTTTTGTTGTTGAAAACCATGATGGCCTTCATCCACTTCCACACATCTCTGGTGTTGTTCTGTTGGAGTTTTATTGCCAACCTTCTCCCATAATCTTCTTGCCTTTCCCTGAGCTGGACCTTCAGCTGTCGTTGCACCCTCTTCACATCGTCCATATCTCCAGAGCTGAAGTCCCATTTTTTCTTCTTAAGTAGATCCTTAAGGTGGCTGGTGATCCAGGGCTTGTTGTTGGGGTAACAGCGGATAGTGCGTGTGGGGATGGCTGTATCCTCACAGAAATTGATGTAATCCGTTATACAGTCCGTCATGCTGTCAATGTTGTCCCCATGCAGTAGGCAGAGCACATTCCAGTCTGTGGTCTCAAATCAGTCCTGAAGGGCATGGCTGGCTTCCTGATTCTCCTGCCTTACAGTCCTTGTGGTGCCAGGCTGCCTCTTAACTGCAACGACATACTGAGGTGTTAACAGGACAAGATTGTGGTTTGATCGTCTCAGTGGGGGCAGGGCACTGCCACTGTATCCCTTCTGGAGTTCTATTGTCCTGATTTTTACAATCCACATACTGGTGAAGTGTGGGTGAAAAATGGTTGAAATCACTAGAAATCAGAAATAGAGTAGACCACCTCTCGTTCACCAAAACTGCAATTCCATCACCCCTTTTCTTACTACAAACTTTAGGACATGGGACAGAAATGTGAAAGTCCAGTTTGATGGACAGCTGCTGTGGGAGTCAGGGCCAAAGTGTGGCAGATAAAGAGTTTATATTTTATTACTGTGGTTTTGAAAATTTTACATTTAACTACCGACCTACAAAACATCTCAGCATGTGGAGATACTCAATTGAGACCACTTCTGCTTATTGAAGGTATGAAATCCAGCCTGGATGGTGGAGGAATGGTTGGGGCGGTCATTTTTGACTTGCAAAAGGCTTTTGATACAGTTAACCATGACTTAGCAAACTATCAAATTTCCATCTCAATCCCAACACAAGAAAGTGGATCAAATCTTACCTCAGTGGGAAGCAGCAACGTGTAGCTGTAAACAATCAGATCTACCTTCTGCAGTGGTCTCGAGCTTCATTCCAGGTCTTTGGGGTGGGGACTTGCCACATGGGCCTCCTGATTTCCAGAGTGTGGCCTGGGAGGAGCAGGAGGAGGAGCAGGAGGAGGAGCAGGAGCAGTTGCTGCTTCATCGCTGCTTCACAGACCCAGAGAACACCCGCTGGAGGAGACATTAAACACTTTTGATCTTAAAAGTAATAAATAGTAATAGTAATAGTAATAAAAGTAATAGTCTAACCCTGAACTGCAGTTTGAATTGTCCAAATGTCCAAATGCAGATGTTGTCCAAATGCAGATGTTGTCCAAATGCAGATGTTGTCTAAATGTCCAGTTGGAAGTGTCAGCTGTTCGAATCCCACTCTTAACATAAACATCAATGAAAGAGCGATCAGATCCACCAACAACTCCCACTGATCAATGTTCTTATTGTGTGCACACAACACATACACACACTAACACAACACACACACTAAGATAAGATAAGATAAGATAAGATAAGATATGGCTTTATTAGTCCCACAGTGGGGAAATTCCAGTGTTGCAACGCACAGTTCAAGAACAGCAGGAAAATGGAACATGCAATAAAACAAGATAATAGATAATGGCTAAAAAAAAATAATAATTTAGAAATAGACTTAAAGATAGACTCTAATTTTGTTCCAGTGGAGCAAAAGTATAAAATATAAAATATAAAATACCAAAAAAACTATTATGTACAATAAAAGTAACAGTGCAGCATATAAACAGAGTAAATCTCAGTAAAGTGACTTCAGTATATTATGTTATTTACAGTAATGACTATGTTTATGTACAGACAGGATAAATATCAGTAAAGTGACATGAGTGAATTGTACCAGAGGTCTTCAGTATTGCACATAGATATAGTTGAATGACACATGTTCAGTGTTAACAGTGTTCACATGTTCAGTGTTAACAGTGTTCACATGTTCAGTGTTAACAGTGTTCATTATACAGTCTGACAGCAGCAGGAAGGAAAGACCTGCGAAACCTCTCCTTCCCACAGCGAGGGTGAATCAGTCTGTCACTGAAGCTGCTCTCCAGAGCAGACAGGGCGTCCTGCAGGGGGTGACACTCATGGTCCAGCATAGAAATGACCTTAGCCAGGACCCTCTTGTCCCCCACCTGCTGCACTGAGTCCAGAGGACAGCCCAGGACGGAGCTGGACTGACCTTGTCCAGCTTCTTCCTCTCCCTCTCTGTGATGCTGCTGCTCCAGCAGACCACACCATACAGGATGGCTGATGCCACCACAGAGTCATAGAAGGTCTTCAGGAGTGGCCCCCTCACTCCAAAAGACCTGAGTCTCCTCAGGAGATAGAGCCGACTCTGGCCCTTCCTGTACAGTGCATCTGTGTTGTGAGTCCAGTCCAGTTTGTTGTTCAGATGAACACCCAGGTACTTGTAAGAGTCCACTCTCGCAATGTCCCTTCCCTGGATGTTCACTGAGGTGACAGTAGAGTGGCGTCTGCGGAAGTCCACCACCATCTCCTTGGTCTTCCCTGCATTGATGATGAGGTGGTTCTGCTGACACCAGTCCACAAAGTCCTGCGCTAGTGTTCTGTACTCCACATCGTCATCATCCTTAATGAAGCCAATGATGGCGGAGTCATCAGAGAACTTCTGCAGGACGCAGCTGTCCGTGTTGTGTCTGAAGTCTGCAGTGTAAAGGGTGAAAAGAAAGGGCGCGAGGACAGTGCCCTGGGGCGCCCCCACACTGCAGGTCAGTAGGTCAGACACGCAGTTCTTGGCTCTCACAAACTGGGGCCGGTTTGTGAGGTAGTCCAGGATCCAGTCTGCCAGGTCACAGTCCACACCGGCAGTCTCCAGTTTGTCCCTCAGGAGCAGTGGCTGGATGGTGTTGAAAGCACTGGAGAAGTCAAAGAAGAGAATCCTCACAGTGCTGCCGGGGTTCTCCAGGTGAGACAGTGAGCGGTGCAGCAGGTAGATGACGGCGTCCTCCACTCCGATGTCAGGCCGGTACGCAAACTGCAGCGGGTCCATCGCTGAGCTCACGGTGGAGCGGAGGTGGCCAAGGACCAGTCTCTCCAGTGTCTTCATCAGGTGCGATGTTAGAGCCACCGGCCTGAAGCTGCAGGGGTCTTTAGCGTGCGGTGTTTTAGGCACTGGTACCACGCAGGAGGTCTTCCAGAGTTGTGGTACCACCCTCAGCTTAAGGCTCATGTTGAAGACATGCTCCATAACTCCGCACAGTTCGTCTGCACAGGACTTAAGGAGCCTGGAGCTGATGCCGTCTGGTCCTGCTGCCTTCCTGGGTCTGATCTTCTTGAGCTCCAGTCTCACCTGGGCTGTAGAAAATGACAGTGGCAGGCTGGGGGGATGGGTGAGTCCATGTGTAGTGGTGGGCTGAAGAGCAGAGGCAGAGGTGTGAAGAGGTGCAGGAGTTCCCCATTGTCCAGCTGGGGAGGTGAGAGCTGGCAGCTGGGTGGGGGGAGTGGTGGGTGATTGATCAAATCTCAGGAAGTGAGAATTGAGCTCGTTCACCCACTGCCGGTCCCCCTCCGTCTGGGCAGGAGGCGCTTTGAAGCCTGAGATTGTCTTGAGGCTTCTCCACACCCCCTGGATGTTCTTCTGCTGAAGCTGCTGCTCCATCCTTCTCTTTTGGCTGGCTTGGCTCGTCCTGATTTTCCTCCTCAGCCTCTTCTGTGCAGCCTTCAGCTTCTCCTTGGTCCCTGACCTAAAAGCTCTCTTCTTCTCCTTCAGCAGAGCTTTTATGTCAGGGTTAATCCACGGCTTGTTGTTTGAAAAACACTGCACTGTCTGGGAGGGGACGATGTTTTCAAAACAAAAGTTGATGTAGTCCGTGATGCACTCTGTCACTGCACTGATGTCCTCCCCATGTGGGTCACAGAGCTCTGTCCACACTGTGGTGTCAAAACAGTCTCTCAGAGCCTCCTCACTCTCAGCAGTCCACTTCTTCACCACACGGGGCACCACAGGCTGTCTGTGCACAATAGGCTGGTACACAGGCCGCAGATGGACAATGTTGTGGTCGGCTCTACCCAGGGGAGGCAGTGGAGATGAAGAATAAGCCTCCTTGGCGTTGGCAAAAAATAAATCCAGTGTTTTACTGTCTCTTGTGGGGCAGGTAACATACTGGGTGTATGTAGGCAGAACAGGTGCAGGAGATGCATGGTTGAAGTCTCCAGAAATCAGGAAGAGAGCCTGTGGATGCTTTGTTTGGAGTGTGCTCGTACAGGAGTGCAGTGTGTCACATGCTGTCTCAGCATTAGCAGAGGGAGGAACATAGACAGCGATCACTATCACATGTGAGAACTCCCGGGGCAGATAATATGGCCTCATGCTAACAGCCAGCAGCTCAATGTCTCTGTTACACAGCTGCTCCTTCACTGTACAGTGACCAGCTTTGCACCAACACACAGACACACACAGACACACACAGACACACACAGACACACACAGACACACAGACACACACACACACACACACACACACACACAGTGGGAACTCTCAACTGAGCCACTCTCGCCCTAATAATAATACACATAATTTACATGATTTGGACACGCTGGTGCCGCTGGTGTTGGTTGTGCTGCTGGTGTTGTTGGTTGTGCTGCTGGTGCTGCTGGTGTTGGTTGTGCTGCTGGTGCTGCTGGTGTTGGTTGTGCTGCTGGTGCTGCTGGTGTTGGTTGTGCTGCTGGTGCTGGTTTTGCCGCTGGTGTTGGTTGTGCTGCTGGTGCTGGTTGTGCTGTTGGTGTTGGTTATGCTGCTGGTGCTGCTGGTGGTGGTTTTGCTGCTGGTGTTGGTTGTGCTGCTGGTGCTGGTGCAGAAACTTGTTTGTGGCTTTTATAGATATGTATGACGTATATTCAAAAATGTGTCTCATCATCAAGACATTTGACTAAGAAATTATGTAAATGTGTGTAGACTGAGGGATTCTACACACATTTACATAAGACATGTCAAACAGGACAAGTCCAGGACTAAACCAGGGCTAAACCAGGGCTAAACCAGGGTTAAACCAGGTCTAAACCAGGGTTAAACCAGGTCTAAACCAGGGTTAAACCAGGGTTAAACCAGGGCTAAACCAGGACTAAACCAGGACTAAAACAGTAGTGAGAGTGTTGATCATTTTGAAATGATCAATGCGCCTAAACATATAGTGTATATATGTGGTATTCATTGCCGCTTGCGGGTGTAACTGACTCTTACGACAGTTAAGAACCAGATTTGGTGAAATATACGGCCCATTTTCCTGCAGGTGAGACAGGTGCATGTGTGAGACAGGTGCTCTGTGTGTGTGTGTGTGTGTGTGTGTGTGTGTGTGTGTGTGTGTGTGCGTCTTCTGACTGTGAATAAATAAAACAGATTTTCTTTTACAGATTTATTTCACATTTACAATAATTTCATACATTTAATGTTTTATAATTTCAGAATAATTTTCCACAACACACAAACACAACACTTTAAAATACAATAAATATATCAGGCTTTTATCAGGTTTTAAATGATGTGTGATGTCTGCAGCGGCCTGCAGAGGGAGCCACAGCATCGGAGCAAAGCACTCTGGGAAACAGCGTTCAAACTAAGCATCATTTTTATGGAATGTGAAAATACAGAATTTTACAGCATTTATTTCAAAGACAGATCACAGACTGGACTTAGACAGAAATGAAGGGCGTGCGTAGACTCTCTCAGAATATGGGGATGTAGTTGTCGATCTTGGCCCTGTGCCGTTGGGCAATGCACTCTGCGATCCACACGATGTTGCGACACTCCTGCTCCTTCAGCTTGACGTAGGAATAAAAGACGGAGAAATGGAACTGGTTCAGGAACGCCAGTTTGTTTAACTTCACCTGAAACGGAAATTTACACATTTACTGCTGCTGCTGCTGCTGCTGCTACTGCTGCTGCTGCTGCTGCTGCTGCTACTGCTGCTACTGCTGCTGCTGCTGCTACTGCTGCTACTGCTGCTACTGCTGCTGCTGCTGCTACTGCTGCTACTGCTGCTGCTGCTGCACTCCAGTCAAATGAAGCTCATCGAGGCTAGCAGTTAAAGGAGTGAATTTGTAACAGGAATTTATTTATGGTCAAAATGTTGAAATCCAAATCCCAGGATCATGGAGCGGGTTCAGACCAACATTTGAAGGTCAGAATGAGGGGCGGCAGCAGCGAGTAACTGACGAATGAAACTTCACAAAACTTGTCGTTATAGCAACCAAGTGTCACAAACAAAAGCAGTCATATTCACAACAACAGGTGTCAACCCTGAACTGAACACTAAATACCAGGTCCCCCGTCCTGCCCGGAGGTCCCCCGTCCTGCCCAGAGGTCCCCCCAGGCACTAGTGCAGTAGCACCAGTATTAACAGTAGTATTTGTAGTAGTATTAGTAGTAGTAAAAGTACCTCATGCTCAAAGAAGCGGTCCTCCAGAGTCTTGTCTCCAGGGTTACTGCCCGCGCCCTCGAACAGAAGCTTGTACTCCTGAAACACAAAAGTACTGCATCACCTCCATGTACACACAACATATACAAGAGTACATAGTAGTAGTAGTAGTAGTAGTAGTAGTAGTAGTAGTAGTAAGATAACATATGCCTTTATTAGTCCCACAGTGGGGAAATTCCAGTGTTGCAACACACAGTTCAAGAAGAGCAGGAAAATGGAACATGCAATAAAAACAAGATAATAGATAATGGCTTAAAATAATTTAAAAATAGACGTAAAATAGACTCTAATGTAACACACTGTTCCGGTGGAGCAAAAATATAAAATACCAAAAAACTATTATGTACAATAAAAGTAACAGTGCAGCAAATGAACAGAATAAATCTGAGTAAAGTGACTTCAGTGTATTATGTTATTTACAGTAATATGACTGTGTTTATGTACAGACAGGATAAATATCAGTAGAGTGACATGAGTGAATTATATCAGATGTTTTACATGGTCTTCAGTATTGCACATAAATAGAGTTGAATGACACATGTTCAGTGTTAACAGTGTTCACATGTTCAGTGTTAACAGTGTTCACATGTTCAGTGTTAACAGTGTTCACATGTTCAGTGTTAACAGTGTTCACATGTTCAGTGTTAACAGTGTTCATTGTACAGTCTGACAGCAGCAGGAAGGAAAGACCTGTGAAATCTCTCCTTAACACAGCGAGGGTGAATCAGTCTGTCACTGATGCTGCTCTCCAGAGCAGACAGGGCGTCCTGCAGGGGGTGACACTCATGGTCCAACATAGAGATGACCTTAGCCAGGACCCTCTTGTCCCCCACCTGCTGCACCGAGTCCAGAGGACAGCCCAGGACGGAGCTGGACTTCTTGATGACCTTGTCCAGTTTCTTCTTCTCCCTCTCTGTGACGCTGCTGCTCCAGCAGACCACACCGTACAGGATGGCTGATGCCACCACAGAGTCATAGAAGGTCCTCAGGAGTGGCCCTCTCACTCCAAAGGACCGCAGTCTCCTCAGGAGATAGAGCCGACTCTGGCCCTTCCTGTACAGTGCATCTGTGTTATGAGTCCAGTCCAGTTTATTGTTCAGATGCACACCCAGGTACTTGTATGAGTCCACTCTGTCAATGTCTCTTCACTGGATGTTCACTGAGGTGACAGTAGAGTGGCGTCTGTGGAAGTCCACCACCATCTCCTTGGTCTTGGCGGTCTCCAGTTTGTCCCTCAGGAGCAGTGGCTGGATGGTGTTGAAATCACTGGAGAATTCAAAGAAGAGAATCCTCACAGTGCTGCCGGGGTTCTCCAGGTGAAAGAAAAGTTGAAACGAAGCAGAAACAACGTGTTTCTGAAGTACTTAGCTTTATACACACTATTTACAAAAAGTACAAATGAACAAAGAAGGTAAAGAGCAAAAAAAGTTGTAAAGTAGAGGAGTGCGATGCAACCGGCTGCGGCTCTCACCAGCGCCGGTACAGCAAGTAGTAGTAGTAGTAGTAGTAGAAGTACTCACGGGGTAGTAGTCAGCCATAGCTTTAATCTGCTCGTAGCCGTAGTTGTAGTAGTACCAGTAGTACTAGTACCAGTAATCGTAGTAGTTGTAGTCGTAGTAGTCGTAGTGAAAATATAAGATAATTGTATATCTGTACAAATGTGGACAGGACAGTGTCTGAGGAACAAAAGGTCCTGTTCCTGTTTTAATGGAAATCACATTTTCAGCCACAGACTCTTAAATTTATCGACTCCCTGAAAATCAAAGTGAAATAAAGACGAGACTCGGACATTTGGACAAAGTTTAATTTGTGTAACTCAAAATGTTCCTCAGTCTCTTGTGCGGCTCCTCGTGCTCGTCTTCATGTTTGACGTCCTGACACGCTCCTGATGAGACGATGTTCTCCCAGATCTGTGTGAGGGCATCACTGAGCTCCTGTAGAGTCTGAGGAGGAACCTGGAGCGTCTGATGGACCCAAACTCTCGGGTTTAAGTCAGGTGATCGTGAGGGACATTCAGTCGTATCGATCCCTTCTAGTGCTGCCGCGATTATTCCACGTAGTCGACGTAATCGAATATGAAAATTAGTCGAACACAATTTTTGTGATCGAATATTCGCCTATTTATTTTTGGTCTCAAACGGCAACCTTAAATACTCAAAGAGCCATTTGGACCGTTTCCCACAGAAAAGAAAACACCCGGAGCCACAAAACCCTTTTGACATCTAAACCAGCTCTAACCAGGGGAACTACAGGCAAAACTACAACTCCCAGAAAACAGACTACAACAAGCACCATCCTCAACTACAGCTCATAAGCGCGAGTCTTAAGAGAATTATTTACACCTTTCAGTCTTTTCATCACAACAGTAGCAACATAAATAAAGTGCATGAGTGAAATAAAGAACTGCGCTGCACACATACGACCTGCACACGTATAATCTCTGAAAAGTTTAACATGAACCATCTCCAACGCGATAGAAGCACAGAACAGACTCACCATAGGCAGAACATCCCTCAGTCACAGAAAGAACACGCATATTCCACTGAGTCCTGCCCTTTAGTCCGACAGAAGCTGACCGCATCAGCGGCACAAGGAGCAGCTGTTTTTTCAGCGCTTCTAGTTTATGCAAATGAGCCATCTGGTTTTAAGTTTCGCTTCTGTATAACGTAAACAAATGTGCCCAAAGCTGCATTAAACACATTATTATTTGAGTCCTCCTCGTAGGAAATAAAAAGCCAAACTTAAATTATCCACTGTCGCGTGTACCGCGTGTACCAGTCTCATCAGCCGCGAAAGCAAATGAATCTGCCCACGTAGCATTAAGCATTACGCCTACATAGTGAAAAAAGAAAAAAAAAAGGAACACATGAAAATTGCAACTGCTTGTTTGTTTGTTTGTTTGTTTTTAATTAGTCGTTTAGATTAGTCGACTAATCGAAAAATTTGTCAAGAGATTAATCGTTAGAAAATTAGTCGTTAGTGGCAGCACTAATCCCTTCATCCTCCAGGTTCTGCCCACAGACACTCTTGTCACATGAGGGTTAGGGTTAGAAAAACCCAGGACCTTCTGCACCAGCGTAGGGTCTGACAGTGGGTTCAAGGACTTCATCCCCATACCTAATGGCATCAGACAGGCATTTTCTCGCCGGTGGAGGTCAGTGCGTCCCTCCATGGATCTGCCTCCCCAGACCATCACTGACCCACCACCAAACGCTCATGTGAACCCTGGTGGAGGCAGCAGAACGTTCTCCTCGTCTTCTCCAGACCATCACTGACCCACCACCAAACGCTCACGCTGAACCCTGGTGCAGGCAGCAGAACGTTCTCCTCGTCTTCTACAGACTCGTTCACGTCTGTCACAGGAGCTCAGGGTGAACCTGCTCTCATCGGTGAAAAGCACAGGGCACCAGTAGAGCTCCACGGTGCTGGGCGGTGAGCACGGCGCCCCCTAAAGGACGCTCTCCTAAAGGAACTGCCTGTCTCCTGAAATCTCCATGTTCTGGAGATTGTGCTGGAGACACATTAAACAGGAGCATCCTTTTGTTCCTCAGACTTAGTCCTGTCCACATTTGTACAGAAATACAACACTAAGATATGATGTGTTTTCAAAGTGTTCCTTTAATTTTTTGGGCAGTGTAGTAGCAGTAGTAGTAAAAGTACTCACAGGGTAGTAGTCAGCCACAGCCTTGACCTGCTCGTAGTCGTCCGCTCGGGCAAGCTGGGACAATCCTTCAGGAAACAGTTTTCCACAGTGAGGAAAGAGTTTGGCTCGATCTTCTTTGGACAGCTCCGTCCCAAAAGAGTTTATGGTGATGATGAAGGCTCTGCGGTCCGCTTCAAACTGAAACAGAATATACAAGTGTACAAGTGGCAAAAGGAGAAATTCAATTTGTCAACTGGACAAAGTTTATTTGGTGGAATGCATTTCTCATCCAAGCTGCTTCTTCAGTTCTGGTCAGACGCTGGTGGACACTGCTTTATATCTGCCTGAAGGGAGGAGCTAATTACAATGAAATTACTCTAGGACTACCACACCTATTTGGTCATATATCAGGTCAGGTCCAGGTCGGGTCCAGGTCGGGTCCAGGTCGGGTCCAGGTCGGGTCCAGGTCGGGTCCAGGTCAGGTCCAGGTCAGGTCCAGAGGTGTGAAAACACCATCATGGCCCTGAATGGTTCTGCTAACTACTCCCCCACTCCCACTGCAGATTGAATAGACCCACCGAACAAACAGAAACTGTAAACAAACAGGTGTGGGAGTACGAATATTCAAACTCCACACAGACACAGGGAGAACATGCAACGTCCACATAGAAAGGAGGAGAACCTGGGAGTTTCTGTGAGGCACAAGCACTAACCATTGTGCCACTGTGCCATAATCGTGACATCAAGTAGCAGTAACTGTAGTAGCCGCAGTACTGACCTCCAGGATGGGGCACATAGTGTCCGCTGTGGTTCCTCCAAGATTTGAACAGAACTTATAGAAGGCCTCAAGGTACGCCTGAAATATAACAGCACAACAATTAGGATTAAACCAGGACTAAACCGGGTCTAAAACAGGTTTAAACCAGGTCTAGCCTTGTTACCTTGTAGAGGGTGTTCCTGATGATCTCGATGTTCATTTCATCCAGGTCTTGTTCTGAGATACAGTCCTGGAAAAACGCCGCTGCAGCAGAATATACCGAGTCAGAACCAGACCAAGACTCAGACCAAGACTCAGACCAAGACTCAGACCAAGACTCAGACCAAGACTCAGACCAAGACTCAGACCAAGACCCAGGGCTCTCATTCAGATGAAGGTCTAAACAGTCTTCAGGTCCTCCTCAGATGTTTGGAGATGTCTGAGGAGCTCTGGGTTTGGTCTGCTTCACATTCAGTCTCAGTCTGGAGTGTCCTCCAGGACGGGGCTGTACAGTTACATTTCTCTGTCTATTATGGGATGTCTTGAACTTGTGTGTGTGTGTGTGTGTGTGTATCTGTGCAGGCCGTACCGAGGGGCGTGTCCACCAGGATGGCGTTGTAGAGCTCGGCGGGCGTCTGGGCGATGTTGACCGCCTCCATCTGCTCGAAGCTGCCCAGAGGGTGACACTTGGGCACCAGCTCTGAGATGGCCCTCTGGTGCAGGGTCCCCGTGATGAGCAGGATCACATTATCAATCATATAACTGTAACTGAAACACACACAAACACACACATAGGGGTCAGTGAACGCACCACACACACACACACACACACACACACACACACACACAGACACAGACACACACTCTGCAGCTGAGATCTTACGTGATGAAGTCCATGAAGGAGGCCAGCGGCTCATACGATTGGTTCCTCATGTGTCTGAACTCCACCACCATCTTCTCCTTCAGTTTGTCATCGATGACGGACACGGTCAGAGGAGATGCTTCATTGGCCAAGAAGCTTCCGTAGTCGGTGCTCTGGAGGTGCAGCTTCAGGTCTGAGACAAAGTTTAACACTTGATGAGGCCCATAGAACACACTGCATTTATCAAATTACAGAAAGATCACAGATCACAAATGGTTCATATATGCATTCTTAATCTGAAGCCCTCTATCTGACGACGGGTGTTCTGCAGGGATCACTCCTGGGCCCTCTTTTGTTCTGTTTATATATGAATGATCTGCTACTTGTGTGTCCAGGAGCAAACGTACAGTACTCAGCATAAATAAGTACACCCCATTTGAAAAGTAATATTTTATACAATATGTCAATGAACATAAAAAATATTTGCACAGACCAAGTTTAATAAAGCATCTGTTGAATTTAGGACAAAAAAACTAAGGTTAATAATATAACTTAGATTATATAATTTTCAGTTTTAGTCAAATTAGGATGGTGCAAAAATGAGTCCAACCCACTGAAAGTCTCCGAGCAAAGCTTCATTTTAGGCTCCAAATGTGTAACTGCACAAGGATTCAACCACAGGTAAATCTAATTACTCATTACACGGGTGTCCATCAGACACTTAGCTACAAAAGGCAAACCTCTTCCCATTTCCTGCTGTCAGCAATGGCACCACATGGAAAAGAAATGACACAAGACCTGAGAAAGAAAATTATTTCTTTAGACTTAGACTTAGACTTAGACAAACTTTATTGATCCACAAGGGAAATTATTTGGATACAATAGCTTAGACATCACAATATAATATAATAACAGAGTAACAAAAATAGATGGTTATAGCAAGAGACAGGTGTCAAATGAGACATAATTATAAAATGTATATGTACAAGTCAAAATAAAATAGAAATATAAGTAATAAAGTAATAAACTATATAGTCACAGCTATAAACAAGAGACAAGAACGACAGTGCAAATACTATGCTGATTGACAGGGCATGAAGTAATCCGTTACTTGGGATTAACTTGGAGTACAGTTGTAGGGAGTATTATCTGTTACATAAGGGTGAGTTGTTGTACAACTGAATGGCGTATGGTATGAATGTAGTCCTGAATCTCTCACTGTTTGAGCGGAGCTGAAGGAGCCTGTTGGAGAATGAGCTCCTCTGTCCCTCTATAGTCTGGTGCAGTGGGTGAGTTGTTGTACAGTTGTAGGGAGTATTATCTCCTCTGTCCCTCTATAGTCTGGTGCAGTGGGTGAGCAGGAGTGTCCATGATGGAGAGCAGTTTGTCCAGTGACCTCCTGTCCCTCACTGTGACAAATGTCTCCAGCTCACAGCCGATCACGTAACCCGCTTTACGAATCAGTTTGTCAATCCGCCCAATGTCTCTTTTACTGGTGCCGCTCCCCCAGCAGACCACAGCGAAGTACAGTGCGCTGGCCACCACAGACTGGTAGAAGATCTCCAGTAACTTGCTGCACACATTGAAGGACCTGAGCTTTCTCGGGAAGTAGAGTCTGCTCATGCTCTTCTTGTAGACAGCATTACAGTTGTCCCTCCAGTCAAGTCTGTTATTCACCTGTACGCCAAGGTACTTGTAGCAGTCCACTATTTCCACGTCCTGGTCCTGGATGGTAATGGGCTCCACAGGTGTCCTCTTTCTCCTAAAGTCAATCACCAGTTCCTTGGTCTTGTCAACGTTCAGGAGCAGATGGTTTGCCTGGGACCACTCCACAAAGTTTGTAATCAGTGTCCTGTACTCCAGCTCCTGTCCATCCCTGATACACCCGACCACTGCAGAGTCATCAGAGAACTTCTGCAGATGGCAGGACCCGGAACTGTACTGGAAATCAGAGGTGTACAGAGTGAACAGGAACGGAGACAGGACTGTACCCTGGGGAGCTCCTACATTACTGACCACCGTGTCAGACAGGGTGTTCCCCAGTCGCACGTACTGAGGCCTGCCTGACAGGTAGTCAGTAATCCAGGAGACAATGGAGGAGCTGACACCCATCCTGAGCAGCTTCTCACTCATCAGAAAGGGCTGGATAGTGTTAAAAGCACTGGAGAAATCGAAGAACAATATCCTCACAGAGCCCTTAACACTATCCAGGTGAGAGTGAGCCGCTGCAGAAGATCGATTACAGCATCATCCACACTAATGTGGGACTGATAGGCAAACTGTAGAGGATCCAGGGATGGTGCCACCAGGGGTCTGAGCTGAGCCAGAACAAGTCTCTCAAACACTTTCATGACATGAGATGTCAAAGCCACTGGTCTGAAGTCATTAAGTCCAGATGGAATAGGCTTCTTGGGCACAGGCACAATGCAGGAGGTCTTCCATAGCACCGGTATCCTCTCAAGCTTCAGACTCAGTGTGTAGAGAAAGTGCACGATCCCAGTGAGCTGAGCTGCACGTCCTCAGCACGCGGGGGTTGACTTGGTCTGGTCCAGGAGACTTGTTATGATGAATTTTCTCCAACTGCCTTTTCACCTGCGCAGGTGTCAAAGACAAAGAGCTGAGTTCGTCCGTGGGGGTGGGAGCAGGTGTGGGAGCAGAGGTGATGGGCTGATGAATGGTCGTCTGGGTGGTCTGTGGTGAGGTGTGAATTGGGCGTCCGGGAGGTGTAGAGATGGAGGTGCCAGGGGATGAGAAGCGATTGAAATGCAGATTGAGCAGGTTTACTCTGTCTGGGCTATTGATGTCTGAGACCTCCATTTCTGTTCAAGGAAGGATGCTCTTTCTTGACAAAAATAGCCTCTCCTCTCAAAACAGGGGTTAGCGTTAGCTCCGGGGTTAGCATTAGCTCCGGGGTTAGCATTAGCTCCGGGGTTAGCATTAGCTCCGGGGTTAGCATTAGCTCCGACACTACAACGGATAATCCCGCTGCTGATCGGTCATTAAATCCACACACGCTCAAATCGAAGTGTTGCTTTAACGGGACGTGTCTTGTGTCTTGTGGCGTTTATCGTCACCGTGTTTGAAAAAAGCGGCTGTTTAAAGAGTAAAGTTACGGTTTATTAGAGCTGTTAGCATTAGCATCGTTAGCTTCAGGCTTCACGGCTGGAGCTCAGAAGAGATCATGAACAGAACCAGAACCGTGTCTTCTGAACAGAACCAGAACCGTGTCTTCTGACCACTGAAAACGAGCAGAGATCCGCTCGTGAGGCACACAGTATTTTCTATCTTATATTAAACAGTATAATGTGTCTCTCTTACATTAAACACTGGACTGTGTCCCTCTTACATTAAACACTGGACTGTGTCCCTCTTACATTAAACACTGGACTGTGTCCCTCTTACATTAAACACTGGACTGTGTCCCTCTTATATTAAACAGTATATTGTGTCCTGTCTCACCCTCCAGGGTCTCGCACTGCACCAGGTTCAGGTAATCTGCCTGGCTCAGGATCCCGGCCTTAAAGCCCCGCACGAGCCCCTCCAGGTACCCGTTATCCGCGTTAAAGTACAGCTCCGGCAGCGGCATGGTTTAGTCCAGGTTTAGTCCTGATCTAGACCCGGCTTAGTCCTGGTTTAGTCCTGGTTTAGTCCTGGTTTGGCCTGGTTTAGTCCCGGTTTAGTCCCGGTTTAGTCCTGGTTCACTCCGGAGAATCAGCTGACACGGGAATCATGTGACCATGAAGACACGTGACATTCAGGTGATTGTCACGTGGTCTGTGACGCTTTAAGACAATAAAATTAGAAGTATAAAATAAAATAAACAAATGACTATGAGTCTGTTACAAACTGTGAAACAATAACATTAAAAGTATAAAATAAACAGACTGAAACTTATTTTTATACAGCCGAAGGCTCAGCCCGATAGACTGTACTGGTGTGTGTGTATATAATATATACATATAAAATATAAATATAACTAGAAAAGCACTCAGAGAGCGCAGACCTCCGCCAAGCCCCATTTAACGCAATGCTAACGAAATTTTCAAAGTGATCCAGAATCCAGGATTTCTTCTGGATCATCACCAAAATTTAATAATCTGTTGGATTTACCATTCGGAACATTTCCTGAACATTTCATCAAGATCCGTCCATAACTTTTTGAGTTATCTTGCTAACTAACAAACTAACAAACAAACAAACAAACAAACAGACAGACTCAGGCGAAAACATAACCTCCTTGGCGGAGGTAAATATAAATATATATACACACACACACACACACACACACACACACACACGTATTTGACTGGTCAGGGAAGGTCAGCAGGTCTGTGTCCGGGCAGTTTGAGGAGAGGAAGAGCCAAAAGTGTGTCCTTCTTCTGTGTCCTGCAGCATCACAGCAGCCTCCAGAGGGCGCCAGGTGAACACGGCACCAGGTGAACAGGCAGAAAAGGCCTCATTCTTACTCCGCTCTGGTGTTTCAGTCAGTGTTGAAATGGTCCATTTCCTCAAAGTGTTTCCTCTGGAAGGTCTTCTGCCACATTTGCCACATTTTTTGTAAAAAAAAGCTGTAAAAGTTGTAATTTCGAAAAGTGTCTTTTCTTCAGTCCAAGTTAATTTGTACAGCACATTCTATAAACAAGACCAAAGTGCTGCACACGACACCAACATATAAAATTTCAGCGAGTAGAGGACCAAACATCAGTGTGGTTTAAAGCACTTTGAGCCTTGAAGGTGGAAAAGCACTGTTAAAAAAAAGGGACCTTTTGTCAATGTTTGTGTGTTTACAGTCTATAACACACAAACTATTATCTTGTTTTATTGCATGTTCCATTTTCCTGCTGTTCTTGAACTGTGCGTTGCAACACTGGAATTTCCCCACTGTGGGACTAATAAAGGCATATCTTATCTTATCTTATCAAACATATCCATTTATAACAGAGACAACCCTAACCCGCCCTAAGACCCTTCAAACCCGCCCTGAGACCCTTCAAACCCGCCCTGAGACCCTTCAAACCCGCACTAAGACCCAAACACAGCCACATTCATATTTCCAGAGACCACATAAAGAATCCAGATGGAGTCTGTGTGTCCAAATATTATGTATTTTCATAAAGTGAACATCTAGTTGCAATAAACTTTTAACATGTGCAGTGTTCTAAACACAGTGTTTTAGACAATGTTCTGCTCTTTATATAATATAACACAATATAATGATAGAATATAATACAGGAGGTTTCTTCTGTACATCATATTTCTTTAAACACTTGTGATTAAAACAGGTTAAAACTTTAAAAACAGGTTTATAGAAAACAGATATAATGAAGCACAGATTAAATAAACAACAGATCTGTTTAAAACTCTCGATTCTCTCGTAAAGTCTTTTCTTTTGGAACATTCGTTGTCAAAATGTGGTTAATAAAAAGTGCAGATCAGAACTATGGACACATAAATATCACTTCATTTTGTTCTCAGGGTCAGAGGTCAGAGGTCAGAGACTTTCTGTAGTGTTTGTGACCCCAGGGCTCTGACATCAGTGTTCCAGGTTTAAGGATTATCCTTGGACTTTGGTCTGGACTTTGGTCCAGTCTTGGGTCCAGACTCAGATCTGGACTCAGAGGTCAGTGGAGTTCAGGACCAGGTTTTGGACTTGGCTGTTGGACTCGGACAGGTCTCTCTGTCGATAAAAACAGATTTATTAGAAATTCTTAACTTTTAAAGAGTTTTGACTTAAAAATGGCCCAAAGCTCAGGGCTCAGAGGAACGGACCACAAACTGTGAGTATGAGGAGGCCACGGAGCCCAGGGTCTGAGCTCGGTTCTCCTTCTGGTCCTGGGTCCACACCAGGTCCTGGGTTAGTCCTGGTTTAGTCCCGGGATGGTCCTGGGTTAGTTCTGGTTTAGTCCCAGGTCGGTCCTGGTTTTGGGCGGGTTTAGAGCGGACCGGAGTCCGGACCAAAGGGATCTGAAAGAGGAAGACGTAAGCATGTACAGGGATCACCTGTCACTAGCACCTGTCACTCACCTGGGCAGGGCACAGAGGGGGGCGGGGCACAGGGGAGCGGCACACCTGCGACCGCAGCGTGCTATTGGTCGAGAGGCTGCAGCCGCTGAGCTGAGGAGGGAGGAGTCAGGAACAAAAGTACTTAGTGACATCATCACTCAACTCAAATACATGACGCAAGAACCAACCAGAAACCTGCTCTGGTCCAGTCCTGGGTCAGTCCCGGGTCAGTCCTGGTCCAGCTCTGGTCCAGCTCTGGTCCAGCTCTGGTCCAGCTCTGGTCCAGGTTTAGTCCAGGTTCGGTCCGTATCAGGGGTCTTACCGGGGTTCTCTTGATCTTGTTGAGGATCCTGGGTCCCTGGTTCTGGTTCTTGGGGCCCGGACTCTGGGTTCTGTTCTGGGTTCTGCTCGGGGACGGTCCGATGAAGCGCCGTTTGGTCGGAGTCCGGACGGTGGTGCCGTACAACATGTCCTCCTCTGTCTGACGAGCCTTCTTCAGCAGCTGTGAGACAGGTGTGAGGCAGGTGCGAGACAGGTGTGAGGCAGGTGTGAGACAGGTGCAAGGCAGGTGCGAGACAGGTGTGAGGCAGGTGCGAGACAGGTGTGAGGCAGGTGCGAGACAGGTGCAGGTGTTAACCCTGTCACACATTACAGGATTTTTCAGTCTCTGGTTCTTCTCACGATATTTTAGTGCAAGTCTGGACTCAAAGTTCTCACAGGTTTGTGTGTGTTGTATGTGTGTGTGTGTGTTGTGTGTGTGTCTGTCTCTGTGTGTGTCTCTGTGTGTGTGTCTGTGTGTGTGTCTGTGTGTGTGTGTCTGTAGTTGTGTTACCCTCTGGTTCTTCTCACGTTCCTTCTGCTCCTGTAGAAGTTTCCACTGTTGTTCCACAAACTGGAGGAAGTCCAGACCCTTCACCAAGAACGGAGCGTTCTGTGTTTGCTCCCAGAGCCCGATCTGAGTCCTGAGAGCGCGCTCCAGCTGAGGTACACAAACACACACACTTAGGCTGTGTCTCAATTGTCCCCCTTGGCCCTCTGTCTTAGCCCTACCCCTCTGTTGTGCGCGTTCACGAGAGACAGAGGGGTATCCCAATTCTCTTTTCTGTAAGGGGAAGGGGTAAGGGGAAGGGCTATGATACCCCTCTGCGCAAAGCGTTTTCAGATGCACACTTTGCGCAAAGGGGTAGGCGTGGCTTAACGCAAGTCGGAGCAAAAACCAACACGGAAATCGGGAAGTGTCGGCAATCGGGAAGAAATTGGACAAATGTGAGTATTTGCACTCAAGAACCTCATAAAAAGTTGTATAAAACTGTAGTAACTTTTGAAAAGTTGTAGGTATACTCATGGCGCCTGCATTTACGCTTTCTGACATATACGGCTTATCGTAACATGCCCGGTTAGAACTATACGCATGTTACGGTATTACGAACATGCATGGCCTTAAAGAACTATATACGCATATATGTTAGACTAGAATGTGTCAAATATATCGCTGTATTTCGCCTCGTAACTCGTCTCATGCGCGTTTAGAACTATACACACGTTACGTAGAATGTGTAAAGTATTACGAACATGCATGGCCTAAAATATTATTGTTTCGTTTCGCCTTGTAAATTATCCCCTATTTATATTAAAAATGACATGTTATTAATCACATTTGTATTTCTTGTAGGAGGCTGGACTTGTTGGAGTTGTGTCAGCCCAACAAGCTTCAAAAAAGTGGGAGAATTTGAAAATAAAATATAAGGTATATTACATTCTATAATATTTGTAGGTACCAGAACAACTATATATGTTTATGACTATGTATTAATTTTGTTTTCTTTTTTGTGTGTACCAGGCATCCTCTACAACTCCGTCCACCTCTGCAGCATTTTAATTTTGTGTTACAGTTGATTAAAATTTGATTTACATATGTTGTACAGAGTATAGTAATTTAAAAAAAAATAAAAAATTAAAAAAACATTTGACTTTTTGCAAAGTTCATTTAAAACAAACTCAAAAGGAGCACAATACTTCAAAACTTTAAAAATAATGTCATATTGTTGCGACTGCAAAGGGGTGTCCCATTTCTAAGGGTTTAAAACACACCCCTTTGCCTTACCCTCTGTTTAAAGACAGAGTGTGAGGGCGAGGGGTAAGACAGAGGGCTAAGGGGGAGAATTGGGATTGGGCCTTATACACGAGTACACAAACACACACACTTATACACAAGTACTGAGTTAGGGTGAGTTAGGGGTCAGAGGTTAGGGTGGGTTAAGGGTCAGGGGTCATCAGGGGTCAGAGGTTAGGGTGGGTTAAGGGTCAGGGGTCATAGGTGAGGGTGGGTTAAGGGTCAGGGGTCATCAGGGGTCAGAGGTTAGGGTGGGTTAAGGGTCAGGGGTCAGGTTAGGGTGGGTTAAGGGTCAGGTTAGGGTGGGTTAAGGGTCAGGGGTCATCAGGGGTCAGAGGTGAGGGTGGGTTAAGGATCAGGGGTCATCAGGGGTCAGAGGTGAGGGTGGGTTAAGGGTCAGGGGTCATCAGGGGTCAGAGGTTAGGGTGGGTTAAGGGTCAGGGGTCAGGTTAGGGTGGGTTAAGGGTCAGGTTAGGGTGGGTTAAGGGTCAGGGGTCATCAGGGGTCAGAGGTGAGGGTGGGTTAAGGATCAGGGGTCATCAGGGGTCAGAGGTTAGGGTGGGCTAAGGGTCAGGGGTCAGGTGAGGTGCAGACCTTGGGGAGGTTCTTGCTGAGCTCTGTTCTCTGACGTTCTTCTTTGAGCAGGTTTCCTCCTCGATTTGTGAATCTCGAAGGATCCGACGCTTTTCTCTAAAACACAAACCACTGACAGGGTCAGAGTGTGACAGGGGCGACTCTGACATTTAAAATGGGGGGCAAGCTGCTCTGCACCTGTCAGAGTTTCAGTTCCATGTTTGAGTCATTTAGTGATCTCTGTCTTTGAAGCCCTGTTCCCACTGAAAGCGTCTGGCGTGGCAAAGGCGAGTGATTTACACGTTAACCCTATGTAAAGGCACGTTTATGCGCGAGTAACAGTTCTGCGGCGCAAATACTCGACTTGAAATGGCGTTGAAATGTGAGGGGCACACGAATGAAGCAGCGACTTTGCCAAAAATGAAAATGTTGAACTTTCTATTCGCTTCGCGTCAATCAGAGACCGTGAGCAGGGCCGACTCCAGGCTCTTTCCCCATCTCCTTTATTCTGTCCCTCAGCTCTTCCCTTCTCCTCGTCCGTTTGTGTCCCGCTTTCTGTGATGTGTTAGACTCAGACAAACTTTACTGATCCACAAGGGAAATGATTTGGACACAGCAGCTCAAACATCACAATATAATATAATAACAAAGAGTAAAATATAAATGGTAATAATAAATTCTGTATAAGTAGCAAAAAAGAGCAAGAGACAAATGTCAAATAAAACATAAATATATAAATAAATGTAAATGTACAAGTCAAAATAAAATGGAAAAATAAGTAATAAAACTAGAAAAGCACTCAGAGAGCGCAGACCTCCGCCAAGCAGCTCAGTTTTCAAAGTGATCCAGAATCCAGGATTTCTTCTGGATCATCACCAAAATCTAATCATCTGTTGGATTTACCATTCGGAACATTTCCTGAACATTTCATCAAGATCCGTCCATAACTTTTTGAGTTATCTTGCTAACTAACTAACTAACTAACTAACTAACAGACTCAGGCGAATACATAACTTCCTTGGCGGAGGTAATAAAAATCACAGCTATAAACGAGACAAGAACAACAGTGCAATGATCTGATTGACAGGACATAATCTTATGTAACTAATAACCTTGTGTTGTACAGTTGTAGGGAGTATTATCTGTTGCATAAGGGTGAGTTGTTGTACAGTTATAGGGAGTATTATAATATGAATGTAGTCCTTAAACCGAAGATGTTCATTTTGTCTCTTATGTACTTTAAACTTCTTAGGTTCTTTTTAAAGACAATACAGTAACGTGTATTTACCTTGTTGACATGTTTCGGCTGCTAGCTGCGAGCCATCTTCAGAACTGTCACCGGTGTTGGTGGTGCCATATCGTATATCAGCTGTTGTTACTTCCTGTGGGCGTGGTCAGCCTGATGGACCTGGCAGGTCGCTCAGACTGACCACGCCTCCTGTCGCCTGGTGGTCTCTGGAGGAGGGTGTCCCAGGTGTGTGAAAGGAGGAACGCTCCGTCATCACGGTTAATTCTGTCCGTGCCTCGTTTCCTGATTTCAATGGCCTCCCTGATCCAGCGTTTGAACTTGTTGTTTTCCGATCCGATGACCCGTGCCCCGTCCCAATCCATAATGTGGTTATTTCTTTTACAGTGGTCTGATGTGCTTTGTCTTTTTGTGTTCTTTTGAGTGTGAGATTATTATTCTATATCAAATGAAGAATCATATTTTGAACCTATATTTGTGTAATGTTCCAACGTGACAATGAACTTCCATATTTGCTTAAGAACAGATTAATATTTGTTTATTGTGCACGTCGTCTCCTCTGAACCAAATGACATTTTGTATGTGTACATTTCTACATCTATCTGAACATTTCCAGTTGATGAATATGTACATTGAACTTGTTATGCAGACTTGTCTTAGTTGAACTCAGAGGGGCGTTTTGTACTTTGTACTTCTTAATGCAAAGTTTTGTCATGTACCACAGTATATAAAGAGCCACAGTGGCCATGTTAAAGCAGGAGATAGCTGTAGAGACAGTTGGTGTTTAACTTGATTGTTTAATGCCTAAATAAAGAAACCGATTCGAGAAATCGCCTGGCTCCTCGACTCTTGCTTTTGGTTCGCCTTCAGGAGAAAGCTGACATGAGTCTCCCTGATGTTTCCTTTTCACATTCCTTTTGGTGTTCCTTTTTTCGGATGTGAAAAGCCCGGGAGGCGTGGTCAGTCTGAGCGACCGGCCAGGTCCATCAGGCTGACCACGCCCACAGGAAGTAACAACAGCTGATATACGACACGTCACCACCAACACCGGTGACAGTTCTGAAGATGGCTCGCAGCTAGCAGCCGAAACATGTCAACAAGGTAAATACACGTTACCGTATTGTCTTAAAAAAGAACCTAAGAAGTTTAAAGTACATAAGAAGACAAAATGAACATCTTCGGTTTAATAAAAAGAAGATTTGGACTAAAATGTGTCAAAACACTTCGCCACTTGGAGAGGCTGGAAAAAGCACGCGCCCGCTACAACAACCACCTACGTTTCAACCTCCGATGCAGAGACGAGAACATCACGCCAGCAAGCATTAACATCAAGACCCCGATCCCAACCCATAATGCAAAACAAATCATTAATAAGGCCAAGAAAGCACTACTAAAAGAAAGGATTCACATCACCATCAATAAGCAAATATTCATCGATCAAGAACTAAGCGACAAAAAGAAAGAATAAGGACGGCTATTTCCCATGGAAGAAGAGGTACAGCAGCAGTTTAACAAACACTTACAACAAACATACGAACTGGAATTCGCAATAACCAAGGACCGGCACATCAATAAGTTAAACTCTCTAATAGATAAAAAACAACGTAAAATTGAAACCACACAGACAAATGCTAAAGATAAATGGGTATGCAATTTAACACAGCGAAAAATCACGGAAACAGAAACAAACGTACTTGCACGAGGACTAAACTTTGCCACCACCCCAAATAAAATCCCCGTAGAAGAATACATTTTAGCCACGGAGTTAGCATGTCAAAACATACCGAACCAGGGACAGAAAGCCGAGTTACGCAACACCGTAACAGGGATACTAAAAACAGAGCCAGATTACCAAGGAGCAATATAACCAAGGAGGAGAGGAAAGCCATTAATCATATGAAAAAAGACAACACAATCACCATTTTACCCGCAGATAAAGGAAGGACAACAGTTATATTAGACACAAGAACATACGAACAGAAAATGGAAGCCCTACTAGCAGACACCAACACATGAAATAATCAGAAAGAATCCGACAGAAGAAAAGAAACAAGCCCTAAAAGTATTACTCAAACCCCTATTAGAACAAGAAAAAAATCACCCGAGAAGCATACAATAACCTGGTCCCAACAGCCAGCATCACCCCTCGCATTTACGGAACACCAAAAATTCACAAAAAAGATACGCCACTCCGCCTGATAGTCGATAGCACAGGTTCAGTCACATACAATCTGTCAAAAGCTCTGGTCGAAATAATAAAACCACTCATCGGTCAAACAAAATTCCACTGCAAGAACGCAAAACAATTGGCAGAGGATCTAAAAAACATCACAGTAGCTCCGGACGAAATATTCATATCACATGACGTCATCTCACTCTTCACCAAAACACCCGTGGACGTTACACTACAAATAGTACAAGGACAAAACACTCAAAAAACACACAAATTTAACTGTTGAAGATATTAAGCAACTATTACACTTCGTGGCCAAATCTACATATTTCCAATACCATAACATCATTTACAGACAGAAGGAGGGGTTCGCAATGGGAGATCCACTATCCGCAATAATGAGCAGTTTTTTCATGGAGGACTTGGAACAAAAAGCATTCAACACAGCACCACCACAATGCCGATTAACTTTCTGGAAACATTATGTAGATGACATCCTGGAAAAAATACAGCAAGGACACACCCAAGAACTCACGGACCATCTCAACACACAAGACAGAACCGGGAACATTCAATTCACACATGAGGAGGAGAAAGACGGAGCAATAGCATTTTTGGACATTAAAATCCACCACATAGCAGACGGCAGCATCAAAATAACAGTATACAGGAAACCTACGCACACCAACCAATATCGACTCTAGACATCCGAACATCCCACTGCACATAAACTTTCAGTAGTAAGGACACTATTCGAACGGGCCACACTCATAACAGACCAAACCGACAGGGAAGAGGAGGAGAGACACATTATACAAGCACTCAAACAATGTCAATATCCCAACTGGGCCATAAACAAAGGCAACAAGTCAACAATAAAACCAACAAACCCCGACAAAAAACACAACAAACCAATAGCGGGCAGCAGGATCACAAGAACACAGTCACACTACCAAACATCAGAGCAATAACTGAACCCATCCAGAGAGCCATGAAAAAACACAACATAAGCACTGTAGTCAAACCAAACACAAAACTCCACCAACAGCGAGTACATCCCAAAGATAAAATCCAACAAGAACAAAAATGCAACGCCATCTACGAAATCCAATGCAAATCATGCAATAAATCATACACAGGGGAAACAGGCCGGGCTTTTCACATCCGAAAAAAGGAACACCAAAAGGAATGTGAAAAGGAAACATCAGGGAGACTCACCAGAACACAAAAAGACAAAGCATTGCAGGAAAACCTAAAATCCGCCACATCAGACCACTGTAAAAGAAATAACCACATTATGGATTGGGACGGGGCACGGGTCATCGGATCGGAAAACAACAAGTTCAAACGCTGGATCAGGGAGGCCATTGAAATCAGGAAACGAGGCACGGACAGCATTAACCGTGATGACTGAGCGTTCCTCCTTTCACACACCTGGGACACCCTCCTCCAGAGACCACCAGGCGACGGGAGGCGTGGTCAGTCTGAGCGACCTGCCAGGTCAATCAGGCTGACCACGCCCACAGGAAGTAACAACAGCTGGTATACGACACCTCACCACCAACACCGGTGACAGTTCTGAAGATGGCTCGCAGCTAGCAGCCGAAACATGTCAACAAGGTAAATACACGTTACCGTATTGTCTTAAAAAAGAACCTAAGAAGTTTGAATGTAGTCCTGTATCTCTCACGGACGATGGACGATGACGATGGACGATGACGACGCGGAGTACAGAGGATTAACGCAGGACTTTGTGGACTGGTGTCACCGGAACCACCTTCTCATCAACGCGGGGAAGACCAAGGAGATGGTGGTGGACTTCCGCAGAAGCCACTCTACTGCCCCCCCACCAGTGAACATCCAGGGAAGAGACATTGACAGAGTGGACTCTTACAAGTACCTGGGTGTGCATCTGAACAACAAACTGGACTGGACTCATAACACAGATGCACTGTACAGGAAGGGCCAGAGTCAGCTCTATCTCCTGAGGAGCCTGAGGTCCTTTGGAGTGAGAGGGCCACTCCTGAGGACCTTCTATGACTCTGTGGTGGCATCAGCCATCCTGTACGGTGTGGTCTGCTGGAGCAGCAGCGTCACAGAGAGGGAGAAGAAGAAACTGGACAAGATCATCAAGAAGTCCAGCTCAGTCCTGGGCTGTCCTCTGGACTCGGTGCAGCAGGTGGGGGACAAGAGGGTCCTGGCTAAACTCATGTCTATGCTGGACCATGAGGGTCACCCCCTGCAGGACGCCCTGTCTGCTCTGGAGAGCAGCATCAGTGACAGACTGATTCACCCTCGCTGTGTGAAGGAGAGATTTCGCAGGTCTTTCCTTCCTGCTGCTGTCAGACTGTATAATGATCAATGCTAGTCATGTGTCATCCCCATAGCAACCATGTGTCATCTCCATAGTAACAATAACAATGTGCAATATTATTTAAAGTCACTTTACCTGCTACTTATTTATTTACCCACCACTGTCCATCACTGCACTGTTCACAATCATCTGAGTCACTTTATTGTAGTAATATTATATATTACTGTACTGGAGTCACTTTAACTGCTGTTTGTTCACTTCAGAATCAAAGACACTTATTGTGCAACGTTCCTGCGCCTTTGAGCTTTACAGTGTTGTGTTGGTTTTTTTTAGTTGTTTTTTTTAGTTGATGTAAATACTTATTATTTATCTTGATTTTGATGCTCTTATCTTCCTACTGTTTCTGTAACTTGTGTTGTGACACTGAAATTTCCCCATTGTGGGACAAATAAAGGATTATCTTATCTTATCACTGTTTGAGCAGAGCTGATGGAGCCTGTTGGAGAATGAGCTCCTCTGTCCCTCTATAGACTGGAGCAGTGGATGTGTTGATGAGTCCACTATTTCCACGTCCTGGTCCTGGATGGTGATGGGCTCCACAGGTGTCCTCTTTCTCCTACAGTCAATCACCAGTTCCTTGGTCTTGTCAACATTTAGGAGCAGATGATTTGCCTGGGACCACTCCACAAAGTTTGTAATCAGTGTCCTGTACTCCAGCTCCTGTCCATCCCTGATACACCCCAGTACCTGTCCCAGCACCTGTCCCTGATACACCCTGCCACTGCAGAGTCAGATGAACTTCTGCAGATGGCAGGACCCGGAGCTGTACTGGAAATCAGAGGTGTACAGAGTGAACAGGAACGGAGACAGGACTGGGCTCCGATATTACACCATTACACCCTGTCTGACACCACAGTGTCAGACAGGGTGGTCCCTGTCACATGTACTGAGGCCTGCCTGACAGGTAGTCAGTAATCCAGGAGACAATGGAGGAGCTGACACCCATCCTGAGCAGCTTCTCACTCATCAGAAAGAGCTGGACTGTGTTAAAGGCACTGGAGAAATCGAAGAACAATATCCTCACAGAGAGAGAACATTATCCAGGTGAGAGTGAGCCGCTGCAGAAGATCCATTAAAACATGAACATTATCCAGGTGAGAGTGAGCCGCTGATCGATTAAAACATGAACATTATCCAGGTGAGAGTGAGCCGCTGCAGAAGATCCATTAAAACATGAACATTATCCAGGTGAGAGTGAGCCGCTGCAGAAGATCCATTAAAACATGAAGATTATCCAGGTGAGAGTGAGCCGCTGCAGAAGATCCATTAAAACATCATCATCATAATGTGGGCCTGAGAGGCAAACTGTAAAGGATCCAGCGATGGTGCCACCAGGGGTCTGAGCTGATCCAGAACAAGTCTCTCAAACACTTTCATGACATGAGATGTCAAAGCCACTGGTCTGAAGTCATTAAGTCCAGATGGAATAGTCTTCTTGGGCACAGGCACAATGCAGGAGGTCTTCCATAGCACCGGTATCCTCTCAAGCTTCAGGCTCAGTGTGTAGAGAAAGTGCAAGATCCCAGTGAGCTGTGCTGAACATGTCCTCAGCACGCGGGGCTGGACTTGGTCCGGTCCAGGAGACTTGTTATGGTGAACTTTCTCCAACTGCCTTTTCACCTGCACAGGAGACAAAGACACTGAGCTGGGTTCCTCCGTGGGGGTGGGAGCAGGGTGTTCCTCCATGGGGGTGGGAGCAGGGTGTTCCTCCGTGGGGGTGGGAGCAGGGTGTTCCTCCGTGGGGGTGGGAGCAGGGTGTTCCTCCGTGGATTGGGCGTCTGGGAGGTGTAGAGATTGAGCAGGTTTGATCTGTCTGGGCTTTTGTCCTGCTGCTTTGTTTTGGAGAGACCTAAGATAAGATAAGATAATCCTTTATTTGTCCCACAATGGGGAAATTGCAGTGTCACAACGCAAGTTACAGAAACAGTAGGAAAATAAGAGCATCAAAATCAAGATAAATAATAATAATAAGTATTTACAATCAACTAAAAAAACACAACACTGTAAGCTAAGCTAAAAGGCACGGGAACATTGCACAATAAGTGTTTTGAGATGATTGTGTACAGTGCAGTGATGGACAGTGGTGGGTAAATAAATAAGTAGCAGGTAAAGTGACTTTAAATAATGTTGCACATTGTTATTATTACTATGGAGATGACACATGGTTGCTATGGGGATGACACATGGTTGCTATGGAGATGACACATGGTTGCTATGGGGATGACACATGACTAGCATTGATCATTATACAGTCTGACAGCAGCAGGAAGGAAAGACCTGCGAAATCTCTCCTTAACACAGCGAGGGTGAATCAGTCTGTCACTGATGCTGCTCTCCAGAGCAGACAGGGCGTCCTGCAGGGGGTGACACTCATGGTCCAGCATAGACATGAGTTTAGCCAGGACCCTCTTGTCCCCCACCTGCTGCACTGAGTCCAGAGGACAGCCCAGGACTGAGCTGGACTTCTTGATGATCTTGTCCAGTTTCTTCTTCTCCCTCTCTGTGATGCTGCTGCTCCAGCAGACCACACCGTACAGGATGGCTGATGCCACCACAGAGTCATAGAAGGTCCTCAGGAGTGGCCCCCTCACTCCAAAGGACCGCAGTCTCCTCAGGAGATAGAGCCGACTCTGGCCCTTCCTGTACAGTGCATCTGTGTTATGAGTCCAGTCCAGTTTATTGTTCAGATGCACACCCAGGTACTTGTAAGAGTCCACTCTCTCAATGTCTCTTCCCTGGATGTTCACTGGTGGGGGGGCAGTAGAGTGGCGTCTGCGGAAGTCCACCACCATCTCCTTGGTCTTCCCCGTGTTGATGAGAAGGTGGTTCCGGTGACACCAGTCCACAAAGTCCTGCGTTAGTCCTCTGTACTCCGCGTCGTCATCGTCCGTGATGAGACCGATGATGGCGGAGTCATTGGAGAACTTCTGCAGGACGCAGCTGTCCGTGTTGTGTCTGAAGTCTGCAGTATAGAGGGTGAAGAGGAAGGGCGCGAGGACGGTGCCCTGGGGCGCCCCCACACTGCAGGTCATGAGGTCAGACACACAGTCCTGGGCTCTCACAACTCTGGGTAGTGGGCTCCCTCAGGAGCAGCGGCTGGATGGTGTTGAAAGCACTGGAGAAGTCAAAGAACAAGATTCTCACAGTGCTGCCGGGCCTCTCCAGATAGACCTGTGATGGCCTTCATTCCCCTCCACTCGTCTCTGGAGTTATTCTGGTGGAGTTTAAGCTCCAGTTTCCTTCCACAGTCCTCTTGGCCCAGGCTCAGCTGGACCTTCAGCTGCTGTTGCACCTTCTTCACCTCGTCCTTGTCTCCAGAGTTGGAAGATCCACTTCTTATTAAGTAGATTCTTCAGCTGGCAGGTGATCCAGGGCTCGTTGTTGGGGTAACAGTGGACAGTTTGTGTGGGGATGGCTGTATCCTCACAGAAGTTGATGTAATCTGTTATACAGTTTGTGTTATATATTAATATGTTAATATGTTTAATTGTACATTATGCATTTTGTACATAAAAAATGTGCATTCTATGGTCTTTTTCTGCACATCATTAATATCACATTTGTTACTGGTTCTGCATAAACCATTTGTAACTGTGAATGTTTCATCATAGTTGACAGTAGAATATAATGCACCAACAAACACACAGGATTGTGACAATAACTAAAAAATTATTAAAAAAGGGTCCTGTAATTTTATGACAGCGTACAGAAAATATACATTTAATAAATATCAAGAGGAATTAGTAAAGTTCACATATAAAGCAGTTACAATGTCATACTGTTGTAATAGATTTATATGGTGCAGTGTTTTTGTCTTGTGTTGATCAGAGAATTGAATAAAGCGACGGCTCCAGCGACGGCTCCAGCGACGGCTCCAGCGACGGCTCCAGCGACGGCTCCAGCGACGGCTCCAGCGACGGCTGCATTGCTCTGGTCGGCCAAAGTCCGGCTGAAAACGGCCGTCATCCAGACGCAGCTCTTGGAGGAGATGGTGGAAGCCTCCAAACTCGGACCGCCACTGGAGGACTGGGTGAACCCAAAAATGGCGCCGAGCACGCCTTGGCTCACGTCTCCTCCACATTAAATTAAGCTCCATAACCCTCTGGATGTTGTCCAAGGCCGCCATTTTTTAAAATGAAAACAGCAGATACAGAGGCTGCAGCTCAGCCGCAGTTCATCCTCCTGGAGCGTTCAGAGCAAATGGAACGGATAGAACGGATTTACTCGCGCAACTAAATTCCCAAACTCGAGCGTCCGTCATGTGCGAATGACTCAAAAAAATTAAGCGTCCAACTAGGGGCGTTAAACGCAATTTTTTTGCTTAATTGCTCTTGGTGGGAACAGGGCATGATGGTGACTCTCCCAGTGTTTTTCAAAACAATCAAAGAAACACCCCCCCCCTTTCATACCCCAGAGAGGTAAATACCCCCCCTTTAAGTACTTTTACTCCAGTACTTTTACTTTTACTCCAGTACTTTTACTTTTACTCCAGTACCAGGCTCACCTCCAGCTCCAGGAGCAGCTCCCATTGGTCAATCCATTTCTGAACACCCTCCACGATTGGACGATTCTCTTCATAAAACCATTTCAGACGCTGCAGCTCTGCCTCCAGAAGTTCCAAGACCCGTTCCGAGACCTCCTCTGAACCAGACCAAGACCAGACCAGATCAGGATCAGGACCAGACCAGGACCAGACACAAGAAAGAACACAGCTGTTAGGGTCAAAGGGGTCAGGTGTGTGTGTTAGGGTCAGAGGTCAGGGGTCACACCTGTATAGTACGTGGTGAATCCGAGGCGTTGTTCTTCATTGCAGAAACATTTGTCCCAAAACTCTTTGATTTCAGCTCGAGTTTTGTCACTCACAGATCTGAGGTTCTCCATTTTCAACCTCTCCAAACGCTCCACCTCCGACTGCAGCTGGAACACAGAACCACACGGAACCACCAGGGTCAGAACCACACGGAACCACCAGGGTCAGAACCACCAGGGTCAGAACCAGCAGTAGTAGTAGTATTTGCAGTACTGACCTGTTGTACTCTGTGTGTGCTCTGTAGTAGCAGTAGTAGTAGTAGTAGTAGTAGCAATAGCAGTAGTAGCAGTAGTAGTAGTACCTGTTGTACTCTCTGTGTGAGCGTGCTCTCCAGGACCTTCTGGTTGAAGTCTTCTCTTTGGTCTCGAGGAGTTTCCAGACGGTTCCACAGACTCTGGATTTGGGCCTGGATCCTTTGGCTCAGGTCCTCCAGGTCCGACCGGCGCTGCTGCAGCTGAGCAAAGACAGAGAGAGAGGAATCAAACCCACAACCTCCCAGTGTGCGCTAAACACTGAGGAATCAAACCCACAACCTCCCAGTGTGCACTAAACACTGAGGAATCAAACCCACAACCTCCCAGTGTGCACTAAACACTGAAGAATCAAACCCACAACCTCCCAGTGTGCAGTAAACACTGAAGAATCAAACCCACAACCTCCCAGTGTGCAGTAAACACTGAAGAATCAAACCCACAACCTCCCAGTGTGCAGTAAACACTGAAGAATCAAACCCACAACCTCCCAGTGTGCAGTAAACACTGAAGAATCAAACCCACAACCTCCCAGTGTGCAGTAAACACTGAAGAATCAAACCCACAACCTCCCAGTGTGCACTAAACACTGAAGAATCAAACCCACAACCTCCCCTGCTCACCTGTTCCAGCAGCTGTGCCAGTGTTCGCAGATTCTCCAGGGACAAACAGAACTCCTCTGGGTCCGACCGCAGAAGCTCCGCCTCCAGACCCGAGACCGGACTGTGGTCCAAGTCCGAGACCAGGACCAGGATCTGGGTTCTGAGGGACTGGAACTGGCCCTCACGCCGGCTCTGGGGTCACAGGAGGTCAGAGGTCAGTGAGATCATAAGAGTCTCTGCTGGTGATGTTTTTTTTACACTGCAGCTTTAGACAAACAACATCCTCACAACAACCCCCCTCCCGCTCTCTGATTGGCCCGTTCGTACCTTCTCCTCCCTCTGATTGGCCAGGTGCTGTCTCAGGTCGTCCAGTGTCCTCGTGGTTGGGACAGTTGTGGATGAGACGGTGGATGGTGATGTTCCTAATATTTCGGCCAGCTCCAGGTCCTGTTGGAGCAGATCTTTGAGATGTTCCATTCGTCTGGACTTTTCCTTCAGGAGGTAGTCCACTCTGGTCCTCAGGTCCTTCTCGGCCTGAAGGACAGTCTGTCCATTGTCCTCCTGAAGATACAGAAGAACACAACATCTGAGAGGACCACAGAGAAGACATAAACATCTGAGGGGACCAGAGAAGACACAAACATCTGAGAGGACCACAGAGAAGACACAAACATCTGAGAGGACCACAGAGAAGACACAAACATCTGAGAGGACCACAGAGAAGACACAAACATCTGAGAGGACCACAGAGAAGACGCAAACATCTGACCACAGAGAAGACGCAAACATCTGAGGGGACCACAGAGAAGACGCAAACATCTGGCAGGACCACAGAGAAGACGCAAACATCTGAGAGGACCACAGAGAAGACGCAAACATCTGACCACAGAGAAGACGCAAACATCTGACCACAGAGAAGACGCAAACATCTGAGGGGACCACAGAGAAGACACATCTTTTACTCAAAGGAGGTGTTGCACGCTATTGGGAAAAATGCCCACAGCTTGATCGGAATGAGCTTTTGGTATAATAAAGTACATCTGAAAACTACATAGGAACCAAATTTAAAATGCCCGATTTGCATACAGGAAGTGAACTTTGGCCCAATTTGTACAAGAACTATTTCATGGCTACAATGCTTGAAAAAGCTAACTTTTTTACATGTTTCCGGATTTCAAAATAAACAAATCTTATTTCTGTGATTTCAGGATGACCTTCGGCTCATTTTGGTACCAAATGCATATCCACAGACCCAATATTATCAAAGTTATGAAAGATTTATTCAAGAACTTAATGATTTTTTGCAACTTTTTTGTAAAAAAGTCAATTTGTTTTCATTGATTTCAGTAGGTTCCCATGCTTGCCCACCTAAAATTTTTTCCACAAAGTTGCGTGATATAGTGTTGTATAAACCATAAAAATTTCATAAAAATTTGAGACCGGTAACAGTGATCCGGAGATCCATACATCGCAAGAAGTGCCATTCATCAAAATTAGAAAATCTTGTATTTGTCCAATACTGGAGATTAGGTTCAGTTTTTGTCACAAAAATAGTTAAATGCTCTTTAATGTAAAATATATTGACCTAAATCATACTCTAATGCCTTATTAATTGTGCGGATGTATTCTGGATCATATTCTGGATCATGTCCAAAAATATTAATAAATTGAGTCATAATATAATTTGTGATTGTATATATGTTCACCGATCATCTTAAAGTGATAAAATACATGCATTTATGGCCTCACTTTTTTCATCAAAGGCCTTCAGGATCATTGTGGATTTTTTGGTGTCATATTTGAAATGGACATTATAACGTATAAGAATGCAAAAACATGGCACTTTTTAGATTTAAAGAATGATACAATCATACTAACCACACATTATTTTTATAAGCTATAAATAGAATTTTTACACTTCAGCGATTGCAAATCACCAAATGGACACCAATTAGAATGATTTTCTATTTAGAATGATATGTTAAACACATTATATACACCCTATATTGATACGTTTGTATATTAGAAGATAACATAATGTTTGAAAATGTAACATGCATATATCTTTCACCCTGAAGAGATAACACACGTTGACCCTTAATGGTGAAGTACATAGCTGTGGCGACGTTACGCTTGAGTGACTTCAACAGAGCTGAGTTGGGTCAAGCATGAGTGACTCTTTACTCACATCAAGATACCGTAGGTGTACACGTTTACACAAGTAAAGTATCTTTACATTGACCAAGAAGTGTCTCGATTATATCAAAGCATTTGACTCGGATAGCTATTGCATTTAGAAAATGACTGACAAGTGTATTATTGATAGTTGTAAGGTTAGATTTAAGGATAGTTCTAAGTTAAGTAAGGATGCTAGGTTAGTTGGATCTCCAAAAGGATGGCTTCATGAGATGCTGTCAAAGGATGGGCTGAAAATCACTGCGGGTGATAAATTATGTCAGAAATGTTACAGGTCTCTATTGCGTAAACGTCCTCGTGGAGACACTGATGTGTTTAACGAGGATGATAACGACGATGAACTATCTGCAGAGCAAAGTTTTCTTGACAATGTAGTTAAAGATGAAGAGACAATTAGCAAACAAAATGTTGTACCATCATGTCTAACTGTGGATGATTTGATGTATGCATCGTCATCTCATCGAAAATGTTCCATATGCAGAGCCTATAATGACCAATGTGTTGTTTTACCCAAACAAGCTCGCCTGTCACTCATAGTAGATCATAAGCTCTGGTGTCCAAAAGATGCACGAGTATGTCCATCACATTTGATAGGAAAATATATTCATCACGATTGTACTGTCCTTGATTCCAACGATAGGATACCGCTAAGAGACAAACTTGATGATGTAATCTCATCTCAAGTTATCAATGATCTCTTAGAAGTAATTGACCAACTTTCATCCAACAACACTAACCCTGGACTAAGGTATGAGGATCTTTCAGACAATGAATGCCATGCATGGACAGGTTGGACTCGAGAGCAATTTGATAAACTTCATGATTTGTGTAAAGACAATTTATCAAAGTGTGAGTCTTTGTCATCCAAAGATGTTCTGTTCTTCTTCTGGGTGAAACTCAAGACAAACCTATCCTGGAATCAATTAGTTGTACTTTCCAAAGTTACCCTAACAACATTGTCAAGACAATACCATACAGTTGTATTGGCTCTAAAGAACACTGTTGTTCCAAAATACCTTGGTCCGTCTCACATTACCCATGACAATGCCCTTGCACACAATACAATTTTAACAAAGGCCTTTTATGGTCACAATGTAACATTGATTTTGGATGGAACATATATCTATTTGAATAAAAGTTTGCATCACCAATTTCAACGGTCATCATATGGTGGCCAAAAAAAGACAAACTATCTCAAGTTTATGTCAATTGTATTCCCAGACGGTTACGTTTTGGACACAGTTGGGCCATACTATGGCAGTACAAATGACGCGTCAATTACAAAACTTATGCTTGACAACTTGGACTCTTTGAAGCTTTGGCTACAAGAGAATGATGTGTTGATCGTTGATCGTGGCTTTAGAGATGTTTTAGATGTACTAGCTTCAATGGGGTATGATGCCAAAATGCCATCATTCATGGCATCTGGCAGGTCACAGCTCTCAGAGGAACAGGCTAACGAGGATAGGTTATGTACAAAAACACGTTGGGTTGTAGAATCATATCACGGGCGTTTCAAGCAATGGCGCTTTTTCAAAGAAAGAATAATGTCCAATTATTATGTTCCTTTACTTGGAGATTTGATGAAGATCATAACAGCTTGCCTAAATGGCCTAAGGGGTCCAATCTATGTGCCAAATCAGGCTCGTGATGCCCGAGACACTATGATGGCACAACGCATGCTGGAAAGACGATCAAAATTGAACACATTGTCTAAACGTGTAGCCAAAGATCCTGACATGTCTCGTAAAGCCAAAAAAGAATGGGTGAAGCTTGAGGCATCAGAAATAGATTTCCCTAAGCTGAATCTAGAATATTTGGAAACATTGGCATGTGGGTCTTACCAAATCAAATTGTCACCAGGGTATATTGTGGAGCATCAAACAAGTGATGGGGACTACGAGATGTGGGTGTATCAGCATGACAATGATTTGGTGCGTGGCCAAATTCACTCACGCCACAAAAGTCAAACCAAATATAATGTTTGGATTCAGTATGACATGAACGATTCAGATGATCCTATAAGGGGATATTACTGCACATGTCCTGCAGGAAATAGAACAGCTGGCATGTGTGCACATGTCGCATCCATACTGTACTACATTGGGTATTACCAACACTTTCCTCATGATAAACCTTTACAGTCATATTCTCGGCAATATGCCACATCTATTGAAGCAAAATAAACAATAGTCAACTGTCCCCTTTGAAGAAAAATATTTAGAGAAACTATGTTAATACTTACATACATATTATAGATAGTGTTTTCAGTTTAGTGAATTTAGGACATGATAACATTTCTGAGTGGAATCCACAATGATCCTGAAGGCCTTTGATGAAAAAAGTGAGGCCATAAATGCATGTATTTTATCACTTTAAGATGATCGGTGAACATATATACAATCACAAATTATATTATGACTCAATTTATTAATATTTTTGGACATGATCCAGAATATGATCCAGAATACATCCGCACAATTAATAAGGCATTAGAGTATGATTTAGGTCAATATATTTTACATTAAAGAGCATTTAACTATTTTTGTGACAAAAACTGAACCTAATCTCCAGTATTGGACAAATACAAGATTTTCTAATTTTGATGAATGGCACTTCTTGCGATGTATGGATCTCCGGATCACTGTTACCGGTCTCAAATTTTTATGAAATTTTTATGGTTTATACAACACTATATCACGCAACTTTGTGGAAAAAATTTTAGGTGGGCAAGCATGGGAACCTACTGAAATCAATGAAAACAAATTGACTTTTTTACAAAAAAGTTGCAAAAAATCATTAAGTTCTTGAATAAATCTTTCATAACTTTGATAATATTGGGTCTGTGGATATGCATTTGGTACCAAAATGAGCCGAAGGTCATCCTGAAATCACAGAAATAAGATTTGTTTATTTTGAAATCCGGAAACATGTAAAAAAGTTAGCTTTTTCAAGCATTGTAGCCATGAAATAGTTCTTGTACAAATTGGGCCAAAGTTCACTTCCTGTATGCAAATCGGGCATTTTAAATTTGGTTCCTATGTAGTTTTCAGATGTACTTTATTATACCAAAAGCTCATTCCGATCAAGCTGTGGGCATTTTTCCCAATAGCGTGCAACACCTCCTTTACTAATTTTTCCCCTGTTTGGCCATTTTTAGATTTCAAATTTTACTTCCTGGTTGGAAATCACACTATGGAACTCCACAACCGTTACCTAGCAACCACTGGGCCAAAACTCATGCAACGTCCCAGAGATTCTGATGTGACAAATACAAATATTTTAAAAAAATCCTTTATTTTGTTGGAATCAGGTTTAAAGTGTCACAAAAATTTGGGAAGGAGGTGGTGCAGGGGAGGAAGTGCTGGGGAGGAGGAGGTGCAGGGGAGGAGGAAGTGAAGCACCCCTACAGCGCCCCTTACAGCGCCCTTTACAGCTCCCCTTACAGCTCCCCTTACAGCGCCCTTTACAGCGCCCCCTACAGCGCCCTTTACAGCGCCCTTTACAGCGCCCTTTACAGCGCCCTTTACAGCGCCCTTTACAGCTCCCCTTACAGCGCCCTTTACAGCTCCCCTTACAGCGCCCCCTACAGCGCCCTTTACAGCGCCCTTTACAGCGCCCTTTACAGCGCCCCCTACAGCGCCCCCTACAGCTCCCCTTACAGCGCCCTTTACAGCGCCCCCTACAGCGCCCCCTACAGCGCCCTTTACAGCGCCCTTTACAGCGCCCTTTACAGCGCCCCCTACAGCGCCCTTTACAGCGCCCCCTTACAGCGCCCCCTACAGCGCCCCCTACAGCGCCCCCTACAGCGCCCCTTACAGCGCCCTTTACAGCGCCCTTTACAGCGCCCCCTACAGCGCCCTTTACAGCGCCCTTTACAGCTCCCCTTACAGCGCCCTTTACAGCTCCCCTTACAGCGTCCTTTACAGCGCCCCCTACAGCGCCCTTTACAGCGCCCTTTACAGCGCCCTTTACAGCGCCCCCTACAGCGCCCCCTACAGCGGCCCTTACAGCGCCCTTTACAGCGCCCTTTACAGCGCCCCCTACAGCGCCCCCTACAGCGGCCCTTACAGCGCCCTTTACAGCGCCCTTTACAGCGCCCTTTACAGCGCCCTTTACAGCGCCCTTTACAGCGCCCCCTACAGCGCCCCCTACAGCGCCCTTTACAGCGCCCTTTACAGCGCCCTTTACAGCGCCCTTTACAGCGCCCCCTACAGCGTCCTTAACAGCGCCCTTTACAGCGCCCTTTACAGCGCCCCCTACAGCGCCCCTTACAGCTCCCCCTACAGCGTCCTTTACAGCGCCCTTTACAGCGCCCTTTACAGCGCCCCCTACAGCGCCCTTTACAGCTCCCCCTACAGCGTCCTTTACAGCGCCCTTTACAGCGCCCTTTACAGCGCCCTTTACAGCGCCCCCTACAGCGCCCTTTACAGCGCCCCCTACAGCACCCTTTACAGCGCCCCCTACAGCGCCCTTTACAGCGCCCCCTACAGCACCCTTTACAGCGCCCCCTACAGCGTCCTTTACAGCGCCCCCTACAGCGTCCTTTACAGCGCCCCCTACAGCGTCCTTTACCGCGCCCCCTACAGCGCCCTTTACAGCGCCCTTTACAACGCCCCCTTACAGCGCCCTTTACAGCGCCCCTTACAGTGCCCCTATATTTGGACACCCTTAAAAATGTGCAACCGCTAAACAGCGCCCCCTGTAGGGGATAGTGTCAACACACAGCCACAATTTATCTCTGTTCAGAGCCCGAGGTGTGTGCGACCCCTGACCCTGCGTGACCCCTGACCCCGCGTGACCCCTGACCTGCGGCGGGGGCAGGTCCAGCTCCTCACACAGCTGTTGTATTTCTCTGCGACTCGACTCGGCGCTTTTCTCCAAACGAAGTTTCAAACTCTGCTCCTCTGCGATCATCATCTCCAACAGCCCCTGAACACATCACAGAGAAACAGAGAAATACAGAGGTTTAACCAGGCCCTGAACACATCACAGAGAAACAGAGAAATACAGAGATCCTGGTTTAGCCCTGGTTCTGGTCCTGGTCTTACTTGGATGTGGCTCTTCACCGTGTTGGTTTAGTTCTGCTTCTGATTTAGTTCTGGTCTTGGTCCTGGTCCTGGTCCTGATCTTACCTGGATGAGGCTCTTCACTGTGTTGGTTTAGTCTTGATCCTGATTCTGGTCCTGGTTTTAGTCCTGGTTTAATTCTGGTCCTAGTTCTGGTCTTGGTCCTGGTCTTACCTGGATGTGGCTCTTCACCGTGTTGGTTCTCTGGAGACGTTGCTCCTCTGGGATCCCGATCTCCTCCCAAATGTCTTTGAGGAGCATCAGAGCTTTGTTCAGGCAGGACACGGCCTCAGCAGCCAGGACCTCACTAAAACACCACAAATAATAATGATTCTTCTTCTTATTTATATTACTTTTCATGTAGTCTGCACTGTAATGGAGCAAAGGATCATGGTATATGTAGTTCACTCAGTTTTTTTAGCTATTGCTGTACCAAAACAATGAATTTAAGCAAAGAGACTTGTAATTCGATATATTGTGATGGCCCATGGTATCATTGTGAGACTTTTGACGATACGATATCACAATATTTTTGTATTATTGTTACATCCCTAGAAATAATATTACAATAAAAAAACTCCACAGGACCTCAGACTTTGTGCACGAGTCTGCGCGCGAGTCTGCGCGCGAGTCTGTGAGTCTGCGCGCGAGTCTGTGAGTCTGCGCGCGAGTCTGTGAGTCTGCGCGCGAGTCTGTGAGTCTGCGCGCGAGTCTGAGAGTCTGCGCGCGAGTCTGAGAGTCTGCGCGCGAGTCTGAATTGGTGCGTGAGTCTGTGTGCGAGTCTATGAATCTGTGCGCGAGTCTGTGAGTCTGCGCGCGAGTCTGTGCGTGAGCCTGACCGTGAGTCAGAGCGTGAGCCTAAGCATGAGGCTGTGAGTCTGAGCGTCTGTGCGCGAGTCTGCGCGCGAGTCTGAGCGTCTGCGCGCGAGTCTGAGCGTCTGCGCGCGAGTCAGAGCGTGAGCCTAAGCATGAGGCTGTGAGTCTGAGCGTCTGTGCGCGAGTCTGAGCGTCTGTGCGCGAGTCTGAGCGTCTGTGCGCGAGTCTGAGCGTCTGTGCGCGAGTCTGAGCGTCTGTGCGCGAGTCTGAGCGTCTGTGCGCGAGTCTGAGCGTCTGTGCGCGAGTCTGAGCGTCTGTGCGCGAGTCTGTCAGTCTGTGAGTCTAAGCGCGAGTCTGTGACTCTAAGCGCGAGTCTGAGCGTGAGCCTGACCGTAAGTCAGAGCGTGAGCCTAAGCATGAGGCTGAGTCTGAGCGCGAGTCTGAGCGTCTGTGCGCGAGTCTGTCAGTCTGTGAGTCTAAGCGCAAGTCTGTGACTCTAAGCGCGAGTCTAAGCGTGAGTCTGAGTCTAAGCGCGAGTCTGTGAGTCTAAGCGCGAGTCTGTGAGTCTAAGCGCGAGTCTGTCAGTCTGTGCGCGAGTCTGTCAGTCTGTGCGCGAGTCTGTCAGTCTGTGCGCGAGTCTGTCAGTCTGTGCGCGAGTCTGTCAGTCTGTGCGCGAGTCTGTCAGTCTGTGAGTCTAAGCGCGAGTCTGTGCGCGAGTCTGTGAGTCTAAGCGCGAGTCTGTGAGTCTAAGTGCGAGTCTGTCAGTCTGTGCGCGAGTCTGAGCGTCTGTGCGCGAGTCTGAGCGTCTGTGCGCGAGTCTGAGCGTCTGTGCGCGAGTCTGAGCGTCTGTGCGCGAGTCTGAGCGTCTGTGCGCGAGTCTGAGCGCGAGTCTGTGAGTCTAAGCGCGAGTCTGTGAGTCTAAGCACGAGTCTGAGAGTCTAAGCGCGAGTCTGTGAGTCTAAGCGCGAGTCTGTCAGTCTGTGCGCGAGTCTGTCAGTCTGTGCGCGAGTCTGTCAGTCTGTGCGCGAGTCTGTCAGTCTGTGCGCGAGTCTGTCAGTCTGTGAGTCTAAGCGCGAGTCTGTGCGCGAGTCTGTGAGTCTAAGCGCGAGTCTGTGAGTCTAAGTGCGAGTCTGTCAGTCTGTGCGCGAGTCTGAGCGTCTGTGCGCGAGTCTGAGCGCGAGTCTGTGAGTCTAAGCGCGAGTCTGTCTGTGCGTGAGTCTGAGCGCGAGTCTGTGAGTCTAAGCTGTGCGTGAGTCTGAGCGTCTGAGCGCGAGTCTGAGCGCGAGTCTGTGAGTCTAAGCGCGAGTCTGTGAGTCTAAGCACGAGTCTGTCTGTGCGTGAGTCTGAGCGCGAGTCTGTGAGTCTAAGCTGTGCGTGAGTCTGAGCGTCTGAGCGCGAGTCTGAACGCGAGTCAGTGCGTGGGTCCGTCACCTGCTCGTCTCCATGGAGATGTTATTGCTTTGCCTGGCATGTTCTGTGGTATGACATTTAACACATTTATCCAGCTTTTATTTGTTATGGGTGTTTCTATTGCACAAAAATCCAATAATTCTCTGTGTGAATAGTGACACCTCTCCACAGATCTGACCTGTAATGTATCTTATAGTTGTTTCCCTTGAGATAGGCAGGTACTGTGGAACATTCTAGACAAAGCAATAACATCTCTATAGAGACAAATGCATACACACAAATGCACACAAATACACACACAAGTCAGTGAAAAAGAACAGCGTGAGACACCGGGGCTTTCCTTTGTAAAGTGAAATTAAAATAAATAAACCAAAGTGTGGCTGTTTGCCTCTAGGCAGAGACGTCGTTACGAAGTTCTTAACGTTACTAATTTAGAGTTTTATTCCTCTAAAACAGCGGAACAAACACAAATAAAGACAAACAAAGACGCATTACGGACCGAGACGTACCTTTTCCTCATGGCCCCTCACTTTTGCCCTGTTTTGTCGCAGTTTCGCCGCAGTTTTGTCAGACTTTAGCACAGAAAAGCGCAGCTTGTGACGGAGACAGATTCAAAACACGCCGTCCCTCTGCGCGCGCTCTGATTGGCTGCTGCGGGGAGAGGGTGGGTGAGTCATGAGGGCAGCGGAGGCGGGCGGAATTAGAGAGTTTACAGGAGAAACAGAGCACCGCCCGCCGCTGTGTGTCCGATCCCAGGAAACAAACGGCTCCAGGCACAAAATGGCGCCGGAACCGAAACTCGACCTGCTCCCCCGCCCCTTTTCACGAGGATCTATAATAACAACTGATTTATAACATTAATAACAACTGATATTATTATTATTATTATTATTATTATTATTATTATTATTATTAATTAATTAATTAATTAATTAATTAATTAATTAATTATTATTATTATTCCTCCATGAGCCCCGGTTTTCAGACGCGTTTCACCTGATCCAAATTCTACTTGAGTTTAAAAATAAAAATGTTTATTACACATTTATAAATGTAATTAGTGAACAGTGAAAGTAGCCAAAGGAAATGTGACATTAAACTGCCTTTTCCTAAAGTTTGTCACATGAGTTCAGGTTTGAGAAACAGAAAACACTGTTCCACCTTGTCTAGTCCTGGTCTAGTCCACAGTGGAGCTGATGTATTTAATTTGAACAGTTTCAAAAATAAGGACACGACTCAAACATAAACCTTTTATTCTGGAAATGTGCTCCTGCTCCAGTCCAGGTTTAGTCCAGGTTTAGTCCAGGTTTAGTCCAGGTTTAGTCCAGGTTTAGTCCAGGTTTAAACCCAGATATAGTCCTGGTTTAATCCTGGTTTAATCCTGGTTTAATCCTGGTTTAATCCTGGTTTAATCCTGGGTCAGCTCCAGGTTTAGACCTTGCTCTGGATCAGACTCTCCAGGAGTCTGCTGCTGTTGGTGATGGCGGTGGTTACCGTGGTGATTCTATAACCTGAAAAAACACAAACACAAACTATTTTAAACACAAAGACACACACACACACACACACACACACGCACGCACACACACACACACACACACAGACGTGTTTGGTTGTTTGGCCTTTAGCAGTAGTAGTAGTATTATTATAGTATTATATATTAGAAATATTAGTAGTACTAATAGTATTAGTAGTAGTAATAGTATTTGCAGTATTTGCAGTACCTTTCTCTCGGGCGAGGAAGCGCAGGGCGGCGATCTCAGAGAAAGTGCATCCTCCTAAAAACACGACCAGGACTCTCCTCTGAGAGTCCGGACCAGATCCAGGACTGGACCCGGACCCGGACCCGGAGGTCAGACCAGAGCTGCCCTCAGACCCAGAGGTGCTCCCTGAAACCAACAAATACACGTGTCAGATGCCCTCCCCGTGTGTCAGATGCCCTCCCCGTGTGGCACTCTGACCTGTGACGTTGAACTCGTGTCCGTTTAAAAGTCGAGTCACTTCCTCCAAACCGGACCAGCCCTCTCTGTCCAGGACCTGAAAAGACCCCAATTAGTCCTGGTTCAGTGCTGATACAGTCCTGGCTAAGTTTTGGTTTAGCCCCTCTTTAGTCCAGTTTCGGACCTGGTTTAGCCCCTCTTTAGTCCAGTTTCGGACCTGGTTTAGCCCCTCTTTAGTCCAGTTTCGGACCTGGTTTAGCCCCTCTTTAGTCCAGTTTCAGTCCTGGTTTAGCCCCTCTTTAGTCCAGTTTCAGTCCTGGTTTAGCCCCTCTTTAGTCCAGTTTCGGTCCTGGTTGAGTTCTCACCTGTTCTATGAGTTTACAGCTCAGGGGGACGTAGGCTCCACTGAACACGTAGGACATGTCTTTTGGGACTCGGAGGTCGTAGTCCTCGGACTTTGGGACCTGCTCAGAACAGAACAGGTCAGAACCAGAACCGGGTCGGAACCAGGTCGGAACCGGGTCGGAACAGAACCACCAGTCACAGCGGCCAAGGACACGGTTCCACCTTAAATCAGACCTGTTCCTTTATTCAGTTCCAGGTGGTTTTAAAGCTCAAAAATACAGAGAAAAACAAACAGACATTCTGACTCGCCTCTCCACAGATCTGACCTGGAACTCGGTTTGATTTGGTCTCCATGAAAAAGGTTTAATGCCACACACACACACACACACACACACACACACACACACACACACACACACACACACACACACACACAGTTCCGGGGGTGTCCTGTAGGGGGCGTACCAGGTTGAGTTTGCGGCTCAGAGCTCTGAAGTTGCTCTTTTTGGCCAAAGAGGAAAACGCTTCAGTCAGACGCCCTGAAACACACAACACAACAAATAAATACACAACTAAACGCACAAACCAGACCTGAAACACACAAACCAGACCTGAAACACACAAACCAGACCTGAAACGCACAAACCAGACCTGAAACATACAAACGCACAAACCAGACCTGAAACACACAAACACACAAACCAGACCTGAAACACACAAACCAGACATGAAACGCACAAACCAGACATGAAACGCACAAACACACAAACCAGACCTGAAACGCACAAACCAGACATGAAACGCACAAACCAGACATGAAACGCACAAACACACAAACCAGACCTGAAACACACAAACCAGACATGAAACGCACAAACACACAAACCAGACCTGAAACACACAAACGCACAAATAAACTAAAACCACCAGAATACAGTTATTGTAATTTCTTGCGCACATTAACACGTTTCATTTATGACGTTTATTTAAACTTTTCTCATTTATTGTTTGAATTTGTCGTGTTTATAAAATGTGCTGTAGAAACAGGGATTGGATTAAACCAGATGCCCTGAAACACAAACTGAAATAAACTGAGAACAAACCAGAGAATTTAAAATATAAAAATACAGAAAAGACGCAAAAGTGTCTGTTTAAACCTGGTTTAGACCTGGTTTAGTGCTGGTTTAAACCTGGTTTAGACCTGGTTTAGTTCTGGTTTAAACTTGGTTTAGACCTGGTTTAGTTCTGGTTTAAACCTGGTTTAGACTTGGGTTAGTCCTGGTTGAGTTCTGGTCTGGTCCTGGTGTAGTCCTGGTGTAGTCCTGGTTGAGTTCTGGTCTGGTCCTGGTGCAGTCCTGGTCGAGTTCTGGTCTGGTCCTGGTGTAGTTCTGGTCGAGTTCTGGTCTGGTCCTGGTGTAGTCCTGGTTGAGTTCTGGTCCTGGTGCAGTCCTGGTCGAGTTCTGGTCTGGTCCTGGTGTAGTCCTGGTGTAGTCCTGGTTGAGTTCTGGCATGGAACCTGTCAGTCGGACTCTCGTTTCCATGGCGCTCAGAGTCTCGGGCGTCTGCTGCTCCTGAACCAAACCCAACGTCCTCAAAGACGAGAAGGTGAGGAGGTGCTCGAACCCGTAACTCTGTGGTGAGAGGGCGGAGACGAGCGTCAGAGAGGAGGAGAAGAAGGGACAGAGGAGGAGAGGGAGGAGGAGAGGGAGGAGACAGAGGAGGAGAGGGAGGAGACAGAGGAGGAAAGGGAGGAGGAGAGGGAGGAGAGGGAGGAGGAGAGGGAGGAGACAGAGGAGGAGAGGGAGGAGACAGAGGAGGAGAGGGAGGAGGAGAGGGAGGAGAGGGAGGAGAGGGAGGAGACAGAGGAGGAAAGGGAGGAGGAGAGGGAGGAGAGGGAGGAGGAGAGGGAGGAGACAGAGGAGGAGAGGGAGGAGGAGAGGGAGGAGACAGAGGAGGAGACGGAGGAGGAGAGGGAGGAGGAGAAGGAGAAGACAGAGGAGGAGACGGAGGAGGAGAGGGAGGAGACAGAGGAGGAGAGGGAGGAGAGGGAGGAGACAGAGGAGGAGAGGGAGGAGACAGAGGAGGAGAGGGAGGAGACAGAGGAGGAGACAGAGGAGGAGAGGGAGGAGACAGAGGAGGAGAGGGAGGAGGAGAGGGAGGAGAGGGAGGAGGAGAAGGAGGAGACAGAGGAGGAGGAGGAGAAGACAGAGGAGGAGAGGGAGGAGGAGAAGGAGAAGACAGAGGAGGAGAGGGAGGAGGAGAGGGAGGAGACAGAGGAGGAGAGGGAGGAGACAGAGGAGGAGGAGGAGAAGACAGAGGAGGAGAGGGAGGAGGAGAAGGAGAAGACAGAGGAGGAGACGGAGGAGGAGAGGGAGGAGACAGAGGAGGAGAGGGAGGAGAGGGAGGAGGACAGGGAGGAGACAGAGGAGGAGAGGGAGGAGGAGAGGGAGAAGGAGAGGGAGGAGACAGAGGAGGAGAGGGAGGAGGAGAGGGAGGAGAGGGAGGAGGAGAGGGAGGAGGAGAGGGAGGAGACAGAGGAGGAGAGGGAGGAGGAGAGGGAGGAGAGGGAGGAGGAGAAGGAGGAGACAGAGGAGGAGGAGGAGAAGACAGAGGAGGAGAGGGAGGAGGAGAAGGAGAAGACAGAGGAGGAGAGGGAGGAGACAGAGGAGGAGAGGGAGGAGACAGAGGAGGAGGAGGAGAAGACAGAGGAGGAGAGGGAGGAGGAGAAGGAGAAGACAGAGGAGGAGAGGGAGGAGGAGAGGGAGGAGACAGAGGAGGAGAGGGAGGAGACAGAGGAGGAGAGGGAGGAGGAGAGGGAGGAGACAGAGGAGGAGACAGAGGAGGAGAGGGAGGAGACAGAGGAGGAGAGGGAGGAGGAAAGGGAGGAGACAGAGGAGGAGAGGGAGAAGACAGAGGAGGAGAGGGAGGAGGAGAGGGAGGAGACAGAGGAGGAGACAGAGGAGGAGAGGGAGGAGGAGAGGGAGGAGACAGAGGAGGAGAGGGAGGAGGAAAGGGAGGAGACAGAGGAGGAGAGGGAGAAGACAGAGGAGGAGAGGGAGGAGGAGAGGGAGGAGACAGAGGAGGAGAGGGAGGAGAGGGAGGAGGAGAGGGAGGAGACAGAGGAGGAGACAGAGGAGGAGAGGGAGGAGACAGAGGAGGAGAGGGAGGAGGAGAGGGAGGAGGAAAGGGAGGAGACAGAGGAGGAGAGGGAGGAGGAGAAGGAGGAGACAGAGGAGGAGAGGGAGGAGGAGAGGGAGGAGACAGAGGAGGAGAGGGAGGAGACAGAGGAGGAGAAGGAGGAGACAGAGGAGGAGAGGGAGGAGACAGAGGAGGAGAAGGAGAAGACAGAGGAGGAGAGGGAGGAGGAGAAGGAGAAGACAGAGGAGGAGAGGGAGGAGGAGAGGGAGGAGACAGAGGAGGAAAGGGAGGAGGAGAGGGAGGAGACAGAGGAGGAAAGGGAGGAGACAGAGGAGGAGGAGAGGGAGAAGGAGAGGAGGAGACAGAGGAGGAGAGGGAGGAGACAGAGGAGGAAAGGGAGGAGACAGAGGAGGAGAGGGAGGAGACGGAGGAGGAGGAGAAGGAGGAGACAGAGGAGGAGAAGTAGAAGACAGAGGAGGAGAGGGAGGAGGAGAAGAAGAAGACAGAGGAGGAGAGGGAGGAGGAGAGGGAGGAGAAGACAGAGGAGGAAAGGGAGGAGGAGAGGGAGGAGACAGAGGAGGAGAGGGAGAAGGAGAGGAGGAGAGGGAGGAGACAGAGGATGAGAGGGAGGAGGAGAGGGAGGAGACAGAGGAGAGGGAGGAGACAGAGGATGAGAGGGAGGAGGAGAGGGAGGAGACAGAGGAGGAGAGGGAGGAGGAAAGGGAGGAGACAGAGGAGGAGAGGGAGGAGGAGACAGAGGAGGAGACAGAGGAGGAGAGGGAGGAGACAGAGGAGGAGAGGGAGGAGGAAAGGGAGGAGACAGAGGAGGAGAGGGAGGAGACAGAGGAGGAGAGGGAGGAGGAGAGGAGGAGACAGAGGAGGAGACAGAGGAGGAGAGGGAGGAGGAGAGGAGGAGAGGGAGGAGGATGAGAGGAGGAGCGTGAGAGGAAAGGAGAGGAGGAGGAGAGGACGTAGTGTCTGACCTGCAGATATTGGGTTTTAAGTGAGCGCAGATCTTTGGGCAAAAGTCCTGAAACAAAAACAACTATAAATTGTGTGTGCAGTAATGTTCCGTAGTGTTCTTTAGTGTGGTGTTATGCAGTAATGTTCCGTAGTGTTCTTTAGTGTGGTACCGTTCTCGGTGAGCGACAGCAGACACAGCAGCCTCAGAGACTCCAGCACAGAAACCTCAGGAAACAAAGAAGTATTACACATGCAAATATATGTAATATAAACACATGCTAATGAGGTATGTGCTAATGAGGTATGTGCTAATGAGGTATGTGCTAATGAGGTATGTGCTAATGAGGTATGTGCTAATGAGGTATGTGCTAAAGAGACAAAACTCAGACAGGTGAGTGTGACAGAGGCACTCACCTGTCTGAGTGTGACAGGGACTCACCTGTCTGTTGATGTGCTCTTCAATGAAGTTGATGCACTCTCTGATCTCAAAGCCCTCGAGGAGAGCTGACAGGGACAGACAGGGCATCAGGGTTGGACAGGGACAGACAGGGTCAGACAAACATTTGTTAAATATTATAAAGTCAGTGCCTGATGCTGTATTAAATTATGATTATATTTATAAATATATTAGTATATACATAGGACGTATTTCTCAGTGTAGTTTATGTACATTATAAATATACAATTATAAATATTTCATTATAAACATATTTCTCACAGTGCTCCGTTCTCAGCAGCTCCTGAAAGTCCTGTTTGGTTTTTCTCTTCATCATCGCCTCACTCGCCCCGATGTCTGAAACACAAACACATATATACACACATACACACATATATACACACACATGACGTCGGTCATGTGCTCTTCTGGGAAGGTCCACAAGGTTTAGGAGTGTGTTTATGGGAATTTTGGACCACTCTTCCAGAAGTGCATTTGTGAGGTCACACACTGATGTTGGACGAGAAGGTCTGGCTCTCAGTCTCCGCTCTAATTCATCCCAAAGAGGTCAGGACTCTGTGCAGGACAGTCAAGTTCATCCACACCAAACTCTCTCATCCTGGTCTTTATGGACGTTGCTTTGTGCACAAACATAACTGAAACATACCAAACATAACTGAAGTGGCTGATATCAAGAAATCCTCCCAGTGGCTGGAGAGGGCTGAAAGACACAGAGGCCCTCATCCTGCTGCACAGGAGCAGGCCTTGAGCACCCGAGCAATAGAGGCCCAGATCTACCACACCAGACAAGACCCAAGGTGTAGGTTGTGCAAAGAGGCTCCTGAGACAGTCCAGCACATAACTGCAGGGTGTAAGATGCTGGCAGGGAAAGCATCACATGGAGCGACACAACCAAGTGGCGGGCATAGTGTACAGAAACATCTGTGCGGAGTACGGGCTGGAGACCCCAAGGTCAAGATGGGAAACACCCCCAAAGGTTGTGGAGAATGACCGAGCCAAGATCCTGTGGGACTTCCAGATACAGACTGACAGAATGGTGATGAACCAACCAGACATAGTGGTGGTGGATAAGCAACAGAACAAAGCCGTGGTGGTGGACATTGCAATACCAAGCGATGGTAATATCAGGAAAAAGGAACACGAGAAACTAGAGAAATACCAGGGGCTCAAGGAAGAGCTGTAGAAGGTCTGGAAGGTAAAGGCATCAGTGGTGCCCGTGGTGATCGGAGCACTCGGGGCTGTAACCCCCAAACTGGAAGAGTGGCTAAAGCAGATACCCGGAAAAACATCAGACATCTCAGTCCAGAAAAGTGCAGTACAGGAACAGCAAAGATACTGCGCAGAACTCTCAAGCTCCCAGGACTCTGGTAGAGGACCCGAGCTGGAGGAGGAGGGTGAGGGTTTTTTTTTATTTTTTTTTTATTTAGGTCTGCGTCAGATGCTGAGGAATCAGGGCACCTTGACGAAAAATGGGCTACTGGAACATTGACCATCGACCCTCTGATTCAGAGGGTCAGAGGGTCAGAGGGTCAAAGGGTCAAAGGGTCAAAGTGTCAGAGGGTCAAGAGGGGTTACATGAACAGGATGTGGGAGAAATGGTCACTTTGATACCCACGGTCCAAGCTGACGGCCAAACAACTAGAAGCTCAGTGTTCCAACATCCACAAATGGCAACTGCTTTCGCAGAGATTAACGAGGTACAACACAAATGTCCAAATATGGACCTGGCTCCAGACTGGCTCCTGTAACCGTTAGCAACGTGAGCTTCATCTGAGCGGAGCTGTGGAGACGTCACACTCTGAACACTTCTGTTACAGACTGTGGGAGGGGGGCGTCATTAGCATTAGCATTAGCTCACGTAGGCTCAGGAGGCGGTGCTCCTGCTTCAGTCCCTTCAGCTCCTCTGAAACAAAAGTCTTCATCTGTTTGATGTCCATCCCCTGACGCCTCTGAAACACACAATTACACACAGTTATACACACAACTAAACACACACGCATGGTCACACGCACGCATCTGAAACACACGACAACTAGCAACGAAGGCTCTTCTGGCTGCCCGGCTCACACACTGAGCTCAGTTTTTAACCTCGTGTCCTGGGATTTTATCCGACTAGAAGTGCAGCATGTGCAGCTCAAAGGCACAAGGAAAGGACTGTTGGAGTGTGTGAAATGAGCCGTTTGTTTTTCCCGTATCCATGGAGACCGTGCAAAGAGCTAGCGAAGGAGCTTGCAAAGAAGCTTGCAAAGAAGCTAGCGAAGGAGCTAGTGAAGGACAACGAGTTGCTGCAGGTTTTTTACACTAAATGTGGCAGAAGACCTTCCAGAGGAAACCCTAAGGAACACACTAAAGACTCACACTCACACACATAACAACAACCATAACAATAACAATAATAATAACAATAATAACAGTAAAGTTGTGATGCTGACGTCGTAGGCGCTCTGCAGCGTCCGCGCTTTCTGCGACAGGAATCCAAACACGTTTGAGAAATGCTCGTTTCGAATCTCGTTAAAAACCTGAAACACAAAATAAGTGAGTGTCATTTAAACACCTGTTTAACACCTGTCTAACACCTGTCGCACCATCACCTGGCTCACCTGTCTATCCTCTCCTCACCCTCTCCTCCTGTCCTCCTCCTCCTCCTGTCCTCCTCCTCCTCCTGTCCTCTCCTCCTCCTGTCCTCCTCCTGTCCTCTCCTCTCTTCCTCCTCCCCTCCTCCTCCTCCTCTCCCTCTCTCCTCCCCTCCTCCTCCCTCGTTACCTTGTCCTGTGAATTGAGCATGACTTTGACGCTCTTTTCAGAGGAAGTGACATCAGGGCTGAACTCCACACATCCTGAAACAGATCGGCCAATCAGAGACGCTGCAGCGAGCCCCAAGCCCGCCCCCTCTGCACACTGACTCGTGATTGGTTCATTTGAAACGGTCCAATCAGAGCGCAGGGTTCATACCACATTTGATCCTGAAGACGTCGTCCACGAGTCCCTCGTACACGACCTGAGAGCAGAGCGGGGTCACCAGGTCCACGTCTGAAACGCACAAATGCACACATAAACACATAAACACAACAAAACAACACTCCTGCCTACCCCTGCCTGCTCCTGTCGTACCTCTGTCGATGATGAACACATTTCCGATCTGAGCGTCTCCTCTCGTCCTCGTCTCCTCCATCTGCAGCTGCGTCCGGAACGACTCGTACACCATCTGCAAAACAGTCACATGCCCTCCCATAACACCACCATCTGCAAAACAGTCACATGCCCTCCCATAACACCACCATCTGCAAAACAGTCACATGCCCTCCCATAACACCACCATCTGCAAAACAGTCACATGCCCTCCCATAACACCACCATCTGCAAAACAGTCACATGCCCTCCCATAACACCACAATCTGCAAAACAGTCACATGCCCTCCCCTCGACTCATGCACCATCTAAAAGTAAGATAACATCAGATGCCCTCCCAACACACAATCATCCAAACACAAGAAAGTCAGATGCCCTCCCGTGCCTTGGCGATGCGTCCGATGCCGTAGACTTTGGAGAAAGGTCCAAACAGAGAATGGAGTAGATGAAGCGCACTGCCCACCGTCCTCACCCAGCGCTGGTCCCCCGCCTGAACAGGGCAGAGGGCAGAGGGCAGAGGTCAGGGGTCACAGGTGGCACAGGGGGCAGAGGTCACAGGGGGCACAGGGTTAGTGTCAGAGGGAGGATACAGGAGGGACTTTAGGGTCTTCTTTGCCTGATTTGTGTCGTTGTTCACTCTGAGCATGCCCAGATGCAAGTGCTGAAGTTGCTATGGTAACCGTACTACAAACCAGACACAGAACATGCTAAAATGTCCCATGATCCTCTGCTCTGATCTGTTCTAATGTCGTTTCCTCATCACACACCTGGAGTTCTTCTCTCAAACTGAAAACACTCTGTTCCACCTTGTGATGTCATGTGGTGATACAGGAAGTGCTCCACTGTGTTTTTAAACTCCACACACCTTCACTAGAATCATTTGGATCATTTCAGTCCTGGAATTGCCGATCTCTACTGAACTAAAGGTAAAAGGAGCTGTTCACTTGAAAACTACCACTTGATGACATCACAAGGTGGAACAGAGCGTTTGGAGCTTTGGAGATGTAGACAGACTAATAATAAAGAGTTCCTCAAACATGTGAATGAAACAAACACGACTCCAGGTGTGTTGTGAGGAGGAACATTAGGACACGACTTAAAGCTCAGAGTCAGTTTGTGTGACACAGGAGCTTTAAACAGTCAGGGGTCAGGGGTCAGGGGTCGGGGTTAGGTCTGGGTTTAGGGTTAAGGTCAGGTTTGGGGGACAGGGGTCACAGCAGTTTTTACCAGAAACGTGTCGGTGAAAAACTCTGGCAGCTCCAGACTGATGATGTCATCGTCCACAGGTAACAGGTGGAAGTCCCACTGGTCACATGACACGTCTGCACCAATCAGAACACGGAACCCACATGAGCCTCGGCCAATCACAGATGAGCTCATTTCACTGTCAAAGTTTACCTCCAAACGCCCCGTGCTCCTCCAGGACCGCCTCACATGAGAAGAACTGACACGGAAAAACAAAGAGAGGATTAAGAGCAAACTCAACTACAGAAAGAAGAGAGGAGAGGAGAGAGGAGAGGAGAGGAGAGAGGAGAGGAGGAGAGAGGAGAGAGGAGAGGAGCGGAGAGAGGAGAGGAGAGAGGAGAGGAGAGAGGAGAGAGGAGAGAGAGAGGAGAGAGGAGCGAGAGCGGAGAGAGGAGAGAGGAGAGGAGCGGAGAGAGGAGAGAGGAGAGGAGAGAGGAGAGGAGCGGAGAGAGGAGAGGAGAGAGGAGAGGAGAGAGGAGAGGAGAGAGGAGAGGAGAGAGGAGAGGAGAGGAGAGAGGAGAGGAGAGAGGAGAGGAGCGGAGAGAGGAGAGGAGAGAGGAGAGGAGGAGAGAGGAGAGGAGAGGAGAGGAGCGGAGAGAGGAGAGGAGAGGAGAGAGGAGAGGAGAGAGGAGAGGAGAGGAGAGAGGAGAGGAGGAGAGAGGAGAGAGGAGAGAGGAGAGAGGAGAGGAGAGAGGAGAGAGGAGAGGAGCGGAGAGAGGAGAGGAGAGGAGAGAGGAGAGGAGAGGAGAGAGGAGAGGAGAGAGGAGAGGAGAGGAGAGAGGAGAGGAGAGGAGAGAGGAGAGGAGAGGAGAGAGGAGAGGAGAGAGGAGAGGAGAGGAGAGAGGAGAGGAGGAGAGAGGAGAGAGGAGAGAGGAGAGAGGAGAGGAGCGGAGAGAGGAGAGGAGAGAGGAGAGGAGAGAGGAGAGGAGGAGAGAGGAGAGAGAGGAGAGGAGCGGAGAGAGGAGAGGAGAGAGGAGAGGAGAGGAGAGAGGAGAGGAGAGAGGAGAGGAGCGGAGAGAGGAGAGGAGCGGAGAGAGGAGAGAGGAGAGGAGGAGAGAGGAGAGGAGAGAGGAGAGGAGAGAGGAGAGGAGAGAGGGAGGAGAGAGGGAGGAGAGAGGAGAGAGGGAGGAGAGAGGGAGGAGAGAGGAGAGGAGCGGAGAGAGGAGAGGAGAGAGGAGAGGAGAGAGGAGAGGAGAGAGGAGAGGAGAGAGGAGAGGAGCGGAGAGAGGAGAGGAGAGAGGAGAGGAGAGAGGAGAGAGGAGAGGAGAGAGAGGAGAGGAGGAGAGGAGAGGAGAGAGGAGAGAGGAGAGAGGAGAGGAGAGAGGGAGAGGAGAGAGGAGAGGAGCGGAGAGAGGAGAGGAGAGAGGAGAGGAGAGAGGAGAGGAGGAGAGAGGAGAGAGGAGAGGAGAGAGGAGAGGAGAGGAGGAGAGAGGAGAGGAGAGAGGAGAGGAGAGAGGAGAGGAGCGGAGAGAGGAGAGGAGAGAGGAGAGAGGAGAGAGGAGAGGAGGAGAGAGGAGAGGAGCGGAGAGAGGAGAGGAGAGAGGAGAGGAGGAGAGAGGAGAGAGGAGAGGAGCGGAGAGAGGAGAGGAGAGAGGAGAGGAGAGAGGAGAGGAGAGAGGAGAGAGGAGAGGAGAGAGGAGAGGAGGAGAGAGGAGAGGAGAGAGGAGAGAGGAGAGGAGCGGAGAGAGGAGAGGAGAGAGGGAGGGAGAGAGGAGAGAGGAGAGGAGAGAGGAGAGGAGAGAGGAGAGGGAGCGGAGAGAGGAGAGGAGAGAGGAGAGGAGAGAGGAGAGAAGAGAGGAGGAGAGAGGAGAGGAGGAGGAGGAGGAGAGAGAAGAGGAGGAGGAGGAGGAGAGAGGAAAGAGGAGAGGAGAGGAGGAGAGAGGAGGAGAGGAGAGAGGAGAGGAGAGGAGGAGAGAGGAGAGGAGAGGAGAGAGGAGAGGAGAGGAGGAGGGGAGAGGAGGAGGAGAGAGGAGAGGAGAGGAGGAGAGAGGAGAGGAGAGGAGGAGGAGAGAGGAGAGGACTGGAGGAGAGGAGGAGAGGAGGAGAGAGGAGGAGGAGAGAGGAGGAGAGGAGAGAGGAGAGGAGAGGAGAGGAGAGGAGGAGAGGAGAGGAGGAGAGAGGAGAGAGGAGAGGGGAGAGGAGAGAGGAGAGGAGAGAGAGGAGAGAGGGAGAGGAGAGAGGAGAGGAGGAGAGGAGAGAGGAGAGGAGAGGAGGAGGAGGAGAGGAGAGAGGAGAGGAGGAGAGAGGAGAGGAGGAGAGAGGAGAGAGGAGAGGAGAGAGGAAGAGGAGGAGAGGGGAGAGGAGAGAGGAGAGGAGGAGAGGGGAGAGGGGAGAGGAGAGAGGAGAGGGACAGGAGAGGAGAGGAGGAGAGAGAGGAGGAGGAGGAGAGAGGAGAGGAGAGGAGGAGGAGAGAGGAAAGAGGAGAGGAGGAGAGGAGGAAAGGAGGAGAGAGGAGGAGAGGAGAGGAGAGGAGGAGAGAGGAGAGGACAGGAGGAGAGGAGGAGAGAGGAGAGGAGGAGGAGAGAGGAGAGGAGAGGAGGAGGAGAGAGGAAAGAGGAGAGGAGAGGAGGAGAGGAGGAGAGACGAGAGAGAAGAGGAGGAGAGAGGAGGAGAGAGGAGAGGAGGAGAGAGAAGAGGAGGAGAGAGGAGAGGAGGAGAGAGGAGAGAGAAGAGGAGGAGAGAGGAGAGAGGAGAGGAGCGGAGAGAGGAGAGGAGAGAGGAGAGGAGAGAGGAGAGGAGAGAGGAGAGAGGAGAGGAGAGAGGAGAGGAGGAGAGAGGAGAGGAGAGAGGAGAGAGAGAGGAGGAGAGAGGAGAGGAGGAGAGAGGAGAGGAGAGAGGAGAGAGGAGAGGAGCGGAGAGAGGAGAGGAGAGAGGAGAGGAGAGAGGAGAGAGGAGAGGAGAGAGGAGAGGAGAGAGGAGAGGAGCGGAGAGAGGAGAGGAGAGAGGAGAGGAGAGAGGAGAGAGAGAGGAGGAGAGAGGAGAGGAGGAGGAGGAGGAGAGAGAAGAGGAGGAGGAGGAGGAGAGAGGAAAGAGGAGAGGAGAGGAGGAGAGAGGAGGAGAGGAGAGAGGAGGAGGAGAGGAGGAGAGAGGAGAGGAGAGGAGAGAGGAGAGGAGAGGAGGAGGGGAGAGGAGGAGGAGAGAGGAGAGGAGAGGAGGAGAGGAGAGGAGAGGAGGAGGAGAGAGGAGAGGACTGGAGGAGAGGAGGAGAGGAGGAGAGAGGAGGAGGGAGAGAGGAGGAGAGGAGAGAGAGAGAGGGAGAGGAGAGGAGAGGAGAGGAGGAGAGGAGAGGGAGGAGAGAGGAGAGAGGAGAGGGGAGGAGGAGAGAGGAGAGGAGAGAGGAGGGAGAGGGGAGAGGAGAGAGGAGAGGAGGAGAGGAGAGAGGAGAGGAGAGGAGGAGAGGAGAGGAGAGAGGAGAGGAGGAGATGGAGAGGAGGAGAGAGGAGAGAGGAGAGGAGAGAGGAGAGGAGGAGAGGGGAGAGGGAGAGAGGAGAGGAGAGAGGAGAGGAGGAGAGGGGAGAGGGGAGAGGTGAGTGGAGAGGACAGGAGGAGAGGAGGAGAGTGGAGAGGAGGAGGTGGAGAGAGGAGAGGAGAGGAGGAGGAGAGAGGAAAGAGGAGAGGAGGAGAGGAGGAAAGGAGGAGGAGGAGGAGGAGAGGAGAGGAGAGGAGGAGAGAGGAGAGGACAGGAGGAGAGGAGGAGAGAGGAGAGGAGGAGGAGAGTGGTGAGGAGAGGAGGAGGAGAGAGGAAAGAGGAGAGAGGAGAGGAGGAGAGGAGGAGAGAGGAGGAGAGGAGAGAGGGAAAGAGGAGAGGAGGAGGGGAGAGGAGGAGGAGAGAGGAGGAGAGAGAGGAGAGGAGGAGAGAGGATGAGGGGAGGAGGAGGAGAGTGGAGAGGAGAGGAGGAGAGAGGAGAGGAGAGAGGAGGAGGAGAGAGGAGAGAGGAGGAGAGGAGGAGAGAGGAGAGGAGAGGAGAGGAGGAGAGAGGAGAGGAGAGAGGAGGAGGAGAGAGGAGAGGAGGAGAGAGGAGGAGGAGAGGAAGAAAGAGGAGAGGAAAAGGAGAGAAAAAGGAGAGGAAGAGGAGAGGAGAGAGGAGAGGTGTGTTGCTCAGAGGCACAGGTTCAGGACCTTCTGTGGAGTGAAGATGATTTTATAGCGTCGCACTCGTCCCACGGCTTTGTCCGACTTCACCAGATCTGAACACAACACACACACACACACAATAAACACACATGTGTGAATATTTTAATATATTTGTGTATATTTGATTATTATAATCAATACTGTGATAATTATTATGTGATATATTTATATATGTAAGATAAATACACAAGTGTAAGTGTGCGATGATCTTGGGTGGAACAGCACTTTATTTAATTATTTTACTAAAATTTGAAATAAATCACACAACTGTTCTGCAGTAGTGCAGTAGTGCAGTAGTGCAGTAGTAGTGAAGTACTCACCACAGATCCAAACAAGCGTCTGGATTCTGGGTCTGATCAGGAAACAGAGTCTGAAACACAAACACAAACTTTTATTTATCACTGAAACAAAACAGCAGAGTGTAATGTTCCACAGATGAGCTTTAAATCTGACACTCTGCAGACCCAAAACCCCAAACGCAGACGCAGACCCCCAGAGACCCAGACTCCCAAAATCCAGTTTATGTTTCAAATCTCTGTTCCTCATCAAACAAAAACTGGAAGTTCAACATCCACAACCTTTCTGGAAAAACGAGCCTCTGGTCTGTGGTTTGGTCCTGGTTCAGTCCTGGTTGAGGTGTGATGGGTGTGGTTGTGGAGCGTGTGGTTGTGAGTGTGGTTGTGGTGGGTGTGGTTGCAGCTGTGGTGGTTGCAGTTGTGGTGGGTGTGGTTGTGGTGGATGTGGGTGTGGTTGTGACTCACTGATCGGACGATGACGTCACAGGTTTATGTTCCACTTTGAAAAGTTTGTCGACTTCAACTGGTGGGTGTGGTTGTAGATGTGGTTGTGGTGGGTGTGGTTGTAGATGTGGGTGTGGTGGTTCTGGGTGTGGTGGTTGTGTGTGTGGTTGTGGTGGGTGTGGTTGCGGTGGGTGTGGTTCTGGGTGTGGTTGCAGTGGGTGTGGTTCTGGGTGTGGCTGCGGTGGGTGTGGTTGTGGTTGCGGTGGGTGTGGTTCTGGGTGTGGTTGCGGTGGGTGTGGTTCTGGGTGTGTTTGTGGTGGTTCTGGGTGTGGTTGTGTGGGTGTGGTTCTGGTGGTTGTAGGTGCGGTTGTGGGTGTGGTTGTGGTGGGTGTGGTTGTGGTGTGTGTGGTTGTGGGTGTGGTTGTGGTGGGTGTGGTTGCGGTGGTTGTGGGTGTGGTTGCGGTGGGTGTGGTTGTGGGTGTGGTTGTGGTTGTGACTCACTGATCGGACGATGACGTCACAGGTTTATGTTCCACTTTGTAAAGTTTGTCGACTTCATGTTGCTGAAAAAAAAAAAAAAGTTTTAAATCTGACGTGTGTGTTTTGTGTGTGTTTTGTGTGTGTTTTGTGCGTTTGTTACTTTGAGCGTGGACACGTTGGCGATTCGGTCCAGAGGACTCATCAGATCTGCATCAATGAACAAATCCTTTTTACCAGGAAGCTGCAAAAAACACAGAGTGAGAAAGAGGAGAAGAAGAAGAGGAGGAGCAGGAGAAGGAGAAGGAGAGGAGGAGGAGCAGAGGAAGAGTAGAGCAGAGGAGGTGCAGAGGAGGAGGTGAAGAAGAGGAGGAGAAGGAGAGGGGGAGCAGGAGAGGAGGAGCAGGAGAAGGAGAGGAGGAGGAGGTGTAGAGGGAGGAGGTGGTGAAGAAGAGGAGGAGAAGAAGAGAAGAAGAGGAGGGGCAGGAGAGGAGGGGGAGGAGGTGAAGAAGAGGAGGAGCAGGAGAGGAGGGGGAGGAGGTGAAGAAGAGGAGGAGCAGAAGAAGGAGAGGAGGAGGTGCAGAGGAAGAGGTGAAGAAGAGGAGGAGCAGGCAAGGAGGTGAAGAAGAGGAGGAGCAGGAGAGGAGGAGGAGCAGAGGAAGAGGTGAAGAAGAGGAGGAGCAGGGGAGGAGGTGAAGAAGAGGAGGAGCAGGAGAAGGAGAGGAGGAGGAGCAGAAGGAGAGGAGGAGGTGCAGAGGAAGAGGTGAAGAAGAGGAGGAGCAGGAGAAGGAGAGGAGGAGGTGCAGAGGAAGAGGTGAAGAAGAGGAGGAGCAGGGGAGGAGGTGAAGAAGAGGAGGAGCAGGAGAAGGAGAGGAGGAGGAGCAGAAGGAGAGGAGGAGGTGCAGAGGAAGAGGTGAAGAAGAGGAGGAGCAGGAGAAGGAGAGGAGGAGGTGCAGAGGAAGAGGTGAAGAAGAGGAGGTGCAGAGGAAGAGGTGAAGAAGAGGAGGAGCGGGGGAGGAGGTGAAGAAGAGGAGGAGCAGGAGAAGGAGAGGAGGAGGAGCAGAGGAAGAGGAGAGGAGGTGCTGAGGAGGAGGTGAAGTGGAAGAGAAAAAGAGGAGGGGAAGAAGAGGAGCAGGGGAGGAGGTGAAGAAGAGGAGGAGAAGGAGAGGAGGAGGAGAAGAAGAGGAGGAGCAGAGGAGGAGGAGGTGAAGAAGAGGAGGAGAAGGAGGAGGAGAAGAAGAGGAGCAGAGGAAGAGAAGAGGAGGAGGAGGTGAAGAAGAGAAGGAGCAGAGGAAGAGGAGAGGAGGAGGTGCAGAGGAGGAACCTGCTCCAGGAGGAAGATGAGCTGGTCTCGCGCGAGTCTCTTCAGGAGGGAAAAGTCCGGCAGCGGCGGCGCGTCTCTGCGGAACGCGGCGGCCATCCTCAGGGTTTAACCGAACCGAACCGAGACAGACGCGGGTCTAGTGCATTCCGTTCCGTTACCGGGATCCTTTAGGCGCCATTTCGCATCGTTCCGCGTTTGACTCCAGCGCAATGTGAGTCTGTTTGCGTCTGTTCCGCTTCTACTCCGCTCTTTGTCGCTTTACTCGCCGCGGACGGAACCACAAACCCTCCCGTTCTTCCCATGAACACGTTTCATTACCGAACCCGAGTCCAAACGACCGGAACCACAGAACACACGCGGCACAGACGCGAGACCGCGCGGAGAAGTCGCGTCAGAACCGGAAGAGAGCGGGTTTTAGCTCCGAGGCTAAAAACAAACAAGAATCTGGCTCATATTTTCACTTTCGCTCTTTTAACTTTGTATAAAATATCAGATTGTTTTGTTAAAGACGTGACTCTAACGTCTCCTGGAATTACAAACGTGTCAATGATCCTGTAATGTGATTATTCTATATTTTAAACTCAAAGTCGCTCCGTGGGCGAGGCGCGGCGGCGGAAGTGACGCAGGAGGAAGGTCTAAACACGGAAACGTCTTGAGACAGAGCGGCACAGATCGTGCAGAGACCATTGCCGCCTCTCCACAGAGCTGACCTCACAGATCCGGTACTGTACATGGAGGCCGCTCTCTGTCCGGACGCGGGCGGTTCGGACGCGGTTCTGCTTCTGGAGACGGTGAACTTCGCCGCAGAAAAACACCGGAACCAGCGGCGCAAAGACCCGGAAGCCACGCCGTACATCAACCACCCGATCGGTGCGTGTCCCCCACAGAGAAACGAGGGGTTTTATTGTCATGGAGCTCATTTTACTTCTGTGATTTTACTTGGCTGCGCGTGATCTGAGCGCGTGGGTCAAAACTTAGAAACTTCTAGAAACTTCTAGATGTAAAAACTCTAACCCTGCGTGTGTGTGTGTGTGTGTGTGTATGTGTGTGTGTGTGTGTATGTGTGTGTGTGCGTGTGTGTGTGTGTGTGTGTGTGTGTGTGTGTGTGTGTGTATTTTTCAGGTGTGGCGCGCATCCTCAGTCATGAGGCCGGAGTCACAGACCTCTGCGTCCTCCAGGTTTGACCCTTCATCCTCTTCTCTCCTACTTCTCCTCTTCTCTCCTACTTCTCCTCTTCTCTCCTACTTCTCCTCTCCTCTCTTCCTCTTCTCTGCACCTCTCCTCCTCTCCTCTTTCCTCCTTCTCCTCTTCTCATCTCCTCTCCTCTTCTCTCCTCCTCTTCTCTGCTCCTCTCCTCCTCTTTCCTCCTTCTCCTCTTCTCCTCTTTCCTCCTTCTCCTCTTCTCTCCGCCTCTCCTCCCCTTTCCTCCTCTCCTCTTTCCTCCTTCTCCTCTTTCCTCCTTCTCTTCTCTCCGCCTCTCCTCCCCTTTCCTCCTCTCCTCTTTCCTCCTTCTCCTCTTTCCTCCTTCTCCTCTTCTCGCCTTCTCTTTCCTCCTTCTCCTCTTCTCTCCTCCTCTCTCCTCCTCTCCTCTTTCCTCCTCCTGTTCTCTCCTCCTCTCCTCTTCTCCTCCTCTGTCCTCCTCTCCTCTTTCCTCCTCCTCTTCTCTCCTCCTCTCCTCTTCTCTCCTCCTCTGACCTGTGACCTTTAGGCTGCCCTGCTCCATGACACGGTGGAGGACACAGACACGTCCCTGGTGGAGCTGGAGTCACAGTTTGGTGCGGTCGTGTCCGGGATCGTGTCCGAAGTCACGGACGATAAAACTCTGCCCAAAGCCGAGAGAAAGCGCCTCCAGGTGGAGCACGCGCGCCACTGCAGCCCCCGCGCCAAACTCGTCAAACTGGCCGATAAACTCTACAACCTTCGAGACCTTCAGCGGACCGCTCCTGTGGGTAAGAACCAGGACTAGACCAGGTCTGAACCAGGACTAGACCAGGTCTGAACCAGGACTAGACCAGGTCTGAACCAGGATTAGACCAGGATTAAAGCAGGACTAATGCAGGACTAAACCAGGACTAAACCAGGGCTGAACCAGGGCTGAACCAGGACTAAACCAGGACTAAACCAGGGCTGAACCAGGGCTGAACCAGGGCTGAACCAGGACTAAACCAGGACTAAACCAGGGCTGAACCAGTCCTTCAGAGGATCGCTCCTGTGGGTAAGAACCAGGGCTAGACCAGGACTAAACCGGGACTAAACCAGGTGCAAGCCAGGACTTTATCAGTACTTGCAGGCTGGACTGGGTAATGTGTTCAGAGAGCTGCTTTTGGTTGAGAAGGTGTAGGGTGCCTTCTGTAGTATTAATATTTGTAGTAGTAGTATTTGCAGTATCAGTATTTTCAGTATTTGTACTTTCAGGCTGGTCGGAGCAGCGCATTCAGGAGTATTTTGTGTGGGCTTGTGATGTGGTGAAAGGTCTCAGAGGAACCAGCCCCGTCCTGGAGCAGAAACTGGACCAGATCTTCGCCCAGCGAGGAGTCCGCAGGAGGAGTCCGCAGGAGGAGGACTCCACGCGTCAGACTGAAAACACAACAACTACAAAAGGATCCACTGTGACGAGCAAAGATGTAGAAATCGCCCACAAACACTGAAGGAGACGTCTGCTCCCTCTGACGCCTTTGTGCTGCTGATATTAGACAACAGAATACAGAAAAAATACAGATAAAATATAGAGATTTACAGAAACACTAAGCGTCTGTGGGGACAGATTCACCTTTGAATAAACCGTAACCTGTCTGAGGAAATCATTTGCCTATATTCATATTTTGTGTATTTCTATTTCCCACTGAAATAACTTTATAAGTGAAGTGTGTAAAATCCCTCAGTCGAATCAATGGCAAAAGGAGAAATTCAATTTGTCAACTGGACAGAGTTTATTTGGTCGAATACGTTTCGCAGCTCATCCAAGCTGCTTCCTCAGTTCTGGTCAGACGCTGGTGGACACTGCCTTATATCTGCCTGAAGAGGGCGCTAACTAAAAATACCCTCTTTAACTCTCAAACCTGAGGTCCTTTTAGGTGGAGATGTACCCTTTCTCCTGTGTTCTGATTCTCTGTTGTCTTGTTTCTTGGCTCTCTTAGTTTTATTAAAAGTCCTTCAGGCAGATATAAGTCAGTGTCCACCAGCGTCTGACCAGAACTGAAGCAGCTCATTTTAAGAACACGAGAATAGAAATAGGACCTCAAAATCAAGATAAATCGATATTAGAACACTGTTTAATACAATACAGTCAAATAAAGGGCTAATAAATTAATAATAAAACAATTGTAGCTCTGATGGTGTGTAATATAGAATCATGGATCTATAATAAAATATATAATATAAATATAATATATACTTTCTAACTGCAAAATACGGCAGAGAAACTTGATTTGAGATTAGACCATTACTTTAGATCCATGGATTCGATTTAATTTCAGAAGTGGTTATGTTCTTGAGAAGTACGTAGCTAAATTAACCAGGACTGTTTTGCTTTAATTATACAATGTTTTACTTATTTATATCATATTATTATTTTAAAGGCGCGGAACAAATGCGATTGTTGTGACGCAGCAGTTTGTTCCCGGCCGGACAAGTTCCGCTTCCTGTCCGTGGAGCACAGCGGCCTCACTCACGGTGCTGCCGCCGTTCGTGTGTCTGTGTTTATTTCAGGTTTATTTGAGTTAAAAACAGGAGAAATGTCGGGGATAGATGCCCTCAACATGAAGCTGCCCGCCATCCAGTCCACGGCGGGAGCGGTGCCCGTGAGGAACGAGAAAGGTGCGCCTTAAACGGGGTTTTCACGGGACTGGGAGAGTCTACGAGCTAATGCTAACAGGCTGGAGCTAGCGGCTAAGGCTAATGCTAATGCAGGATTAAAAGTCCCATTTGAACAGAAATAATGAAGAGAAAAACACGACAGAGCGCCGCCTGTCTGTGACAAACAACACCTGCAGTTGTGTTTCATTCACATGTTTAACACACAAATCCTGCACATTTAGCACGAGTTCTTCTCTCAAACTGAAAACACTCTGTTCCACCTTGTGATGTCATGTGGTGATACAGAAAGTGCTCCACTGTATTTTTAAACTCCACACACCTTCACTAGAATCATTTGGATCATTTCAGTCCTGGAATTGTCGATCTCTACTGAACTAAAGGTAAAAGGAGCTGTTCACTTAAACTACCACTTGATGACATCACAAGGTGGAACAGAGCGTTTGGAGCTTTGGAGATGTAGACAGACTAATAATAAAGAGTTCCTCAAACATGTGAATGAAACAAACACAACTCCAGGTCTGTTTTTGAGGAGGAACATCAGAACATTAGGACACGACTGAAAACTCAGAGTCTGTGTGATTCAGGAGCTTTAAGTCGTGTGACCTCTGACCTGTGACCCTACAGGGGAACTCTCCATGGAGAAGGTGAAGGTGAAGCGCTACATCTCAGGCAAACGTCCCGACTACGCCCCCATGGAGTCGTCCGACGAAGAGGACGAAGAGTTTCAGTTTGTGAAGAAATCCAGAGAACAAGAAACGGAGACGGAGGAGACGGAGACGGAAGTGTCCGACCCGAGACTCAAGAGACTCATGAACCGCAGCAGTGAGGGCCACGAGGAGAGGTACACACCTGTACACACACCTGTACACACACACCTGTACACACACACACACCTGTACACACGCCTGTTTAAGTGTGTGTGTCAGGTGTGTGTGACCTGTGTGTGTCTCACCTGTCTGCCTCACCTGTCGTGGCAGGTACCAGAGGCACAGGGCCATCGTGGAGCCGGAGGTGGTGGCGGAGAGCAGCGAGGACTCGGAGGAGGAGCCGGTTCAGTCCAGAGCGCGTCTGCGAGAGAGAGAGGAGAGCAGCGAAGAAGAGGAGGAGGAGGAGGAGCTGGACGAAGAGGTGTGACCCCGCCCCCCGTGTCTCTGCAAAACTCCACCGATAACGATCCAGTATCCGAGCTCCGGTATCCATCCTGCTGCTGTGGCCGATATCGATATTTAGCTTTATAAATCTACAGTGAGGCCCACACGTATTTTAAGATGAAGTAATGATACCGATACTGGGGTCAGATACCGATCCTCAGTCAGGTATCGATCCCATGATATCGGCTCAGTTGATTTCCTGATGGGATTTTAATTGAACGTAAAAGTATTTACAGACATCTGTCCGTCAGGACGGCAGAGCTGTCCCTGTCGATACAGGACCATGAAGCAGTTGGTATCGGTTGATATCGGGAATCAGCCGATACTTAAAGCCAAAGTATCATATCGGAGCTGAAAGAGCCGGATCAGTGAAAATAAAATGACACTGTTATTTTGGTTTAAAAATTCAATATTGTGTAAAAGGAGCTTTAAAAGAGCTGGTCTGGGTCAGAATCGGTATCGGTATTGAGTGTGTTCTTTAGAAGTGGAGGTTGTTGTGTGTAGTGCTGTTGTGTGTAGTGCTGTTGTGTGTAGTGCTGTTGTGTGTAGTGCTGTTGTGTGTAGTGTTGTGTTGTTGGCTGTTGTGTGTAGTGCTGTTGTGTGTAATGTTGTGTGTAGTGTTGTGTATAGTGTAGTGTTGTTGTGTTGTTGGCTGTTGTGTGTAGTGTTGTTGTGTGTTGTGTTGTTGTGTGTAGTGTTGTTGTGTGTAGTGTTGTTAATCTGGTGACAGCTCTGGTTTTCGTGTTCTCTTCGGTTTCGCGGTCGGTAGGAGATCGAGCGGCGGCGGTCGATGATGCGGCAGCGCGCTCTGGACAGGAAGCTGGAGGAACAGGAAGTGATGGAGGTGGAGGAGGAGGGGAAATCTGACCAATCAGAGTCCGAGTCTGAGTACGAGGAGTACACGGACTCGGAGGACGAAGCTGAACCACGACTGAAGCCCGTCTTCATCAGGAAGTGAGAGCTGACCCCTGACCTCTGACCCCTGATCTGAACCCTAACCAAACTCACCCATAGAGTGTGGAAGTGGACTGACCCCTCTCAAACTGTCTTTAGATCTGAGCTGACCTCTGACCCCTGACCTCTGTGTTTTAGGAAGGATCGAGTGACTGTGGCCGAGCGCGAGATGGAGGAGCAGCGTCAGAAAGAGGTGAGACTGCCCCTGTTCAACTGTCAGGCGTAGTCCTGGTTTAGTCCTGGTTTAGTCCTGGTTTAGTCCTGGTTTAGTCCTGGTTCAGTCCTGGTTCAGTCCTGGTTCAGTCCTGGCGTAGACCTGGTGTAGACCTGGTGTAGTACCAGTGTAGTCCTGGTTCTGACTGGTCTCTGGTTCTGACCCGTCCCTGGTTCTGACCCGTCTCTGGTGTTGCAGGTGGAGCAGGAGCAGAGGCGCCTGGCGGAGGAGAGGAGGAGGTACTCGCTGAAGCTGGTGGAGGACGAGGCGAAACGGGAGTTTGAGGAGAACAGGAGGAATGTGGCGGCGCTGGACGCTCTGGACACCGACCCCGAGAACGAAGAAGACGAGTACGAAGCCTGGAAACTACGGGAGCTCAAGAGGATCAAGAGAGACCGAGAGACCAGAGAGCAGTAAGTACTGGAGCGGGACTGGACCGGGACTAAAGCGGGACTTGAGCGGGACTGGACCAGGACTGGACCAAGACTAAAGCGGGACTGGAGCGGGACTGGAGCGGGACTGGAGCGGGACTGGACCGGGACTGGAGCGGGACTGGAGCGGGACTGGACCGGGACTGGACCGGGACTGGACCGGGACTGGACCAAGACTAAAGCGGGACTGGACCAAGACTGGAGCGGGACTGGACCAAGACTAAAGCGGGACTGGAGCGGGACTGGACCAAGACTAAAGCGGGACTGGAGCCGGTTCTGTCCTGGTTCTGTCCCAGTTCTGACCCGGTTCTGTCCCGGTTCTCGGTTCTGACCCAGTTCTGACCTGGTGTGTTTAGGATGGAGCGGGAGAAGGCGGAGGTGGAGCGGTTCCATAACCTGACGGAGGAGGAAAGACGAGCCGAGCTCCGGGTCCAGGGCAAAACCGTCACCAACAAAGCCCCAAAAGGAAAGTCCAAGTTCCTCCAGAAATACTACCACCGAGGAGCCTTTTATATGGTACTACTACTACTGCTACTACTACTACTACTACTACTACTACTGCTGCTACTACTACAGGAGCCTTTTACACCGTGTTCCAGTTGATTCTGCAAATTGTATTTAAGTGTCAAAGGTCAAATGTTTAGTTTCCAGTGAAACTCAGGGATTCACCTGAGCCAATGAGTTTACAGGTGAGTCCAATGAAAGGAAAACACTGAAGAAGGACGTTCCACATTATTAAGCAGAGCAACATTTTCAAGAAATATGGGAAAGAAATAACTAACCCGAAAGAAAGGTTTGAAAACCTTCGATATTTCACCAAAACTTAAGCCTGATCATCGAACTATTAAGAGATTTGTAGCTGATTCAGAGACACATGGATTCGTGCAGATAAAGCCACAATGAGGAAGGTTTCTGCCAGACAAATACATCGGATTAAGAGAGCAGCTGCTAAAATGCCAAAGCAGCAAACAGGTATTTGAAGCTGCTGGTGCCTCTGGAGTCCAGAGAACATCAAGGTGTAGGATCCTTCAGAGGTTTGCAGTTCTGCATAAACCTTCTATTGGACCACCCTTAAACAAAGCTCACAAGCAGAAACGGCTCCAGGGGCCCAGAAATACATGAAGACTCATTTTCAAACAGTCTGTTCACTGATGAGAGCCCTGAACCCTGGATGGTCCAGATGGATGGAGTGGTGGACGGTTGGTGGACGGCCACCATGTCCCAAGGCTGTGACGTCAGCGAGGAGGTGGAGGACTCATGTTTTGGGTCAGAATCATGGGGAGAGAGCTGGTCGGCCCCTTTAAGGCCCCTGAAGGTGTGAAAATGACCTCTGTAAAGTATGTGGAGCTTCTGACTGGACACTTTCTTCCACGGTACAAGAAGAAGAACCGTGTTTTCTGTAGTAAAATCATCTTCATGCAGGACAATGCTCCATCTCATGCTCTGAGGAACACCTCTGCATCATCGGCTGCTATGGGCATAAAAGAAGAGAAACTCATGGTGTGGCCCCATCCTCCCCTGACCTCAACCCTATTGAGAACCTCTGGAGCTCCTCAAGTGAAAGATCTATGAGGGCAGGAGGCAGTTCACCTCCAAACAGCAGCTCTGGGAGGATATTCTGACATGCTGCAAAGAAATTCAAGCACAAACTCTCCACAAGGTTGAAGGTTGCTCGTGGCTCCTGGCTCCTGTCGTCCGTAAACATGTGTTCCAAGTGTAGAAACATCACCCACCGTCTTTATCCTCTAATGTGAAGTATGTGTTCTGTTAATCCTCCACCAGAGGGCGCTAAAGTCAGAGAGCAAGAAACACCGGGCAATGTCTTCTTCTCAGTGCTGCCTGGAGTCAGACTAGTGGACACTCACTGGAACTACAGGGAAACCCCTTCTGATTCACCCGCAGAGCGCAAAGGGACCCCAAACTGCTCCGCTGGCAGGGCTGGCAGGGGCTGGCAGGGGCTGGCAGGGGCTGGCAGGGGCTGGCAGGGGCTGACGGGTTAGGTAATGATGTAATGATGATGATGATGTAAAGTCTGCTGTGTGTTTCAGGACGAAGAGGACGAGGTTTATAAACGAGACTTTAACGCTCCAACTCTGGAGGATCATTTTGACAAGACCGTCCTCCCCAAAGTCATGCAGGTCACAGACTCTTCCTCTCTTTTCTTCCTCTCTCCTCTTTTCTTCCTCTCTCCTCTTTTCTTCCTCTCTCCTCTTTTCTTGCTCTCTCCTCCTCTCCTCTCCACAGATCTGACTTGTTTCTTTGTGTCCACAGGTGAAGAACTTTGGCCGTTCGGGTCGTACTAAATACACTCACCTGGTGGATCAGGACACGACGTCGTTTAACTCGGCCTGGTCCCAGCAGAGTCTCCAGAGCATCAAGTTCCTCAAACAGAAAACTCCAGGAGGAAAAGACAAAGAGCTGTTTGACCGGCCGTCTGTGAGCAAGAGGAAGACCTAGACCGGGACTGGGACCAGGACCTGAGACCAGGACTGAGGACCAGGACCTGAGACCAGGACTGAGGACCAGGACCTGAGACCAGGACTGAGGACCAGGATCTGAGACCAGGACTGAGGACCAGGACCTGAGATCAGGACTGAGGACCAGGACCTGAGATCAGGACCTGAGATCAGGACTGAGATCAGGACTGAGATCAGGACTGAGATCAGGACCTGAGACCAGGACCTGAGACCGAGACCAGGACCTGAGACCAGGACCTGAGACCAGGACCTGAGACCAGGACTGAGACCAGGACTGAGACCAGGACCTGAGACCAGGACCTGAGACCAGGACCAGGACCTGAGATCAGGACTGAGACCAGGACCAGGACCTGAGACCAGGAC
>CM057091.1:405000-504582 GCA_029959045.1 Taenioides sp. WSHXM2023
GCTGCCTGTTTCCATGGAGATGTCTTTGGTTAGTCAGGAATGTTCCACAGTTTTATTAACATTAAACTTAAATCTATCACCAGGAGAGGTCACAGGTCAGATCTGTGGACAGGCAAGTCCATAATGAGGATGTTTGAGTTAAAGGCACACTGGTCCTGGTCTAGTCCTGGTCCTGGTCTGGTCCTGGTCCTGGTCCTAGTCTGGTCCTGGACACAGCTGTAAACAGGTGGGGTCAGGGGTCAAAGGTCATTCACCTGCTGCACCCTTCTGCACGCGCTCAGATCTCACCTGTGCTCTGTGCCCTTGGGCAAGACACTCCTCCTTCTGTAAGAGATCAGATTCTACTACAGTCCCTGACAAAAGTCTTGTCGCTTATCCATTTTGTAGAAACAAAAGCTTATAACCTGACTTTAAATTAATCGATTGGTTTTAGAAATGTCTCATATGAAAGCTAAAACCCTCCCAAATTATGCTCAATATACTAAAATAAATTTGCTTCACTGAAGAAAGATTGATCATTTAATGAACACAGAAAGGTCAGATTTTGGCAAGACAAAAGTCTTGTCGCCTACAGAAAATTGAACAAATAATTTACTTCAAATACAAAAATATGTTGCATAACGTCAGTGAATTAAGTAGTGGTGCTGTGAGATCCATATTTAATATCTTGTATGACTTCCATGAGCTTGAAGGACTGCATCCATGCGGTTCGACAATGATTCATACAATTTGTTGATGAAGTCATCAGGAATAGCAAAGAAAGCAGTCTTACATGCCTCCCAGAGTTCATCAAGATTCTTTGGTTTTGCCTTCCATGCTTCCTCTTTCATTCTACCCCAGACATGCTCAATGATGTTCATGTCTGGTGACTGGGCTGGCCAGTCCTGGAGCACCTTGATCTTCTTCGCCTTGAGGAACTTTGATGTAGAGATAGAAGTATGCGATGGAGCACCATCCTGCTGCAAAATTTGACCCCTTTTATGGTTGGGAATGTAAGAGGTAGCTAATACTTCTTGATATTTTAGGCTATTGATATTGCCTTCCACCCTGCAAATGTCTCGCACACCCCCATACTGGATGTAACCCCAGACCATGATTTTTCCGCCACCAAACTTAACTGTTTTCTGGGTGAATCTTGGATCCATGCAGGCTCCAGTAGGTCTCCTGCAATATTTGCAGCGGCTGTGATGTAATTCAACCGAGGATTCATCTGAGAAATCCACCTTCTGCCACTTTTCCAGTGTCCATCCTTTTAGCAGGCTGTGGGCCTTGGCAAATGCCACACGGTTTTTTAATTGCCTTTTGTTTAGTGCTGGTTTCTGTGCACTGATTCGACCATGGAGGCCATTTCGAGACAGAATTCTACAAACTGTTCTGGTTGACACAGGGACTTGAGGTGACCAGGCCTGGTGGAGCTCTGCTGCAGTGGAAAAGGGGCTGGCCTTGGATTTTCGAATCAACAAACGGTCCTCCCGAGCAGTTGTCTTGCGGGGTCTGCCGGACCTGGGCTTGTCAAAAACATCTCCAGTCTTTTCAGATCTTTTTCTTATTCTTTGTACTTGACGCTGAGACACATTGAAGGTGTCAGCCACCTCAGCAGTGGATCTGGTCTTCAGCCTCTTGATAATTAACGCTTTGGTCTCAGGGTGGATCTTAGGCATGTTGTCAGAGGTCAAGTTGCAGTTGATGTGAAGGTCTGGTGTGCTGGGGTTCTTTTTATACACACCCACTAATTGATTGATCAGTAACTGATCACAGGTGAGGCTGTAATCTAGGATTGGGTGCATCATATGACAAGGCGACAAGACTTTTGTCTTGCCAAAATCTGACCTTTCTGTGTTCATTAAATGATCAATCTTTCTTCAGTGAAGCAAATTTATTTTAGTATATTGAGCATAATTTGGGAGGGTTTTAGCTTTCATATGAGACATTTCTAAAACCAATCGATTAATTTAAAGTCAGGTTATAAGCTTTTGTTTCTACAAAATGGATAAGCGACAAGACTTTTGTCAGGGACTGTATAGCCCAGGACTAAACCAGGACTAAACCAGGACTAAATCAGGATTAAACCAGGACAAAACCAGGATTAAACCGGGGATTAAACCAGGACTACACAAGGACCAAACCAGGACCAAACCAGGACTAAACCAGGACTAAACCAGGACTAAACCAGGACCAAACCAGGACTTAACCAGGACTAAACCAGGACTAAACAAGGACTACACATGGACTAAACCAGGACTAAACCAGGACTACACAAGGACCAAACCAGGACTAAACCAGGACTAAACCAGGACTAAACCAGGTCTAAACCTGGTCTAAACCTGGACTAAACCTGGTCTAAAACAGGACTAAACCAGGTCTAAACCGGGTCTAAACCTGGACTAAACCTGGTGTAAAACAGGACTAAACCAGGTCTAAACCTGGTCTAAACCTGGACCTCATTTGAGTTTCATTAGAAACAGGAAGAGCTCATTTGTTTGTAGCTTCGGGACAAAACTGAGTCTGGTTCAAATCAACAGAAAAACAAGAGTCTGGACCAAGACCCGGACCAGGACTCAGACCAAGACCAAGAACGGGACTCAAACTTAGTTTGACTTGATTTAGTCCTGGTTCAGTCCTGGTTTAGACCTGGTTTAGTCCTGGTTTAGACCTGGTTTAGTCCTGGTTTTTCTCTGGTTCAGTCCTGGTTCAGTACTGGTTTAGTCCTGGTTCAGTCCTGGTTTAGTCCTGGTTCAGTCCTGGTTTAGTCCTGGTTTAGACCCTGTTCTCTGTGTTTCAGGACCGGTCTGATCGTGGTTCTAACATTTTCGTTCACATCGTTCCTCCTCTTTTCACCACAGGTAAGACCCCCCCAGACCAGTTCAGATCCTCCGCTCGATTCAGGTCCTGTAGTCTGGTTGAGATCCCTGTAGTCCTTGTCTGGTCCTGGTCTCTGGTCTCTGGTCCTGGTCCTGGTCTCTGGGTTTGGTCAGATGATCTGGACTCGGGTCAAAAGTCTGACTCTAATCCTCCTTAATCCGGTTTAATCCGGACTAAAGTGGGAGTTTAATGAGCTCTGGTCATTCTCTCAGTTTCACCGAGGAAACAAGGGAAGGAAACAAGGGAAGGAGATGAGGAGGCAAAAGAAGGAGACGAGGAAAGGAAAGATGGAGAGGAGACAAGGACAGATTAGATGAGGAGACGAGGACAGATCAGATGAGGAGACGAGGAGTGTCTGTGACTCATCAGTTTGATTTAGAACAGAACAGCTCTACAGTGTCTCTGTGTCCAGTCCCAACATGGCTGCCCCTCTGACAGAACAGTGTCTTTGTGTCCAGTCCCAACATGGCTGCCCCTCTGACAGAACAGTGTCTCTGTGTCCAGTCCCAACATGGCTGCCCCTCTGACAGAACAGTGTCTCTGTGTCCAGTCCCAACATGGCTGCCCCTCTGACAGAACAGTGTCTCTGTGTCCAGTCCCAACATGGCTGCCCCTCTGACAGAACAGTGTCTCTGTGTCCAGTCCCAACATGGCTGCCCCTCTGACAGAACAGTGTCTCTGTGTCCAGTCCCAACATGGCTGCCCCTCTGACAGAACAGTGTCTCTGTGTCCAGTCCCAACATGGCTGCCCCTCTGACAGAACAGTGTTTCTGTGTCCAGTCCCAACATGGCTGCCTCTCTGACAGCGCCCTCTGCAGGCTCAGAACAGCTGTAAACACAGAGCTGACTCAAACTGACCTCTGACCCCTGGTGTTTCAGGTGTCCTCAGCCCACCCCCAAGCCGACTCAGTCCAGTCTTGGTCTCAGTCCAGGTCCCGGTCCTGGTCTCAGTCTGGGTCTCAGTCCGAGTCCGGGTCTCCTCTGAATGAGTGGGGATCCTGGGGGGTGTGGTCTGTGTGCTCTCGGACCTGTGGGGGCGGAGCTTCAGTCCGTGTGCGCACCTGTATCACCAGGTGAGTGCTCCTGTCTGCTCCTGTCTGCTCCTGTCTGCTCCTGTCTGACAGGTGTGTTTGTGCAGGAGTCGAATGGGACGACCGTGTTCTGGAGATACTCGACAATACAAGATCTGCAACAGCAAGGTACAAATACTAATACTACTACTACTACTACTACACTACTACTACTACTCTGATTATAATCAGATTTCAGGAGGACTTGAGGTGATGAGACGCTTCACAAACCCAATTAAATCTGAGTCTTAAGTGACCATGTGACTGCACCTGTCTGAATCTGCTCCTGTCTACTCCTGTCAGCCCTGTCCGGCAGGTGCAGTGGACTTCAGGGAGCTCCAGTGTCGAGCTTTTAACCACCGACCACTTGTCTCAGGCTCCTCCTTCACCTGGATGCCCTTCCACTCAGGTGAACTGATGCCCTCCCATACTCCCCCTGTGTGTCAGATGCCCTCCCTCTCTGTGTCAGCTGTGTCAGATGCCCTCCCTGTGTGATTGCAGGTTCCAGTCCCTGTGAGCTCAGCTGTCTTGCTGAAGGGCACATGTTTTATTTCAACTTTGGGAAAGTTTTGGATGGAACGTCGTGTGGATCTGAGCCTGGATCAGTCTGTGTGAACGGCCGCTGCCTGGTGAGTACTTTTAGTACTTTTACTTTTAGGATGACGACTACTACTACTACTACTACTACTACTACTACTACTACTACTACTACTACTCAGAGCTGTAGACACGATAGCACTGGTTTAAGTTCTTTGAGGTCAGAGTTCCTCGGGGTCATCTCTGCCCTCTCACCACGGCGCCGCAGGTTCAGTTTGTGTTTAAACGGTGCATTCCTGGAATCTGCCCGGCAACAAGCCTCTCTCTCTTATTACAGTCTGTTTGCTCGACCTTTACACCAGATCTGAATTTCACCGAGTTTCACCAAAACACGCAGGAAAGAGGGAGGGTAGTACAATATACTGCTCTAAACTGCACTATACTGTACTATACTTTACACTATACTGCACTATACTGTACTATACTGCACTATACTGTACTATACTTTACACTATACTGCACTATACTGCACTATACTGCACTATACTGTACTATACTGTACTATACTGTACTATACTTTACACTATACTGCACTATACTGTACTATACTGCACTATACTGTACTATACTGTACTATACTGTACTATACTTTACACTATACTGCACTATACTGTACTATACTTTACACTATACTGCACTATACTGTACTATACTGCACTATACTGCACTATACTGTACTATACTGTACTATACTGTACTATACTTTACACTATACTGCACTATACTGTACTATACTGTACTATACTTTACACTATACTGCACTATACTGTACTATACTGCACTATACTGTACTATACTGTACTATACTGTACTATACTTTACACTATACTGCACTATACTGTACTATACTTTACACTATACTGTACTATACTGCACTATACTGCACTATACTGCACTATACTTTACACTATACTGCACTATACTGTACTATACTGTACTATACTACACTATACTGCACTATACTGTACTATACTTTACACTATACTGCACTATACTGTACTATACTGCACTATACTGTACTATACTTTACACTATACTGCACTATACTGCACTATACTGCACTATACTGTACTATACTGTACTATACTGTACTATACTTTACACTATACTGCACTATACTGTACTATACTGCACTATACTGTACTATACTGTACTATACTGTACTATACTTTACACTATACTGCACTATACTGTACTATACTTTACACTATACTGCACTATACTGTACTATACTGCACTATACTGCACTATACTGTACTATACTGTACTATACTGTACTATACTTTACACTATACTGCACTATACTGTACTATACTGTACTATACTTTACACTATACTGCACTATACTGTACTATACTGCACTATACTGTACTATACTGTACTATACTGTACTATACTTTACACTATACTGCACTATACTGTACTATACTTTACACTATACTGTACTATACTGCACTATACTGCACTATACTGCACTATACTTTACACTATACTGCACTATACTGTACTATACTGTACTATACTACACTATACTGCACTATACTGTACTATACTTTACACTATACTGCACTATACTGTACTATACTGCACTATACTGCACTATACTGTACTATACTGCACTATACTGCACTATACTGCACTATACTTTACACTATACTGCACTATACTGTACTATACTGCACTATACTTTACACTATACTGCACTATACTGCACTATACTGCACTATACTGTACTATACTTTACACTATACTGCACTATACTGCACTATACTGTACTATACTTTACACTATACTGCACTATACTGTACTATACTTTACACTATACTGCACTATACTGTACTATACTGCACTATACTGCACTATACTGTACTATACTTTACACTATACTGCACTATACTGTACTATACTGCACTATACTGCACTATACTGTACTATACTTTACACTATACTGCACTATACTGTACTATACTGCACTATACTGCACTATACTACACTATACTGTACTATACTTTACACTATACTGCACTATACTGTACTATACTGCACTATACTGTACTATACTGCACTATACTGTACTATACTGCACTATACTGCACTATACTACACTATACTGCACTATACAGTACTATACTTTACACTATACTGCACTATACTGTACTATACTGCACTATACTGTACTATACTGCACTATACTGCACTATACTGTACTATACTTTACACTATACTGCACTATACTGCACTATACTGCACTATACTGTACTATACTGCACTATACTGCACTATACTGTACTATACTGTACTATACTTTACACTATACTGCACTATACTGTACTATACTGCACTATACTGCACTATACTGCACTATACTGTACTATACTTTACACTATACTGCACTATACTGTACTATACTGTACTATACTTTATACTGCACTATACTGTACTATACTTTACACTATACTGCACTATACTGTACTGTACTGCACTATACTGCACTATACTGTACTATACTGTACTATACTGCACTATACTGCACTATACTTTACACTATACTGCACTATACTGTACTATACTTTACACTATACTGCACTATACTGTACTATACTGCACTATACTGCACTATACTGTACTATACTATACTGCACTATACTGCACTATACTGTACTATACTTTACACTATACTGCACTATACTGTACTATACTGCACTATACTGTACTATACTTTACACTATACTGCACTATACTGTACTATACTTTATACTGCACTATACTGTACTATACTTTACACTATACTGTACTATACTGCACTATACTGCACTATACTGTACTATACTGTACTATACTGTACTATACTGCACTATACTTTACACTATACTGCACTATACTGTACTATACTTTACACTATACTGCACTATACTGTACTATACTGCACTATACTGCACTATACTGTACTATACTGCACTATACTGTACTATACTTTACACTATACTGTACTATACTGCACTATACTGCACTATACTGTACTATACTGCACTATACTGTACTATACTGCACTATACTGCACTATACTGTACTATACTTTACACTATACTGCACTATACTGTACTATACTTTACACTATACTGTACTATACTGCACTATACTGCACTATACTGTACTATACTGCACTATACTGCACTATACTGTACTATACTTTACACTATACTGCACTATACTGTACTATACTTTACACTATACTGTACTATACTGCACTATACTGCACTATACTGTACTATACTTTACACTATACTGCACTATACTGTACTATACTGCACTATACTCCACTATACTGCTCTATACTCTACACTATACTGCACTATACTGCACTATACTACACTATACTGCACTATACTGCACTATACTGTACTATTCTGCACTATACTGCACTATACTGTACTATACTGCACTATACTGTACTATACTTTACACTATACTGTACTATACTGTACTATACTGTACTATACTGTACTATACTGTACTATACTTTACACTATACTGCACTATACTGTACTATACTGCACTATACTCCACTATACTGCTCTATACTCTACACTATAATGCACTATACTGCACTATACTACACTATACTGCACTATACTTTACACTATACTGCACTATACTGCACTATACTGTACTATACTGCACTATACTGCACTATACTGCACTATACTGTACTATACTTTACACTATACTGCACTATACTGTACTATACTGTACTATACTTTATACTGCACTATACTGCACTATACTGTACTATACTGCACTATACTGCACTATACTACACTATACTGTACTATACTTTACACTATACTGCACTATACTGTACTATACTGCACTATACTGTACTATACTGCACTATACTGTACTATACTGCACTATACTGCACTATACTACACTATACTGCACTATACAGTACTATACTTTACACTATACTGCACTATACTGTACTATACTGCACTATACTGTACTATACTGCACTATACTGCACTATACTGTACTATACTTTACACTATACTGCACTATACTGCACTATACTGCACTATACTGTACTATACTGCACTATACTGCACTATACTGTACTATACTGTACTATACTTTACACTATACTGCACTATACTGTACTATACTGCACTATACTGCACTATACTGCACTATACTGCACTATACTGTACTATACTTTACACTATACTGCACTATACTGTACTATACTGTACTATACTTTATACTGCACTATACTGTACTATACTTTACACTATACTGCACTATACTGTACTGTACTGCACTATACTGCACTATACTGTACTATACTGTACTATACTGCACTATACTGCACTATACTTTACACTATACTGCACTATACTGTACTATACTTTACACTATACTGCACTATACTGTACTATACTGCACTATACTGCACTATACTGTACTATACTATACTGCACTATACTGCACTATACTGTACTATACTTTACACTATACTGCACTATACTGTACTATACTGCACTATACTGTACTATACTTTACACTATACTGCACTATACTGTACTATACTTTATACTGCACTATACTGTACTATACTTTACACTATACTGTACTATACTGCACTATACTGCACTATACTGTACTATACTGTACTATACTGTACTATACTGCACTATACTTTACACTATACTGCACTATACTGTACTATACTTTACACTATACTGCACTATACTGTACTATACTGCACTATACTGCACTATACTGTACTATACTGCACTATACTGTACTATACTTTACACTATACTGTACTATACTGCACTATACTGCACTATACTGTACTATACTGCACTATACTGTACTATACTGCACTATACTGCACTATACTGTACTATACTTTACACTATACTGCACTATACTGTACTATACTTTACACTATACTGTACTATACTGCACTATACTGCACTATACTGTACTATACTGCACTATACTGCACTATACTGTACTATACTTTACACTATACTGCACTATACTGTACTATACTTTACACTATACTGTACTATACTGCACTATACTGCACTATACTGTACTATACTTTACACTATACTGCACTATACTGTACTATACTGCACTATACTCCACTATACTGCTCTATACTCTACACTATACTGCACTATACTGCACTATACTACACTATACTGCACTATACTGCACTATACTGTACTATTCTGCACTATACTGCACTATACTGTACTATACTGCACTATACTGTACTATACTTTACACTATACTGTACTATACTGTACTATACTGTACTATACTGTACTATACTGTACTATACTTTACACTATACTGCACTATACTGTACTATACTGCACTATACTCCACTATACTGCTCTATACTCTACACTATAATGCACTATACTGCACTATACTACACTATACTGCACTATACTTTACACTATACTGCACTATACTGCACTATACTGTACTATACTGCACTATACTGCACTATACTGCACTATACTGTACTATACTTTACACTATACTGCACTATACTGTACTATACTGTACTATACTTTATACTGCACTATACTGCACTGTACTGCACTGTACTGCACTGTACTGTACTATACTTTACACTTTATTGCTCTACGGCACATGAAGATAAATCTGTGCAGATACATACGCGTGTATTGTTGTGTGTCGTGTGCAGAGCGCCGGTTGTGACCAGGTCCTGGGCTCCGGTCTTACTGAAGATGCCTGTCTGATCTGTGGAGGCCTCAACCGCACCTGTCTGCACCACCAGAAGCTGCACTGGCCGTCAGGTGCAAGACCAGGACTGAACCAGGACTAAAGCAAGACTAAAGCAGGACTAAAGCAGGACTAAAACAGGACTAAAGCCAGACTAAAGCAGGACTAAAGCCAGACTAAAGCCGGACTAAAGCAGGACTACAGCAGGACTAAAGCAGGACTAAACCAGGACTAAACCAGGACTAAAAGAGGATTATAAACAGTTGTATTTGTGTAGTTTTGGGGTACTCGGAGGTGGCCTTGATTCCTGCTGGAGCCACAAACGTCAGAGTCACCGACAACAGCAAGAACTACCTTGGTCAGTACTGCAAAAAATACTACAAGTACTACTAATGCTACACGTACTACTACTGCTACAAGTACTACTATAAATACGACTACAGAACTACTTCAACACCACTACTGCACTGGGATGAAAACAAGACTCGGGCTGTGTCTGAATGTCCACTCAGTCCCTATAGGGGGCGCTGTTCAGGGCTCACACATTTTAGTGGTGTCCAAATGTCCAGGAGTGAAAAAGTGGAGTGCTCAAAATGTCCCATAATGCACCTGTGAAAGCGCTGGTCACTAGGGTAGTAGTGTTTGTAATTACTGTGTGTTTCATTGTGTAGTTTTGCAGAACGGTCAGAGGTCAGAGTTCATCATAAACGGGCACTGGACCATCAGTCGTCCGGGCGAGTACCCGGCGGCAGGGACCAGGCTCTTATACAGGCGCTCTTCTGACAGGCGCTCCTCTGACCAGTGGGAGAGTCTGGAGCTGAAAGGGCCCACCAGGGAGGACCTGCACCTGCTGGTGAGCGCACCTGTCTCTGCACCTGTCACTGCACCTGCACACACTCCCGTCAGGCTCTGGATGACAAGTGCAGTTAGAATCCTCTTTCCGTCAGACTTCTGGATAAATCTTTACATTTGAAAGTGACGGTTTGTGTGAGTCTGAGTTTAACTTCATTTTGTGAAAAATAGAAAAGAAATTTTCCACAAAGAAACAATTTGTGAAGAAAAGAGAAAAACGTGTTGAAAATGAAACACTGGTGACATCACACTGATGACATAATTTTAAAAACAAAGAAGCAGAAAAGGAGATCGTCCTTTCACAATAAAACAGATTATCCTTTCACAGTAAAGTTCAGTTTCACTCATTTCCTGCTCCACATGTGTGAGCTCAGTTAAACAGCAACAGGAAATGTGACGATGACGTTAAACATAGTGAAGACACAAACTAAAGGTTTATATTGGTCATAAAGAGATTTAAAATGATAAAATTGAACACAAGTGACTCAAAACTATGTTCCCACTGATCTCAGTTAATAAATTATTTGTTTAAATCCGTTTTGAGGCGAATAAACTGTGAAGTGTAGTAAGGTTAGTGTCCACTTGAGGGCGCTCTACAGCGGCTCTATGTATTTAATCAGGGGAAACTTGTTGCTATAAAAATTTGATTTCTGAACATAAAAGACCAAAGCAGCTCTATTGTATGAAACAGATCCACAGTGTGTGTTGGGACAAAACCTCAAACCTGTGGAAAAGTGAAACGTGACTGTAGGTGGCGCTCTGAGTGATTCTTCTGGAGAACGCTCTTTGTCCTGCCCCAACATGGCCGCTGCTCTGTCTGCACAGGCTCAGGACGGAGGTGGGGCTTCTGTGGTTAGGGTTAGTTTAAGTTTTAAACCTAAAAAATGTCCAAAAGTGTGAAATACGGACGTGTGTTTTCTTGGTCCTCAGGTTTTGTCCACAGAGTCCGGTCCTGGGATCTCGCTTGAGTACTGGCTCCCTCCAGACCGGTACTTCCTGTTCCACGGCCCCAAGAGCCCGCTGGGCCACGCCCCCGTCTCCGCCTCCATCACTACGGCAACATCACCGCCTGTCTCCACAGCAATGGAGAAACCCCTCACCGCCGTCCGACCGCAGCGCCGTGTCAACCGAGGTGCTCCTGTCTCCTCCTGCATGCTCCTGTCTGCTCCTGTCTGCTCCTGACATGTCCCTGTCTCTGTTCCAGTGAAGCCTCCTCGTCAGACGTCATCCCTTCGGCTCAAGACTCGGACTGAACCAGAACTCAACCAGGATCTGCCCCTGGGTCCTCCCCACAGTAAGGGCGCTTTCACACCTATGGTTCGATTGCTTTGGTCCGCACTAGTCAGAAAAATGTTCCAATGTAGCAAACAGACGTGGGTACGGTTTGCTTTCACATATGCATAGTTCTAAACGAACCAAAATAGACCGCGAAGACCATCGTCACCGGAACCGGACTAAAAAACGCGCCACTTTCGATCACCATGGAGGAACAGCTTTGCCTTGCGCTCCTGGCGCTGATCATCATACATTATTTTGTACGTGTAGGTAATTTTCTGCACGTACTTAATTTCGAACATGTTTCGCGGCTGCGACTCCAAAGACAACTTATAAGTTATTCGACTCGCCGACGGCGCATTGCACGCCTCTTCAGGGAGAAGAGACGTGCCCTCGCGACCGAGTAAACAGAAACAGGAAGTGATCTGATACCCATAATGCATTCGGTTCCGTCCAATTTGGTTTGGTTGCTTTCACACCAGATGAACCATACCAAAGTAGGGCAGATAAAGCGATCCGAGACCACCCCTTTTTATCGGTCTCGGACCGGTTGATTTGGTGCGCACCAAAGTACCGAGATTGCATTCACACTAACGAAAACGAACCGAACTAAGAACTTTTGGTTCGAATGGGCCATTTGGTGCGCACCAAATACTGTCAGTGTGAAAGCACCCTTGGTCTGGTCCTGGTCCTGGTCTGGTCCTGGTCTGGTCCTGGTCCTGGTCCTGGTCCTGGTCCTGGTTCTGGTCCTGGTCCTGGTCTGGTCCTGGTCCTGGTCTGGTCCTGGTCCTGGTCCTGGTCCTGGTCTGGTCTGGTCCTGGTCCTGGTCTGGTCCTGGTCCTGGTCCTGGTCTGGTCCTGGTCTGGTCCTAACTCAGATGTTTATCTGTTTCTGTTTACCTGTTTGTGTATTTGTTTACTGCATTTGTGGATTTTTGTTACTGTATTTGTGTATTTGTTTACTGTATTTGTATCTCTGTGTGTGTGTGTGTGTGTGTGTGTGTGTGTGTGTGTGTGTGTGTGTGTGTGTCAGGGAGCTGTGGGGCGTGTCCTGCCGTCAGAGGGCGCAGGGAGAGACAGAGACAGTTCTGCTCCAAAGATTTTGGTTTGTTCTGAATCTGATTCTATGACCTTTGACCTTCTGACCCTTTGACCCTCTGACCCTTTGACCCTCTGACCCTTTGACCTTCTGACCCTTTGACCTTCTGACCCTTTGACCCTCTGACCCTTTGACCTTCTGACCCTTTGACCCTTGAATTTGAACACAAACTCGATGAATGTGCAGCTTTGTGCCAAAAATGCTGAAATCTTAAGTGTGTCCAAACCTCCGACTGAAACAGAAGATTCCAGAGTCAGCTCCAAATGAAGCTCATGGAGGCCAGCAGCTACAGCGGCTGATCTGGGGTCAGGTTCATGTGAGGGATTTATCAAACCCCAGGGTCATGTAGAGCGGAGTCAAAGGTCAGAGTGAGGAGCCTGACAGCAGCAGGTACAGAGAGAGGGGCCACGGTTTATACACACAAACTGAACTGGAGCCAGAGTCCATGGAGCCCAAACACGCCCGTGAAAACAGTAGTTGGCACGTTAGATATGTCCATTTATTTTTAACAGACCTACACACCCTTTAGTCCTCTCAGACCGATCTAGACTCATTCAGTCCTGTTTTTGTCCTGGTTTAGTCCTGGTTTAGTCCTGGTTCAGTCCTGGTTCAGTCCTGGTTTAGTCCCGGTTTAGTCTATCCCTTTCCCCCTCTCTTACAGTGGTCTAAACCCGGTCTAGACACGGTCTCTAACCAGTCTCTCGTCTCTTGCAGTGGTGCGTGCCCAAGTCCGGTCGGTCCAGTTCTTGGGGTCTGAGACTCGCTTTGAGGTCCAGATCCTGGAGTCGTACAGGAATCGTTTCCCTCTGCTCTCGCGCGAGTTCCTGTGGGCTCAGGAGCAGTGCTGCCCCCTGCTGCTGCGCGGGCATCAGTACATCCTCATGCTCCGCCTCCACGTCAACCACGAGAACACGCTCAACCGCCTCCTCCTGGAACCACGAGACTACAGCGCCCCCTACAGCCCCCGGGAGGACAGGCTCCTCAGAGAACTGCAGGCACGCTGTGGCAACACTGGAGACCGCCTATAGACCAAGACCAGGACTGGGACTAGACCTAGGACTACGACTAGACCAAGACCAGGACTAGACCAGGACTAGACCAGGACTAGACCAGGACTAGACCAGGACTAGACCAGGACTAACTGACAGATATAAACCGTCTTTAGAGCATAACCTCTTGCTGCTGTTTTCTGGTCCATATAAGGCACTTCCTGTGCGGGGGCTTGTTCCTGAAGGGGGCGCTGTGGAGAATGAAGCACTTTCACTTAATCTGTTTTTAATCTGAAAAAGTTAAAATTTTTAAACATACAGAAAAAAGCTCCTCTCCTCAAAGTGAAGCTTCAGAGGTCTGACAAAAGAGGGTTAAAGTGCATGTGACAGGGGCAGGGGACAGGTGACATCTGACAGGTGAGACTAACTCTTCTAAAACACACTTAACATTGTTAGATTTAAGATTTTACGTCATTTTGCCAAGTTTCTAAAGGTATTTCCTGGTTGGACAAGAGCAGGTGTGACATACGCAGAGGTCATTCATAACTGTTGCCAAGCAACCAGCATGTAAATGACAGTCCAGATCTGACTCGTACAAATAAAAGAGCTCAGCTTTATTTAGTGACATGAAAGTTTAAAGAGTCTAAAAGTGTCTCTGTGTTTTGGACTTTTCCTGTGATGACATCAGCAGAGGAATCGTGTTTTTCAGCTCACGCACACGTCTGTGTTTTGGACTTTTCTTCACAAACTGAAACTGAAGCTGAAGTCGAAGTGTGATTCAGATTTACCACAGAGACTCTCCCCAAACCAAAGAGGAGCCATAAATCTTCCACATGCACTTTAAACCTTTCAAAAAAAGTGAGAAACTGAAAGTTTAATGTCCCAAAAAAGAGAAACGTAAATTTATAATTTTGACCAAATACAAAGAAAAATCTTTTTTAAACATTTCAAATCTTTTTTTTTTTAAATTGAACAAAATAACCGTCATTTTTGTGTTCTTTTATTCAGATCATTATATTTGTGTTTGTATTTTTTGCCAAAGAGATTCACAGAAATATTAAATGTTTTTCAAACTTTGTCTCAGACTTTTTTCTCTCTCTCTCTCCTCACCCTCCTCCTCCAGCTCGGGCCCTCTACCAGAGCTTGAGAGTTCTGCGCAGTATCTTTGCTGTTCCTGTACTGCACTTTTCTGGACTGAGATGTCTGATGTTTTTCCGGGTATCTGCTTTAGCCACTCCTCCAGTTTGGGGGTTACAGCCCCGAGTGCTCCAATCACCACGGGCACCACTGATGCCTTCACCTTCCAGGCCTTCTCCAGCTCTTCCTTGAGCCCCTGGTATTTCTCTAGTTTCTCGTGTTCCTTTTTCCTGATATTACCATCGCTTGGTAATGCAATGTCCACCACCACGGCTTTGTTCTGTTGCTTATCCACCACCACTATGTCTGGTTGGTTTGCCATCACCATTCTGTCAGTCTGTATCTGGAAGTCCCACAGGACCTTGGCACACTCATTCTCCACAACCTTTGGGGGAGTTCCCCACCTTGACCTTGGGGTCTCCAGCCCGTACTCTGCACAGATGTTTCTGTACACTATACCCACCACTTGGTTGTGTCGCTCCATGTGATGCTTTCCCTGCAGCATCTTACACCCTGCAGTTATGTGCTGGACTGTCTCAGGAGCCTCTTTGCACAACCTACACCTTGGGTCTTGTCTGGTGTGGTAGATCTGGGCCTCTATTGCTCGGGTGCTCAAGGCCTGCTCCTGTGCAGCCAGGATGAGGGCCTCCGTGCTGTCCTTCAGACCAGCCCTCTCCAGCCATTGGTAGGATTTCTTGACATCAGCCACTTCAGTTATGTTTCGGTGGTATGCCCCATGTAGGGGCTTGTCCTGCCATGATGGTCCCTCCAGCACCTCTTCCTGCTGGGTATCTGATCTGATCTGATCTGTGGACTACACCCCACAACTTCATGGAGTTTACAGTGAAGGTCCTTGGAGTCCTGATTTTACACACACACACACACACACACACCATTGTGCATTGACAGGACACATGTGACATACAGTACAAGGCAATCCTGGAAGAAAACCTGTTAGAGGCTGCAAAAGACTTGAGACTGGAGTGGAGGTTCACCTTCCAGCAGGACAAAGACCCTAAACATACAGAGCTATGTGACAGAATGGCCCAGTCAAAGTCCAGATCTAAATCCTATTGAAAATCTGTGGCAAGACTTGAAAATTATTAAATTATTTCGTCAACGAAGGTTTTTTGCGGACGAAAACGAGACGAAAACTAAATAAAAATTACTTTTAAATGACTAAAACGATGACGAAATAGACGGACATTTTCGTCAACAAATAAAAGACGAAATGAAAATATAACCTGTGACGAATAATAGATCCATGGTGACGAATAAGTGTCAGGACTCCTCAGGAGAAGAGCGAGAGGAACGAGCGGCCGCTGCGCTAAAGAGCCAATCACAGCGCGCGTTGTTGCGCGGTGCCGAAAAGCTCACGCGCCCCGCCGAGAAACATGAGGAGGACAGAGGAGCAACAAGTGCTAAGAGAAGATGCTGGCGACTGGGATTGGGAGAAAAAGACGGTCTGACCTGTGGTCTCACTTCACGTTTGATAACAAAGAGAATAAGACGAGTGTAAACCATGTGGCGCGTCAATCAAGGGGAAAAAGAGTTAGGGTTAGAGTTTTACAGTTCAAAGGTTGTTACAGTACTTGTTATGCATTAATAAGCTGCAGTAATAAACTGTATAGGGCAAAAGGGCCTGACACCTGCACTTTAATTTTTTTTACATATATTTTGGATTTAGCTGTGAATTATCATTTTGACAGTTATTGATGTGGTTTACACTGGTGTCATAAAGACAGACAGCAATAATTTATACTGTCTTTGTGCTTTTTTGCTACTGCTTTTCCATTTAAACATTGAAACACATTTTCAATAAAAACAGTTGTGTTTAAATATAAAGTGTGAAATGTTTGCATATTAATATCCCAATTTCAAGAAAGTATAGTTTTATGTTCACTGTAAGAGGTAAAAACTGATACGTGTGAAAAGCTTTTAGTCGACTAAATCTATTGTAATTTTAGTCGACTAAATCTATTGTAATTTTAGTCGACTAAATCTATTGTAATTTTAGTCGACTAAATCTATTGTAATTTTAGTCGACTAAAACTGTTTTCATTTTAGTCGACTAAAACTAGACTAAAACTAAAACAAATCTGATGACTAAAACTAGACTAAAATTAAAAGTAATTTTAGTCAAAAGACTAAGACTAAAACTAAATTAAAATTCCTTGTCAAAATTAACACTGCTTTAGATGGGTACAACTGGTAGAGACTTACCCCAAAAGACTTGCAGCGATAATTGGAGCGAAAGGCGGTTCAACAAAGTATTGACTTGGGGGGGGGGGGGGGGGGGGGGGCTGAATATATTTGCACGCTATACTTACCATGAATCATTTTCCTTCCACTTCACAATTATGTACTACTTTTGTCGGTCTGTTCAATAAAATCCCAATAAAATACATTTAAGTTTGTGCTTGTAACTTGACAAAATGTGGAAAAGTTCAGTGAGTACGAATACTTCTGCAAGGCACTGTATGTACACATATACATCAAGCTGTACATTTCAGGAAGGGTGCAAATGGAACATTTTGAACCTTTGGTCAAAAAATATGTCATCAGAAATCCTTCAAAATGTTTGTGAAACTATGCACAAACTCTTAGAGGCATAATTAAACACCAGGAGGCAGTTGTTGCCTTTTTAAATATAATACTATTTTGGTGAAAAGCTTTAGATGTAGGAAGTTAAGTTAAAGTTAAATTTAATGTTGTTGTTCTATTCGACAGTCTAAAAGAGGTTTGAGTCTACTTTCCAATACTGGATACTGCTGACCTAAAGAATTTAACAAAAGTAAATACATTTTAGACAGTCACCTTGACTGAAATACAAAAAACAGAAACTTCTGAATTAACCAGCATTAATACAGCATTTATTAAATGTTTTATATTAGAACACAATACTTACCCTTACATGTCTGTGGCAATCAGGCAAAATCGAATTTCCAAGTGTCCAAAGTGCAAAACAGTAAAAATATTTACAGTGAGCAAAATGTTTCTGTATTTACAGCAAAAGAAAATGGGTAGAGTTCAACATTAACTCAGGTCCCTTTAGTTCCAACCTCATGCAGCACACCGACGTTACCCGCTCTGTACCCGGTGGCAGACTGACTGAAACGGCTCCCCTTTATACCCCACCTGCTCCTCCCATTGAGCAACATATACAAATAAATGTAGGAATAAACAATTTCACAATAAATCTACACTGTATCATGTTCATTTCCCCAGCAGTAATAATGTGCATCAAATTATAAAAATAAGGACTTAATAATAGGCGAAAAATCAGGCTACGCAACTGCGTCATGTGATCAGCACCACGGCGCGAACAGCGCCTATTTCAACTACCAGGAAATACCAGTGTTCCGGTTCTCCGTGGGATCATGTCAAGATGTGATTTGTTTACGCTGGTGTTTACATTTTTGCGCCACCCTCAGGCTGAATCAGGCATATGCCAAAATGTTTTATCATTTGTGTCTGACGTACCGTTTCATTTGCAGATTCGACAAGAACAATGCCGACTCCAATCAAACTCGTATCTGGTATGACTGCGATTAATACGTTGGCTTCAGAATAAAGTAAATGAAGGTTTACGATTGCACATACGCCTGTAAGTTGTGTGGTGTCCTTTAATGACTACGATAAACAGGTTATACAAATATAAGTAAGAGGGCGTGGGCCTCGAACTCACGTCACCCGTGAAGAAAATAACACGTCCAGGGCTCTAACCACTAACCTACATCAACGTATCCAAAGTTTGTTCAGCACCTTTATCTATCATGCGCGTTACAGGTACATTGGAGGCATGTTAACTTGTGAAAGTCAGTTTTAACATTGGACAAGTTAGCGCTGTTTTTAAAAGCGCGATTCCGTCCTTTACCATGTGCCTCGCGCGCACTACGGCGCTGAACTCTAAAGTCTGCAGAAGGTTGCATGATGGTGTTTTAAAAGGCTTCAACGCAAACTTCGCTTCCATGTCTTGATGTGACACCTGGCAGGGCGTGTTATCTTGTGACACCCACATTGGACAATTTACCACTGTTACTAAAAGCCTCATTGTGCTGTGTCCTTTTGAGGGCGTCGTGCCTGGACAAAATTGCTGATGATCAGTTAGAGGGGCTATAATGATCTGAGATCATGTGTAATAATGTGAAACGAACGCAAAGTCATAAAAGTGTTAGACACAGCGACACGTCGTGGTCACGCAGTGCACTGCCACTTATGCTCAGACATCATTGCCATGTTATCTTGTGACATTACAATATAGTCACCCACTCGTGTGCAGTTACTCGGCACTTTTTCGAGTGCCACAGGCAGCGTAATGTGCGCGTGCATGACATCGTGAAAAGTGTGTCACTATACTCCAAATTGATCCAAAATCACGATAAGGAAAACTTGTATATAAAAACACTTTTCTGAGGAAATTTTTTTTATTTCCTTATCGTGATTTTGACAGTAGCCGTAGTTGACACCAACCCAATAGGAGTTTGGGCCAGTTTGGAGTATAGTGACACAGGGTGACTCGTCACATCAACACAATACCGTTAGAAGCCAAGTGCTCTTATGTTCACTTTGCCATATGAACTTATTGCCACCTCATAGTTGACTTTTCACGATGTCATGCACGCGCACATTACGCTGCCTGTGGCACTCGAAAAAGTGCCGAGTAACTGCACACGAGTGGGTGACTATATTGTAATGTCACAAGATAACATGGCAATGATGTCTGAGCATAAGTGGCAGTGCACTGCGTGACCACGACGTGTCGCTGTGTCTAACACTTTTATGACTTTGCGTTCGTTTCACATTATTACACATGATCTCAGATCATTATAGCCCCTCTAATTGATCATCAGCAATTTTGTCCAGGCACGACGCCCTCAAAAGGACACAGCACAATGAGGCTTTTAGTAACAGTGGTAAATTGTCCAATGTGGGTGTCACAAGATAACATGCCCTGCCAGGTGTCACATCAAGACATGGAAGCGAAGTTTGCGTTGTAGCCTTTTAAAACACCATCATGCAACCTTCTGCAGACTTTAGAGTTCAGCGCCGTAGTGCGCGTACGAGGCACATTGTGAAGGACGGAATCGCGCTTTTAAAAACAGCGCTAACTTGTCCAATGTTAAAACTGACTTTCACAAGTTAACATGCCTCCAATGTACCTGTAACGCGCATGATAGATAAAGGTGCTGAATAAACTTTGGATACGCTGATGTAGGTTAGTGGTTAGAGCCCTGGACGCGTTATTTTCTTCACGGGTGACGTGAGTTCGAGGCCCACGCCCTCTTACTTATATTTTTATAACCTGTTTATCGTAGTCATTAAAGGACACCACACAACTTATAGGCGTATGTGCAATCGTAAACCTTCATTTACTTTATTCTGAAGCCAACGTATTAATCGCAGTCATACCAGATACGAGTTTGATTGGAGTCGGCATTGTTCTTGTCGAATCTGCAAATGAAACGGTACGTCAGATACAAATGATAAAACATCTTGGCATATGCCTGATTCAGCCTGAGGGTGGCGCAAAAATGTAAACACCAGCGTAAACAAATCACATCTTGACATGATCCCACGGAGAACCGGAACACCGGAACACCGGCTCGGTTTGGCAGAGTCGCGCAGCGTCAGAGGAGAGAAACGCATTAGTGAACAGGTAAGAGCTGCATGTTTGGAGTAAGATGTTCTAACGCGCTCAGGTGTGCACCTTGGCGAATTAGTAACGGAGGAGAGGGGGGCAAAAGGCGTAATAGCGCCCCGAGCGCAGATGGATCAACAGCGGGGAAAACCGGGGGAGTGAACTAGTGTGTGCGGGATAAATGAGCGCATGTGCGCGCGGGCGTATGTGCGCGCGGGCGTAGCCAGAGCAGACCGGGGTTTAGGGGGAAACGCCGCCTGGCCTTATAGACGGACTGGCTCCGTCACTGTGTCACACTGGTCCACATTTCTCCAGACTTGCTACATCAGAAGGGGCCACATCAGGTTTGCAGTTCTGTGGACACAAATACTTAAACTGGAAATATCAGCAACATTTCTGGTGAGAAATAGATAACACTGATAAAATCATGCATCATATTTGATCAACAATCCCTCATTTCACAGATTACATGTTACAGTTTGATAAAAAAGAGTGTGAGCCTTTATTCTGGCACGCAAGCCAATAAAATCCAAAACACTATCCAACACAGTCCTGACAGTTTGTACAAGTCAGACACACAAATATTTTGAGGACACTGGTGTCCACTGTGGTCTCCACAGGATTCATCTGAGACAGATCCTCCACAGAGTCCTCTTCATGTCACTACATTTCTGCTTCAGCTCTTGTAAGGACAGTGTTTTGTATTTTGTTGAATCATCTTGGTGAGTTCATTACCTGTTCGGTGCTCCGGGTTCAGCTGAAACCTGATGGTGGACGAAGAAAAAGAGCTGATCTTCCAACATGAGGTTCTGAACATGATGATGATTCTGAACAAAGGACAAACATTTGTCACTGAAGCCGAATGTTACAAATGTTTGGTTTTGCTTTTCTGCTTTGCAAAACGTAAAATATTCACTTCACAGTCCAGTCAGAGCTCATTACCTAAACAACAAAATGTTTAAAAAAAAAGTTGTTTACTCATCAAGTAATGAACTTTTATATCCCAAATAACCAAAAAGCTGTTAATTTTTTTACCCATTTTCACCTTACTTTGTTGGTAAAACATGCTAACGCTCAGTATATCAATATAACCACATAATATCTGAAAATACTTCCTTAGATGTTTATAAAAATATTACCTAACAATTATTTATGTAAAAAAGTAATTTCTTAGATAAATGCTAACATTTAGCTAGTTGGCGAGCTAGCTTGCATCTAGTACTTAACAATTTGTTAGCATTAATATATAACACTGCTGCGAACGCTATCGACACTTTTAAACCACCACTAATATAAAAATAAAACAAACTAATGAGTTTCTAATCTTGAAAAATGTGTTTTGTGTCTTACCTGCAGCCTGTTCTCCTGCGGAGCCTGTGTCCCTGACGCCGAGCTGAACCGCCGAGTCCGAACGTGAGGAGCAGTGAACCGGAGAATGATGCTCCGTTTTCCGCTTTCATTTTGATCAAAGTTGGATAAAATATGATTCCGATGACATCATAGTTTGATTTTATTTTCCGTCCACAGGCGATGTCGTTTTGTCTGAAAGGTGATTTATGAGGACTTTTTACACCAAATCTTTCCCAACGTTCACAAGCTGTATGTATTGGCAATAATCAGTCTGAGCCTCTGTCGCTGGCCTGCCGCAGGGTTCCGTATTTGCTCCTGTCGTATTCTGCGTGTCTGTAAACGATCTCCCACTGCTGCGTCCGGGTGTGAATCTCCAAATGTCCAAATGTCCAAATGTCCAAATGCTGATGACACAGTTCTACATGTGCACAGATCCTCAAACACCGAGGCAGCGGCTAAACTCACAGATGCAATGGCCAAAGTTACACCGCGGCTAAATCAATGTGTCTATAACTTAATGTGTCTAAAACTGTTGGTTTGTTCTTCACTAAATCTCATGAGGCAACAGAAGATGTGGATATTATAGTGTCAGGACAAAAATGACAAAAAAAGAATACAAATATCTTGGCATCCATGTCGACTCCAAACTAAACTTTAGGTCACATGTGAAGGAAAAAAGTTAAATACAATTTAGCCAATTTCTGATTTATTTGAAATTCCATGTCCATTCTGCAATTTCCCCATTGTGGGACAAACAAAGGATTATCTTATCTTTTCAAGCTGCTAAAACCCATTTGCATTCAGTGATTCTCATTCATTTTACTTATTGCTTAACAAGCTGGTCCCAGACTAACTCCACCGCGCTGAAACCATCACAGTCCTCGTACAAACAGACACTTGTGCTATTTTATCAAAACTCTCTTATCAAGTTTACAAATGCCTGTCAGATTTACAGAATCTTAAACGGAATGGCCCCACCACCTCTCAGCGATTTAGTCAGTCTCAGAACCACACAAAGAATAACTCGAGGAGTGTCCAGAGGCGACTGTATCATCCCATTTAGAAAAAGCTCCTTCAGTCTCTGTGAGGGCATCTGAGGAATGGAACACCAGTCCAACAACAATCAGAGAAACAAACACATAGAACGTCTTCACCATCTAAAACATCGGCTCATTAATGATCAGACTCAGACCTGTGAACACTGAACCCGACCTGCTGCTGCTGCGTCTGCTGCTGCTGCTGCGTCTGCTGCTGCTGCTGCGTCTGCTGCTGCTGCTGCTGCTACTGCTGCTGCTGCTACTGCTGCATCTGCTGCTGCTACTGCTGCTGCGTCTGCTACTGCGTCTGCTGCTGCTGCTGCGTCTGCTGCTGCTACTGCTGCTGCTGCTGCTGCTACTGCTGCTGCTGCTGCTGCGTCTGCTGCTGCTGCGTCTGCTGCTGCTGCTGCGTCTGCGTCTGCTGCTGCTGCATCTGCTGCTGCTACTGCTGCATCTGCTGCTGCTACTGCTGCTGCTGCTGCTGCTACTGCTGCTACTGCTGCTGCGTCTGCTACTGCGTCTGCTGCATCTGCTGCTGCTGCTACTGCTGCATCTGCTGCTGCTACTGCTGCTGCTGCTGCTGCTACTGCTGCTGCTGCTGCGTCTGCTGCTGCTGCGTCTGCTGCTGCTGCTGCGTCTGCGTCTGCTGCTGCTGCATCTGCTGCTGCTACTGCTGCATCTGCTGCTGCTACTGCTGCTGCTGCTGCTGCTGCTGCTGCTGCTGCGTCTGCTGCTGCTGCTGCTGCTGCATCTGCTGCTGCTGCTGCGTCTGCTGCATCTGCTGCTGCTGCTACTGCTGCATCTGCTGCTGCTACTGCTGCTGCTGCTGCTGCTGCTGCTGCGTCTGCTGCTGCTGCTACTGCTGCATCTGCTGCTGCTGCTACTGCTGCATCTGCTGCTGCTACTGCGTCTGCTGCTGCTGCTACTGCTGCATCTGCTGCTGCTGCTGCTGCTGCATCTGCTGCTGCTGCTACTGCTGCATCTGCTGCTGCTACTGCTGCATCTGCTGCTGCTACTGCTGCTGCATCTGCTGCTGCTGCTACTGCTGCATCTGCTGCTGCTACTGCTGCATCTGCTGCTGCTACTGCTGCATCTGCTGCTGCTGCTGCTGCTGCATCTGCTGCTGCTGCTACTGCTGCATCTGCTGCTGCTACTGCTGCATCTGCTGCTGCTACTGCTGCTGCTGCTGCTGCTGCTGCTGCTGCTGCGTCTGCTGCTGCTGCTGCTGCTGCATCTGCTGCTGCTGCTGCGTCTGCTGCATCTGCTGCTGCTGCTGCGTCTGCTGCATCTGCTGCTGCTGCTGCGTCTGCTGCATCTGCTGCTGCTGCTGCGTCTGCTGCATCTGCTGCTGCTGCTGCGTCTGCTGCATCTGCTGCTGCTGCTGCTACTGCTGCATCTGCTGCTGCTGCTGCTGCGTCTGCTGCTGCTGCGTCTGCTGCTGCGTCTGCTGCTGCTGCTGCGTCTGCTACTGCTGCATTTGCTGCTGCTGCTGCTGCTGCATCTTGTGTTTCTGTTTCTGTGTTTCTTTTACTGTTTCTGTAAACTGCACGTTTTATGACCTCGCTGATAATATTAACAGTGCTCATTGTTTTTTTTTTCTGCTTTTAGTAGTTTGCGTCTTATTTTAACCAGTTTTACTGCTTTTATTCTTTTACTAAACCGTCTGTAATGTTGCTGCTGCCTGTGCTAATGACTGTGCTGCTTTTACTTTGTTATGGACTAACAGTTGTACAGTTGTGTTATATTGCTGTGTTTGTGTATTTGTTGATAATATTTTATTGCCTTCCCTATGATGCCGACTGTTCAACTGGCACAGGACGACAGATGAAAACCAGCCTCTGGATAATTCTGGCATGTTACAGGTTTTACTGTTGTTAATATGCACTGTCCTGGTGTATAAATAAATCAATAAATAAAAGGATAAAATACACCCAGCCAATCAGAGCCGTTAAATTGTTTATTTGTGTGAATTATTCGTGAGCGGGTGTAATGGCGCCCGGCGGCCACTGGCGGCGCCCTCCTATACACACAGGATACATAATTGTGTATTATGAGGACTTCTTTTTTGTCAGACCCTTAGAAAAAAAAACACACACAAACACACACATACAATATAAATATAACACACTGTGTGGTTTGTGCATCTGTCGGAGGGTTTGAGGAGGTGCAAGTCTCAGTAGAAACAAAACAAACAAAACTAATGTAAATGGTTTTATTTTTTCATTTTCTACGTGAAGCGTTCAGGCATTTCCTAAAATATAAACATTTTGATGTGTTAATAAAAAATAAAAAAAATTCTGAAATATTGAAAAATATTGAATAAAAATCCGATCCAAGGCTCCAACTCTCCTAAACCTGTGAGCTCAGGTGGCGCTGTCTCTGTTTTTCTGGAGCATTTTCATAACCTTCAGATTCAAATATTATAATAATAAAATTAAACTTTAATCCACTCGGCGAGAGACTCGCTGTGTTCTAATATTTAAATAAAACTTTATTTTCTGAAAATATTTGAACGGATTCAAACTTATTTGTTTCTTTTTACAAATTTAATAAAACTATTTTTGTTTCTGAATTTCTATATCTGCCCGGCGACAGCTGAATCTAAATGTTAAATGAGTCAGTCCTCGTCTCAAAGCATCGCCGTGGCGACCACCTCTGTCTCTGGAACATTTCTGAGTGAAATCCGCCCGGCGACAGGTGAGTCCTATTTAAAAAAAATCTCTTTATGTCACTTCCTGTTTGAGGCGGGACTTCAGACGCTGATGGTCATGTGACACGCACTCCGCCGTTTGATTCGCGCTCGTCGGGGGCGGGGCTTTGATTGACAGCTGCACAGAGGAGCCAATAAGAGCCAGAGATACAGCGCCACACACGCCCAACAGGAAGTGAGCTTCACCCAAAACGTTGACCAGCTCCCGTGGGTGAACGTGGTCTCCAGAACGGCAGACTCGTAACTGCAAACGGAAGACGAGAAGAGAAGAGCAGAGAAGGAGGAGGAGAGGAGGAGGAGGGAGGAGGAGAGAAGGGGTGGAGGAGAGAGGGGGAGGAGAGAGGAGGAGGAGAGAGGAGAAGGAGGGAGGAGGAGAAGAGAGGAGGAGGAGAGAGGGGGAGGAGGAGGAGAAGGAGGGAGGAGGAGGAGAGAGGGGGAGGAGGAGGAGAGAGGAGAAGGAGGGAGGAGGAGAAGAGAGGAGGAGGAGAGAGGGGGAGGAGGAGGAGAAGGAGGGAGGAGGAGAAGAGAGGAGGAGGAGAGAGGGGAAGGAGGAGGAGAAGGAGGGAGGAGGAGAAGAGAGGAGGAGGAGAGAGGGGAAGGAGGAGGAGAAGGAGGGAGGAGGAGGAGAGAGGGGGAGAGTTTAATATAAAATACACATCTAAAAAACAGAATTCTCCAACAGACTCATGACTGAAAACAGAAGAAGAAAAGAGAAAGAGAGATGTAAAAACCCGGAGGAGCTGACTGAGTGTGCGTCCGTGTGCAGAGTGTGTGTCTGTGCAGAGTGTGTGTCTGTGTGCAGAGTGTGCGTCTGTGTGGCGCTCTGACCTGAACCAGTTGGTGAGGGTCATCATGACGTAGAGCGACGCCAAAAAGAACCCGAAGTGAAAGAACGAGTAACTGTAAACCACTCTGCCACTGTCGTTCTGCCGCAGACTCCGCCCAGACTCCGCCCCCAACATGTCCGCCTGCTCCACTGCAACACAACGCACAAACATCACACAACACAACGCACAAACATCACAACAACACAACGCACAAACATCACACAACGCACAAACATCACACAACACAACGCACAAACATCACACAACACAACGCACAAACATCACAACAACACAACGCACAAACATCACACAACACAACGCACAAACATCAGACAACACAACGCACAAACATCACACACAACTGTGTGTGTGTGTGTGTGTGTGTGTGTGTGTGTGTGTCTGTGTGTGTATTTGTGTGTGTGTGTTGTAGCTGCAGTTCCACCTCTGTCCTGTGGGGGGCAGCAGAAGCAGCAGGACGCCTTCTCAAACTCGTAACGATAAACTTTGATCATCCAGAACGGACCAAACATCTCGGCGAGATACGACGCTTCATTACTGCGAGAAAGAGAGAGGAGGAGAAAGGAGGAGGAGAGGAACGGAGGAGAGAGGAGGAGAGAGGACGAGAGAGGAGAGAGAAGAGGAGGAGAGAGGACAAGAGAGGAGAGGAGGAGAGAGAAGAGGAGGAGAGAGGAGAGGAGGAGAGAGAAGAGGAGGAGAGAGGAGGAGAGAGGACGAGAGAGGAGAGGAGGAGAGAGAAGAGGAGGAGAGAGGAGGAGAGGAGAGGAGGAGAGAGAAGAGGAGGAGAGAGAAGAGGAGAGAGGAGAGGAGGAGAGAGGACGAGAGAGGAGAGGACGAGAGAGGAGAGGACGAGAGAGGACGAGAGAGGAGAGGAGGAGAGAGAAGAGGAGGAGAGAGAAGAGGAGGAGAGAGGACGAGAGAGGAGAGGAGAGGAGGAGAGAGAAGAGGAGGAGAGAGGAGAGGAGAGAGGGGGAGAAGAGAGGAGAGGAGGAGAGAGGAGAGGAGGAGAGAGAAGAGGAGGAGAGAGGAGAGGAGGAGAGAGAGGAGGAGGAGAGAGGAGGAGAGAGAAGAGGAGGAGAGGAGGAGAGAGAAGAGGAGGAGAGGAGGAGAGAGGACGAGAGAGGAGAGGAGGAGAGAGAAAAGGAGGAGAGAGAGAAGAGGAGGAGAGAGGAGAGAGTAGAGGAGGAGAGAGAAGAGGAGGAGAGAGGACGAGAGAGGAGAGGAGGAGAGAGGACAAGAGAGGAGAGGAGGAGAGAGAAGAGGAGGAGAGAGGAGAGGAGGAGAGAGAAGAGGAGGAGAGAGGAGGAGAGAGGACGAGAGAGGAGAGGAGGAGAGAGAAGAGGAGGAGAGAGGAGGAGAGGAGAGGAGGAGAGAGAAGAGGAGGAGAGAGAAGAGGAGAGAGGAGAGGAGGAGAGAGGACGAGAGAGGAGAGGACGAGAGAGGAGAGGACGAGAGAGGACGAGAGAGGAGAGGAGGAGAGAGAAGAGGAGGAGAGAGAAGAGGAGGAGAGAGGACGAGAGAGGAGAGGAGAGGAGGAGAGAGAAGAGGAGGAGAGAGGAGAGGAGAGAGGGGGAGAAGAGAGGAGAGGAGGAGAGAGGAGAGGAGGAGAGAGAAGAGGAGGAGAGAGGAGAGGAGGAGAGAGAGGAGGAGGAGAGAGGAGGAGAGAGAAGAGGAGGAGAGGAGGAGAGAGAAGAGGAGGAGAGGAGGAGAGAGGACGAGAGAGGAGAGGAGGAGAGAGAAAAGGAGGAGAGAGAGAAGAGGAGGAGAGAGGAGAGAGTAGAGGAGGAGAGAGAAGAGGAGGAGAGAGGACGAGAGAGGAGAGGAGGAGAGAGAAGAGGAGGAGAGAGGACGAGAGAGGAGAGGAGGAGAGAGAAGAGGAGGAGAGAGGAGGAGAGAGGACGAGAGAGGAGAGGAGGAGAGAAAAGAGGAGGAGAGAGGAGGAGAGAGAAGAGGAGGAGAGAGGAGAGGAGGAGAGAGAAGAGGAGGAGAGAGGACAAGAGAGGAGAGGAGGAGAGAGAAGAGGAGGAGAGAGGACAAGAGAGGAGAGGAGGAGAGAGAAGAGGAGGAGAGAGGAGAGGAGGAGAGAGAAGAGGAGGAGAGAGGAGGAGAGAGGAGAGGAGGAGAGAGAAGAGGAGGAGAGAGGAGGAGAGGAGAGGAGGAAAGAGGACGAGGAGAGAGGGGGAGAAGAGAGGAGAGGAGGAGAGAGAAGAGGAGGAGAGAGGAGGAGAGGAGAGGAGGAAAGAGGAGGAGGAGAGAGGGGGAGAAGAGAGGAGAGGAGGAGAGAGAAGAGGAGGAGAGAGGACAAGAGAGGAGAGGAGGAGAGAGAAGAGGAGGAGAGAGAAGAGGAGAGAGGAGAGGAGGAGAGAGGACGAGAGAGGAGAGGAGGAGAGAGGACGAGAGAGGAGAGGAGGAGAGAGAAGAGGAGGAGAGAGGACGAGAGAGGAGAGGAGGAGAGAGAAGAGGAGGAGAGAGAAGAGGAGGAGAGAGGACGAGAGAGGAGAGGAGAGGAGGAGAGAGAAGAGGAGGAGAGAGGAGAGGAGAGAGGGGGAGAAGAGAGGAGAGGAGGAGAGAGAAGAGGAGGAGAGAGAAGAGGAGGAGAGAGGAGAGGAGGAGAGAGAAGAGGAGGAGAGGAGGAGAGAGGACGAGAGAGGAGAGGAGGAGAGAGAAAAGGAGGAGAGAGAGAAGAGGAGGAGAGAGGAGAGAGTAGAGGAGGAGAGAGAAGAGGAGGAGAGAGGACGAGAGAGGAGAGGAGGAGAGAGAAGAGGAGGAGAGAGGACGAGAGAGGAGAGGAGGAGAGAGAAGAGGAGGAGAGAGAAGAGGAGGAGAGAGGACGAGAGAGGAGAGGAGAGGAGGAGAGAGAAGAGGAGGAGAGAGGAGAGGAGAGAGGGGGAGAAGAGAGGAGAGGAGGAGAGAGGAGAGGAGGAGAGAGAAGAGGAGGAGAGAGAGGAGGAGGAGAGAGGAGGAGAGAGAAGAGGAGGAGAGAGGAGAGGAGGAGAGAGAAGAGGAGGAGAGAGGAGAGGAGGAGAGAGGAGGAGAGAGGAGAGGAGGAGAGGAGGAGAGAGAGAAGAGGAGGAGAGAGGAGGAGAGAGGAGAGGAGGAGAGAGAAGAGGAGGAGAGAGGAGAGGAGGAGAGAGAAGAGGAGGAGAGAGGAGAGGAGGAGAGAGGAGGAGAGAGGAGAGGAGGAGAGAGGAGAGGAGGAGAGAGAAGAGGAGGAGAGAGGAGAGGAGGAGAGAGGAGGAGAGAGGAGAGGAGGAGAGGAGGAGAGAGAAGAGGAGGAGAGAGGAGGAGAGAGGAGAGGAGGAGAGGAGGAGAGAGAAGAGGAGGAGAGATGAGAGGAGGAGAGGAGGAGAGAGAAGAGGAGGAGAGAGGAGAGGAGGAGAGACGAGAGAGAAGAGGAGGAGAGAGGAGGAGAGAGGAGAGGAGGAGAGAGAAGAGGAGGAGAGAGGAGAGGAGGAGAGAGAAGAGGAGGAGAGAGGAGAGAGAAGAGGAGGAGAGAGGAGAGGAGGAGAGAGAAAAGGAGGAGAGAGGAGAGGAGAGAGGAGAGGAGGAGAGAGAAGAGGAGGAGAGATGAGAGGAGGAGAGAGGAGGAGAGGAGGAGAGAGAAGAGGAGGAGAGAGGAGAGGAGGAGAGACGAGAGAGAAGAGGAGGAGAGAGGAGGAGAGAGGAGAGGAGGAGAGAGAAGAGGAGGAGAGAGGAGAGGAGGAGAGAGGAGAGAGAAGAGGAGGAGAGAGGAGAGGAGGAGAGAGAAAAGGAGGAGAGAGGAGAGGAGGAGAGAGGAGAGGAGGAGGAGAGAGGAGAGGAGGAGAGAGAAGAGGAGGAGAGAGGACGAGAGAGGAGAGGAGGAGAGAGAAGAGGAGGAGAGAGGAGAGGAGAGGAGAAAAGAGGAGGAGGAGAGGGGGAGAAGAGAGGAGAGGAGGAGAGAGAAGAGGAGGAGAGAGAAGAGGAGGAGAGAGGAGAGGAGGAAAGAGGAGGAGGAGAGAGGGGGAGAAGAGAGGAGAGGAGAGGAGGAGAGAGGAGAGGAGGAGAGAGAAGAGGAGCAGAGAGGAGGAGAGAGGATGAGAGAGGAGAGGAGGAGAGAAAAGAGGAGGAGAGAGGAGGAGAGAGAAGAGGAGGAGAGAGGAGAGGAGGAGAGAGAAGAGGAGGAGAGAGGAGAGGAGGAGAGAGAAGAGGAGGAGAGAGGACAAGAGAGGAGAGGAGGAGAGAGAAGAGGAGGAGAGAGCACGAGAGAGGACGAGAGAGGAGAGGAGGAGAGAGAAGAGGAGGAGAGAGGAGGAGAGGAGAGGAGGAGAGAGAAGAGGAGGAGAGAGGAGGAGAGGAGAGGAGGAAAGAGGAGGAGGAGAGAGGGGGAGAAGAGAGGAGAGGAGGAGAGAGAAGAGGAGGAGAGAGGAGGAGAGGAGAGGAGGAAAGAGGAGGAGGAGAGAGGGGGAGAAGAGAGGAGAGGAGGAGAGAGAAGAGGAGGAGAGAGGACAAGAGAGGAGAGGAGGAGAGAGAAGAGGAGGACAGAGGACAAGAGAGGAGAGGAGGAGAGAGAAGAGGAGGAGAGAGGAGAGGAGGAGAGAGAAGAGGAGGAGAGAGGACGAGAGAGGACGAGAGAGGAGAGGAGTAGAAAGAAGAGGAGGAGAGAGGAGAGGAGGAGAGAGGAGAGGAGGAGAGAGAAGAGGAGGAGAGGGAGGAGGAGAGAGGAGAGGAGAGAAGGAGAGAGGAGTAAAGAGGAGGAGGAGAGGGGGAGAGGAGAGTAGGAGAGTCAAATATGAAGTACCAGGCGAAGAGGATGCAGCAGTAAAACGATGGTGAAAGGTTAGGAAGTAGGAGGAAGGAGTTAGGAGGTAGGGGTTAGCAGGTAGGGGTTAGGAGTTAGGAGGTAGGGGTTAGCAGGTAGGGGTTAGGAGGTAGGAGGTAGGGGTTAGGAGGTAGGAGGCGTACCAGGCGAAGAGGACGCAGCAGTACATGATGGCGGCGCCGATGATGCCGATGGCGTTTCCGTCGCTCTGGACGTCGTTTTGTCCCCAAGTCGGAAAACAAACCGTCGAATTCAGGCCATGAACCTCGACTGAAACACAGTATTTGTAGTACTGTAGTATCTGTAGTATTTGTAGTATTTGTAGTACTGTAGTATCTGTAGTATTTGTAGTACTGTAGTATCTGCAGTACAGTAGTATTTGTAGTATTTGTAGTATTTGTGTCAGACTGAAGCGGATCTGAACACGTCTGAGGTAAAACAAAAGAAGAAAACAAGTTCATGGAGTTCAGTTTGTAGTAGTATTTACAGCAGTATGTGTAGTAGTAGTTACAGTAGTATGTGTAGTAGTATTTACAGTAGTATGTGTAGTAGTATTTATAGCAGTTCTATTTCATCCCTCCTGACCGCCAGAGGGTGGTGCTGAAAGCACTGAATGTTCCTTCGCACATGCGCAGTTCGAGTAGTGATACCAAATGAGTCACACCTGTGACCCAGGATGACGCCCCAGAGGTAATATAGTCCCCCGTCATCCGTGACTCTGTTCCTCATTTCTTCTCGCGTGCGGTTCGATCTACATGGCGTTGGCCATGAGCCTAGAGCTTGTGTTGTTTTCTGTCGCCGGACGCCCGTTCACCGTCTCGGTCGGAGCAGCGACTTTTCGCCCTCCGAGGGCTGTGACAGTCTACATTTTGCTGATGGATTGAAGGTTCTACTTTCATTATATTAAACAGCCTTTTGTTTGTGATGGCAGCGTTCGCGCCCCCTCTCCTGACACTTGACTTTTGAGTTTACGCTAATCTGTTCTCTTTGGTGAAGGCTGCGTTCACGCACCGTCTCCCATCAGTACGTTTGTATTGTTAGCGGTACACTACACTCTGTCTATTGCTAATGGTGTTCACAAATTTAGTTTTGTTTTTCATGTTCATGCACTCCCCTCTCCCGTTAATTAAGTTTTGATTGATATATTGTGCCTAGTATTATGGTTTAATTTCTTTGGTGAAGGTCGCATTCCCGCATCCTTTCCCATTGATCAAGTTTGTGCTATTAGAGCTACTCTGTAGATGAGCAATTGCTAACGTTGTTGGCCATTTTGGCTTAACATTTTTGTTTCGTTCGGTGATGGCTGCGTTCTTGCACCCTCTACCGTACTATTATTATACCGTCAGGTCGGCATATTATGTCTATCGCTGATGGTGCCGGCTATTTTTATTAATTTTTTGTAAGTTTTGATTATCTTTGGCCCTAATTGGTGACAGCTGTGTTCACGCCCCCACTCCCAGTTCTGGCTTTTTACGGACCAGATACTACCTGTAATAATTAGTAGGTGCTCTCATATTGTGCATTTGTACCTTGGTCGGTGAAGGCTGCATTCCCGCCCCCTCTCCCACCTTGGTTTCTTTGCTTGCCAACTGACCGTCTATACTGGTTGTGTTCGACCAATCGCACCAGATTGATGGACGGCTCTCATTGTTGTGTAGCCTGTGTGCCCACGCTTCAGGTTGATGATGGCCATGACCTTTGTCCACCATGCCTCGGCCCTGACCATTTGAAGGTAGCACTGTCAGATAATCCATGCCTGAATTGCAGTTACGTGCCACTTGCTGTCAGGGTGGCAAGGATGGCACAGCTAAACCCTGCAGCTGGTGGTGGTGCTCTCCCACCGTCGGGGCAGGTACCGTTGCCCCTTCCTAGGTGTTCAAAACACCTTCCTGACTCTACGATTACGAGAGCTCCTCCCAAAAAGAAGTCCAGATCCAATCAAGGTTCTGCATCTAAAGTGGAGCAGTTGTCTGCAGAATTGGAAGTGATGAAGTCCTTATTGCAGGCTCATCGTATAGACACACCTGCTTCAGAGGCTGGGGCGTCTTCCCAATCAATGCCTGTTCTGATCCCGGAGGATGATGTGCTCTCTCTGGCAGCATCTGCCTCTCATTTTCGAATGATCGGATGAGGAGTTTCTGAGGATGGTTCGTATTCTTCCACACAATGCCTTGGTAGTGACTCAACCAATAGATGTTACGCGCAGAGCTCTGGTTTGTTTGCAGCTGGAACTTCCATAGCCTGAACAGCCTGGCCTTGGTAGTGTTTTCTTTAGACGCGGGCGTGCCCCTCCGTCCTCTGCTGTACCCCCTCTGTGAAGTATCTCAGAGAGTTGCATGCTTGTTGGAGGGATCTGAGTGCTTTCCCCAGGCTCTCGTCAGATGGCTGGATTTTGGCCACTATGCACAATGCAACGACAGCTGGTCTGGATCGCATGACTGCTGTTGAACTGGCTGTGGCTTCTCTCATTGTTTCATCTGAGGAGGCCCTACAGCAAGATGTCCGGTGTCCAAGATCCCAATGTCGTGTGACAGATGACTTCATCACCAAGGCGCACAACTTTGAGTTTAGTGATGCAGCACTGCAGGCTTTTGCACTGATGGCAAGGGAGCTTGGACGTGTTATGTCCTTTCTGGTTCAGGCTTGCCGGGAGATTTGTCTCGCTCAGTCTCCCCTGACAGAGGTGTGCCGCAGGATCCTCTGCAGTGTGCCTGTGGAACCAGGGCAGTTGTTGCCTTGGAGGCATTGGAAAGGACTGTCCATGCTTGACAGACGAGGCGGCAAGATAAGATAAGATATGCCTTTATTAGTCCCACAGTGGGGAAATTCCAGTGTTGCAATGCACAGTTCAAGAACAGCAGGAAAATGGAACATGCAATAAATCAAGATAATAGATAATGGTTAAGAAACAGTGCAGCAAATGAACAGAATAAATCTCAGTAAAGTGACTAAAGTGTATTATGTTATTTACAGTAATATGACTGTTTATGTACAGACAGGATAAATATCAGTAAGTGACATAAGTGAATTGTATCAGATGTTTTACATGGTCTTCAGTATTGCACATAGATATAGTTGAATGACACATGTTCAGTGTTAACAGTGTTCACACAGCGAGGGTGAATCAGTCTGCGTCCTGCAGGGGGTGACCCTCATGGTCCAGCATAGAGATGACCTTAGCCAGGACCCTCTTGTCCCCCACCTGCTGCACCGAGTCCAGAGGACAGCCCAGGACTGAGCTAGACTTCTTGATGATCTTGTCCAGTTTCTTCTTCTCCCTCTCTGTGATGCTGCTGCTTCAGCAGACCACACCGTACAGGATGGCTGATGCCACCACAGAGTCATAGAAGGTCCTCAGGAGTGGCCCCCTCACTCCAAATGACCTGAGTCTCCTCAGGAGATAGAGCCGACTCTGGCCCTTCCTGTACAGTGCATCTGTGTTGTGAGTCCAGTCCAGTTTGTTGTTCAGATGAACACCCAGGTACGAGTCCACTCTGTCAGTGTCTCTTCCCTGGATGTTCACTGAGGGGACAGTAGAGTGGCGTCTGCGGAAGTTCACCACCATCTCCTTGGTCTTCCCTGCATTGATGATGAGGTGGTTCTGCTGACACCAGTCCACAAAGTCCTGCGTTAGTCCTCTGTACTCCACATCGTCATCATCCTTGATGAAGCCAACGTGCAACTTTCTGGCCTCAGCTTTTTGGCCTCAGGGGCTACTACTCCACATATTTCCTTGTACCCAAAAAGACAGGCGGCTTTCGTCCCATTCTGGATCTACGGGGACTCTACTACTGTTCCACATACTCACCACAGCAGAGGTACTCCAAACCCTTGAAGTTAGGGACTGGTTCATGTCTATAGACCTCAAAGACGCTTATTTTCATGTGCCAATTGCACCACAACACCGGAGATTTCTCAGGTTCGAGGCCATCATTGGCAATTCTGGGTTCTCCCATTCTCTCTCCGAGGGTGTTCACCCGATGTGTGAAGGTGGCCCTTGCTCCTTTGCAAGCCACTGGACTGAAGATATTGCCATATCTGGACGATTAGCTAATTTGTGCTCCATCCAAAGTGCATGTGAGGCAGGACACCAATCACCTGCTTGCACATGTGGCCCAGTTGGGCTTCACAGTGAATATGGAGAAGAGCAACCTGACTCCAACTCAGGCAACAACTTTTCTTGGTCTGGATTTGGACAGTGTAACGATGAAGGCTCTCCCGTCCCTTCATCGCCGAGATGATATTCAAGCTTTAGTTTCTCGCTTCAAACTGGGCAGTCTGCACCCATTTGTCATTACTTTCTTCAGCTCGTGGGAAAGTTGACTTCCGTCACAAGTTGTGCCTCTCGGCCTTCTGTCACTGCGTCCGCTACAAAAGTGGCTGAGCAGTTTTCATCTGCACCCCACGCGGCACCAACGACGGATGCTCAGAGTGACGTGGCAGTGCTCCCGTGCACTGACCCCATGGAGGGACAGGGGCTATTTGTCACAGGGGGTCCCCGTGGGTCTGATGGTGTGTCGCAGGGAGGTGGTCACCACAGATGCCTGCCTCACAGGATGGGTGCTGTATGGCAGCATAGGACGTGTGACGGGGTTCTAATCCTACGTAATGATGATGGCGTAGTCAGAAGGATGTTTTTGATTATTTAATCCCAAAAAGAAAAAGCTTGAAGAGTGCTTCCATGTACAACTCCTGGCCCAGACTGACTGAGGGAGGGACAGTGGCTCCTTTTATCCACCAAGGCTCCTCCCCCAAGCCAATTAACACAAAAATACTGGTTTTCAACACTAAAACCAGAATTAACAGTAATAACAAAAATACAAAAAAAATACTTGAAAATACACTGTTCAACATGGCCATGTCTCTGCGCCTGTAGCAGAACCACGAAGAATAATATGGCTAATTTAGTGTTGCAAATTATATTTCGTGATGACGTCACTATGACGTCAGACGCCAATGTCCCGCGCATGATGACGGAAACAGGAAGTGCGTGAGGCGCTCGGTTTGACAGTGCGGCTCGCGAACGGGAGATGGATACTGGTTTGGAGTTTATTGGAAAACAGGATTATGGACATGGATGATTTAACAGTGACTCGTGTGGACCCGAGACAACTGTGGTGGTGAACGGACGGTAAATATAGCGGAGAACGGAGTGGACGGACGGGGAGCGAGAAATGGAGCAGAATGAATGAAACCAGGTGAGTGGCTAGCGCGGGTTTGTTTGGGCGTACTTAGGTTAGCGCGGGCTTTGACAGGGCTACTCCGTCACAGGACGGCTCAGGGGGTTTGGTCTGCCAGGGATCATTTAGACCACATAAATGTTTTGGAGTTGCGTGCTGTCCATTTGGCTCTCAGGAGCTTTCTGTCACGCCTGAGAGGAAAACATGTTCTTATTCGGTCAGACAACACTTCGACCATTTATCACATCAACCATCAGGGGGGCATCAGATCAGCTTGACTTCTCAGGGTGTCTTGAGACCTGCTGACATGGGCTGCGTCTCGTCTGTCCACACTGTGAGCAGTGTATTTACTGGGAGATGGCAATCAAGTGGCGGATTGTCTTTCCCGGAGGGAATCTCCTCCAGAGGAATGGTGTCTCCACCCAGAGGTGGTCCACGGGATCTGGAACCTGTTTTGGCGGGCAGAGGTGGATCTGTTTGCCTCAAAGGAGTCGACTCACTGGTTCTCCCTCGTGAGGGAGTCAGATTCTCTGGGACAAGATGCACTGGCACACACTTGGTCCCAGTGTCTCCTCTATACTTTTTTTCTTCCCTCCAACGCCTCCAACTGTAGGTGTGGCCATTGGCGGCTGATCGGTCTCACCAATCCTGTTCAACAAACACTGTGGAATGCCAGAGCAGCCTCCGCTCGTCAGCAGTATAGGAACAGGTGGAAGTTGTTTTCTCACTGGTGTTCTGCCCGCGGTGAGGATCCTGTGTCTTGTTGCTGTGTCTTGGTGCCTATTATCCTGGTCTCCATCCACTCTTAAGGTGTATGTTGCCGTTATATCCTGTCATCATGGTTTGGTTGGAAGCTGTACAGTTGGGGCCATAACTTAGTTTCTCTTTTTCTACGCGGTGTTTGCAGGTTGCACCCACCAACTACACCACGAGCTCCACTGTGGGACTGGTCATTAGTCTTGGAGTCTCTGTGTGGCCCTCCATTTAAGCCATTGGCACAGGCGGACCTCAAGTGGCTTTCATGTAAGACCGCTTTTTTTATTGGCTATTGTATCAGCGAATCGGGTCAGTGAGTTACATGCCCTTTCTGTCAGCCCTTCCTGTCTCCGGTGGAGTCGCTCTGTGGCCAAACATAGCGTTTATGCCAAAGGTGTTGTCCCGTTCTCATTGTAATGACCCTTTTGAGTTTGGCTCGGTTTGAGCCCCTGCTTGGAGAGGGCAGGGATAAGCTGCAGTTGTTGTGCCAGTCCGGGCACTGACAACCTATATTGCAGCCATAGCGGGTATGAGGTGTTCAGACCAGCTGTTCTTGTGTTAAGGGGGTGCTAAGAAGGGCTGTCCTCTTTCCAGACACAGCCTTTCACACTGGGTTGTTGAGACCATTCACTACGCCTACAGCATTGCGGACCACAACCCTCCATCTGGTGTGAGGGCCCATTCTACTAGAGGCATCTCCACTTCATGGGCAGCCGTGAGAGGGGTCCCTTTGGAGACAATATGTGCTGCCGCATCTTGGGCTTCACCAAGCACATTTGCCAGATTCTACAACGTCAATGTGGTCTCTCTTCAGCCTCTTGGTGTGGTTCTCCATGAATCTCTGGGCTCTTCTCAGTGAGGTATATGTGCTCAGGATTCTTCGTGACATAGCTGGTATTAGTCATTCAGTGCTTTCAGCACTGGCGGTCAGGAGGGATGAAAGAGAACCATAGTTACATATGTAACTTTTGTTTTTGCAGTAGTATTTTTAACAATATTTGCAGTACTGTTTGCAGTAGTAGTAGCAGCAGTAAGTAGCAGTAGTAGTAGCAGCAGTAGCAGTAGCAGCAGTAGTAGTAGTAGCAGTAGTAATAGTAGTAGTAGTAACAGTAGTAGTAGTAGTACCTGGTCTGGAGCTCAGGGCGGACAGGGTGAGGTACATGACGTAGCAGCTGATGATGGAGGCCTGAAGTAACCCTGAGCGCGGCTGCTCTGAAAGTACAACAGTACACAGTAAGAAGTACTATCAACGTAGTAACTGTACTATCAAGGCAGTTACAGTACTCTGAACACAGTAACAGTATTCTGAACGCAGTAACAGTACTATCAAAGCAGTAACAGTACTCTAAATGCAGTAACAGTACTATCAAAGCAGTAACAGTACTCTGAATGCAGTAACAGTACTGTCAAAGCAGTAACAGTACTCTGAATGCAGTAACAGTACTGTCCAAAGCAGTAACAGTACTCTGAATGCAGTAACAGTACTACAGTATCAGATACACAAATACAAGTGTGTAACTCTGACACACCAGAATATCACTGTGTAACTATAACTGCAGTAACAGTACTATGTTACTATATAAAGTGAGTATAACTGCAGCAACAGTACTAAGAGATATATAATACACGCAAGTATATTTGGAGATTACACGGATACTGCATTTTCTTGTATTTTTCTGTATTTTTGGAGTTTTTCTAGAAATAGTCATTGTAAAACTTTCTTTCCAAACTCAGCTGAAGTGAAATAAACGAGGTTTAACAGAAACAAACACGGGACTGTTTCTGGAGTCAAATCATGACACTGAAGCCAAGCTAATGATTAACATGACTGACGCAGATCCCGCAGATGACTCAAACCAGACACTGACACGCTCAGCTTTAGTGTGTGTGTGAAGAGTTAGCTCAGCGCTAACGTGACGCGGATCAGGCAGGTCCAGACTCGCTTTGATCATTATCTTCAGCTCTGTTTTGACTACAACAAAAACTACAAGAACAAGTGCAGGTGTGTGACTCACTGTCCCTGACGCAGGGTGTGACTGACAGGAGCCCCATGGCGGCGCACAGTGCCAGGTGGAGCCACAGGAGGGCGCTGTTGGAGCGGCAGAGCTCCGGGTGAGTGTAAAACTTCAACATGAAGAAAAACGCCAAAGCCGCCACTAAATAAAAGAACAGAGTGGCACACGTGACCGCCACGTACCAGCGGGGGCGCTCCAACGCTCCTGTCAGCCTGAAACACAGTCAGGGACAAACATCTGTCAGCCTGGGGACACAAACACCTGCCGGCCTGGGGACAGAGACAAAAACAGCAGAATCTTTCTGTGGATATAAAATAATCAAAAAAAATAAAATAACAACATAAACCGATACTGCGGCCGATACTGGAGCCGATACTGGGGGCCGTTACTGGGGCCGATACTGGAGCCGATATATCGTGTCAAACAGAAATGCTGAAATATTCTGTTGTTTTGGTGATTTAAAAAAAAAAAATCTTATTCGAGCCTCAGGCCGAGTCAGGGGTTTACAGTAACCATGGTAACAGACACACTCCCTTTATATTTGATAGTAACCATGGTAACAGACACACTCCCTTTATATTTGATAGTAACCATGGTAACAGACACACTCTCTTTATATTTGATAGTAACCATGGTAACAGACACACTCCCTTTATATTTGATAGTAACCATGGTAACAGACACACTCTCTTTATATTTGATAGTAACCATGGTAACAGACATTGAGTTTCTGACCAGTTCTTGTTCCACTGATGAGCGAACGCTGTGATGAGGACGAGCTGGATCAGGATGAAGGCGAAACCGCCAACCACGCCGACATAATGCCACGCTGCAAACAAACAACACAACAAACAAATCAACAAACAAAACAACAAACAAAATAACAAACAACAAACAAAACAACAAACAAAATAACAAGCAAAATAACACAACAAACAAAACAACAAACAAAATAACAACACAACAAACAAAATAACAAACAACAAACAAAATAACAAACAACACAACAAACAACACAACAAACAAAATAACAAACAACAAACAAAATAAACAACACAACAAACAACACAACAAACAAAATAACAAACAACAAACAAAATAACAAGCAAAACAACAAACAACACAACAAACAAAATAACAAACAACACAACAAACAAAATAACAAACAACAAACAAAATAACAAGCAAAACAACAAACAAAATAACAAACAACACAACAAACAAAATAACAAACAACAAACAAAATAAACAACACAACAAACAAAATAACAAACAACAAACAAAATAACAAGCAAAACAACAAACAACACAACAAACAAAACAACACAACAAACAAAACAACAAACAAAATAAAAAACAAAACAAACAAAATAACAAACAATAAACAAAATAACAAACAATTAACAAACAACACAACAAACAAAATAACAAACAAAACAACAAACAAAATAACAAGCAAAATAACAAACAACACAACAAACAAAATAACAAACAACACAACAAACAAAACAACAAACAAAATAACAAACAAAACAACAAACAAAATAAAGAAAACAACATAGACAACAATAAACAAAATAAACAAAATAACAAAGAAAACAACAACACAACAAACAAATCAACAAACAACACAACAAACAAAATAAACAACACAACAAACAAATAAACAAACAACACAACAAACAAAACAACAAACAAAATAACAAGCAAAATAACAAACAACACAACAAACAAAATAAACAAAACAATAAACAAAATAACAAACAAAATAACAAACAAAACAACAAACAAAATAACAAACAACAAACAAAACAACAAACAAAATAACAAGCAAAATAACAAACAACAAACAAAATAACCAACAAACAAAATAACAACACAACAAACAAAATAACAAACAAAACAACAAACAAAATAACTAACAAAATAACTAACAAACAACACAACAAACAAAATAACAACACAACAAACAAAATAACAAACAAAATAACAAACAACACAACAAACAAAATAACAAACAAACAAAACAACAAACAAAATAACAAGCAAAATAACACAACAAACAAAATAACAAACAACAAACAAAACAACAAACAAAATAACAAACAACACAACAAACAACACAACAAAATAACAAACAACACAACAAACAAAATAACAAACAACACAACAAACAACACAACAAACAAAATAACAAACAACACAACAAACAAAATAACAAACAAAATAACAAGCCAAACAACACAACAAACAAAATAACAAACAACACAACAAACAACACAACAAACAACACAACAAACAAAATAACAAACAAAACAACAAACAAAATAACAAACAAAATAACAAACAAAACAACAAACAAAATAACAAACAAAACAACAAACAAAATAACAAACAAAACCACAAACAAAATAACAACACAACAAACAAAACAACAAAATAACAAACAAAACAACAAACAAAATAACAAACAACACAACAAACAAAATAACAAACAAAACAACAAACAAAATAACAAACAACACAACAAACAACACAACAAACAAAATAACAAACAAAACAATAAACAAAATAACAAACAAAATAACAAACAACAAACAAAACAACAAACAAAATAACAAGCAAAATAACAAACAACAAACAAAATAACCAACAAACAACACAACAAACAAAATAACAACACAACAAACAAAATAACAAACAAAACAACAAACAAAATAACTAACAAAATAACTAACAAACAACACAACAAACAAAATAACAACACAACAAACAAAATAACAAGCAAAATAACACAACAAACAAAACAACAAACAAAATAACTAACAAACAACACAACAAGCAAAATAACAAACAAAATAACAAACAACACAACAAACAAAATAACAAACAAACAAAACAACAAACAAAATAAACAAACAAAACAACAAACAAAATAACAAGCAAAATAACACAACAAACAAAATAACAACACAACAAACAAAATAACAAGCAAAATAACACAACAAACAAAACAACAAACAAAATAACTAACAAACAACACAACAAGCAAAATAACAAACAAAATAACAAACAACACAACAAACAAAATAACAAACAAACAAAACAACAAACAAAATAACAAACAAACAAAACAACAAACAAAATAACAAGCAAAATAACACAACAAACAAAATAACAAACAACAAACAAAACAACAAACAAAATAACAAACAACACAACAAACAACACAACAAACAAAATAACAAACAACACAACAAACAAAATAACAAACAAAATAACAAGCCAAACAACACAACAAACAAAATAACAAACAACACAACAAACAACACAACAAACAACACAACAAACAAAACAACAAACAAAATAACAAACAAAACAACAAACAAAATAACAAACAAAATAACAAACAAAACAACAAACAAAATAACAAACAAACCACAAACAAAATAACAAACAACACAACAAACAAAACAACAAAATAACAAACAAAACAACAAACAAAATAACAAACAAAACAACAAACAAAATAACAAACAAAACAACAAACAAAATAACAAACAAAACAATAAACAAAATAACAAACAAAATAACAAACAACACAACAAACAAAACAACAAACAAAATAACAAACAACAAACAAAATAACAAGCAAAATAACAAACAAAACAACAAACAAAATAACAAACAACACAAACAAAATAACAACACAAAAAACAAAATAACAAACAAAACAACAAACAAAATAAAGAAAACAACATAGACAACAACAAACAAAATAACAAACTAAATAACAAAGAAAACAACACAACAAACAAATCAACAAACAACACAACAAACAAAATAAACAAAATAAACAACACAACAAACAAATAAACAAACAAAATAACAAACAACACAACAAACAACACAACAAACAACACAACAAACAAAATATACATATTATACAATACAAGTGGAGTTAATATGATTAACTTAGATTCAGGAGCTGGACCACGCCTCAACCTCCTCTCAGCCAATCACAGCTCATCTGGACCACCCCTTCAGTTACCCAGAAGTCCTATTTAAACAGCCTATCCCGACAACACCGTCAGTGTCGGCTCTCTCGACTCCCTCCCACCCCGTGTCTCTCGTCCATCCTTCAGTCCGAAGACATCATCTTTAAGGAGGGGGGGTTCCGAATCAGCTGGGTGACCATTTTGGATTGGAGACGGAGCCCCCACCCTGAGTCTACCCCAGCCGTCATGTCTATTCACCGTCAATAAACATCTTTATCGTATTTCATCGTTGGGGCGTGGTCCTCGCTAGTGAAACATCTTTATCGTATTTCATCGTTGGGGCGTGGTCCTCGCTAGTGAAACATCTTTATCGTATTTCATCGTTGAGGCGTGGTCCTCGCTAGTGAAACATCTTTATCGTATTTCATCGTTGGGGCGTGGTCCTCGCTAGTGAAACATCTTTATCGTATTTCATCGTTGAGGCGTGGTCCTCGCTAGTGAAACATCTTTATCGTATTTCATCGTTGGGGCGTGGTCCTCGCTAGTGAAACATCTTTATCGTATTTCATCGTTGAGGCGTGGTCCTCGCTAGTGAAACATCTTTATCGTATTTCATCGTTGGGGCGTGGTCCTCGCTAGTGAAACATCTTTATCGTATTTCATCGTTGGGGCGTGGTCCTCGCTAGTGAAACATCTTTATCGTATTTCATCGTTGAGGCGTGGTCCTCGCTAGTGAAACATCTTTATCGTATTTCATCGTTGAGGCGTGGTCCTCGCTAGTGAAACATCTTTATCGTATTTCATCGTTGAGGCGTGGTCCTCGCTAGTGAAACATCTTTATCGTATTTCATCGTTGGGGCGTGGTCCTTGCTAGTTTGTGTGTATATATTTGTGTGTGTATATTTGTGTGTGTTGTGTATATTTGTGTGTATATATTTGTGTGTATATTTGTGTATATATTTGTGTGTATATTTGTGTGTGTATATTTGTGTGTGTTGTGTTTCTCACCCTGGAGGAAGGACTCTGTCGGGATGAAGAAAGCCGCTGTGCACATCCCCAACAACACCAGAAACTTCACCAACCAGAACCTGAACAGAACCAGGACTGAACCAGGACTGAACCAGGACTAAACCAGGACTGAACCAGGACAGAACCAGGACTAGACCAGGACTAGACCAGGACTAGACCAGGACTAGACTAGGACTAGATTAGGTCTGAGGACTGACCCGTTGTGGACCAGGGCCCTGTAGTCTTGGCTGGACTTCACGTTGATGAGGAAGAGCGCCATCAGCAGGTGGAAGCAGGAAGTGCCAAAGCAGATCCTGTAAACGGCGGAGTACCCGACGAGCACCTGACAGTCCCCCGAGATGTGAGGGCACAGTGCAGTCAGGAAGGGCACCTGGGGTAACAAGAGAGTCAGGGAAGGCATCTGGGGTAACGAGAGAGTCAGGGAGGGCATCTGGGGTAACGAGAGAGTCAGGGAGGGCATCTGGGGTTGTGTGTGTGTGGTTGTGTGTGTGGTTGTGCATGTGTATGTGGTTGTGTGTTTATGGTTGTATGCTTGTGTGTGTGGTTGTGCATGTATATGTGGTTGTGTGTTTATGGTTGTGTGCTTGTGTGCTTGTGTGTGTGTGTGTGTGTGTGTGTGTGTGTGTGGTTGTGCGTCGCTCACGTTGTTGCGTACTCTCTCTGTGACGGTCCTGGACATCATGAGGCAGGAGGCGGTGCAGCTGAACACGTGGAACAGTGTGAACATGACCCGAGTGGATGTGGAAACTTTCACCGACGGACAGAGGGGGCAGCAGAGAGAGCAGGGGCCGGGGCCACAGCAGCAGCACACCTGGGGTCACAGAGAGGTCACAGAGAGGTCACACTGAGGCCACACTGAGGTCACACTGAGGTCACACAGAGGTCACACAGAGGTAAAAAATGGCTGTGGTGGTTTTATTCCACAGTCCGTCTATAGAAGCGTCCTGAGTGACCTGTCTGTAAAGATGCACCTGTCCGTAAAGATGCACCTGTCTGTAAAGATGCTCCTGTCTGTAAAGATGCACCTGTCTCAGACCCTGCTCGTCCTCGTCCCTATCAGTGTCATGGCAATACATGCTCCATAATCTCCTCTAATCATTTTTACATCAGACAAATATAATCCAATAATCTGCCCCGACCCACATCCCAGAGACCAGGACTGAACCAGGTCTAAACCAGGACTGAACCAGGTCTAAACCAGGACTGAACCAGGTCTAAGCCCGAACCAAGCCAGGACCGAACCAGGACTGAACCAGGTCTACTGTAAACCAGGACTAAAACAGGATTAAACCAGGACTAAACCAGGTCTAAATCAGATCTAAACCGGGACTGAACCAGGACTAAACCAGGTCTAAACTGTGACTCAAACTGGCAGGTGGTGAAATGTTTTGCTCAAGGACACAATGGCAGAAAAGACTTTAAGTCCCTGTAAATGTCCTTATGCATCTGCTCCATCCTTGAGTGTCAGGCAAGTCTGGTTCTGGTCCTGGTCTGGTTCTGGTTCTGGTTCTGGTCTGGTTCTGGTTCTGGTTCTGGTTCTGGTCCTGGTCTGGTTCTGGTCTCTGTCCCCAGTGTGAGTCAGAAGGTTCTGCACATGCTCAGAAGCATCGGTTTTTTTTATTGTGTTTTTAAAGTCAACACCGACCTGAGCTGTGACCTGAGCTGTGACCTATGACCTGAGCTGTGACCTGAGCTGTGACCTGTGACCTGAGCTGTGACCTCAGATGTGACCTGAGCTGTGACTTGTGATGTGACCCGAGATGTGACCTGAGCTGTGACCTGTGATCTGAGCTGTGACCTGTGATCTGAGCTGTGACCTGTGACCTGAGATGTGACCTGAGCTGTGACCTGTGATGTGACCTATGACCTGAGCTGTGTCCTGTGATCTGAGCTGTGACCTGTGACCTGAGCTGTGACCTGTGACCTGAGCTGTGACTTGTGACCTGAGCTGTGACCTGTTATCTGAGCTGTGACCTATGACCTGAGCTGTGACCTGTGACCTGAGCTGTGACCTATGATCTGAGCTGTGACCTCAGATGTGACCTGAGCTGTGACCTGTGATGTGACCTGTGACCTGAGATGTGACCTGAGCTGTGACCTGTGATGTGACATGTGACCTGAGATGTGACCTGAGCTGTGACCTGTGACCTGAGCTGTGATCTGAGCTGTGACCTGTGATCTGATCTGTGACCTGTGACCTGAGCTGTGATCTGAGCTGTGACCTGTGACCTGAGCTGTGAGCTGTGACCTATGACCTGAGCTGTGACCTGTGACCTGAGCTGTGACCTCAGATGTGACCTGAGCTGTGACCTGTGACCTATGACCTGAGATGTGACCTGTGACCTGAGCTGTGACCTGTGACCTGAGCTGTGACCTGTGACCTGAGATGTGACCTGTGACCTGAGATGTGACCTGTGACCTGACCTGTGACCTGAGCTGTGACCTGTGACCTGAGCTGTGACCACATCTTGTTTATATAAATGGAATCCAAACAGGAAGTGTTCACGGCGGCTCATGTGGCTCTTCTGACTCTGGCTCCACTGGAGCCAGAGTCAGAAGAGCCACATGGACCTGACTCCGGATTCTCCTGTGAGCGCAGGCCTCAATGAGCTTCATTTGACTGGAGCTGGACTCTGTGGTGACGTCACACTCTGACTGACCCCTGACCCCTGACCCCTGTGTACCTGCTGGGAGACCCCGTGCAGCAGGGCGCCGCAGGCTCCGCCCTTTGGAGACATGTCACAGTCTGAGAGCACAGTCCCCCGAAGTACAAGTACTACTACTGCAGTACTGTGTAGTACCAGAGTGTAGTAGCTCTATTACTGCAGAAGGTTGTGTGTAGTACTGCAGTACTACTCCATAGTATCACAGACAAGTACATCAAGTACTTCAGACTCCATCTCTGTCCTCCTCCTCTCCTCCTCCTCTCCTGCTTCTCCTCCTCCTCTCCTGCTCCTCCTCTCCTCTCTCCTCCTCCTCTCCTGCTCCTCCTCTCCACCTCCTCTTCTCCTCCTCTCCTGCTCCTCCTCTCCTCCTCCTCTCCTACTCCTACTCCTCTCCTGCTCCTCCTCTCCACCTCCTCTCCTCCTCCTCTCCTGCTCCTCCTCTCCTCCTTCTCCTCCTCCTCTCCTGCTCCTCCTCCTCTCCTTCTCCTCTCCTGCTCCTCCTCTCCTCCTTCTCCTCCTCTCCTTCTCCTCGTCTCCTTCTCCTCCTCCTCTCCTGCTCCTCCTCCTCCTCAAAGAAAAAATCCAAAAGGCGAAGAATTGTCCACAGCTCCTTCTGTAGTCCTTCTGTAGTACTTTCCTTAGTACTCCATAGTCCTTCTGTAGTACTTTTGTAGTACTATCCTTAGTACTCCGTAGTACTTCTGTAGTACACCATAGTCCTTCTGTAGTACTTCTGTAGTACTCTGCAGTAATGCTTCTGTGTGACACTGACAGCGGCCCCTCCCCCTGAGACTTTAGACCTGGATTAGACCAATCAGCACCTGCCCCTCCCCCCTCCACCTGCCCGTCCCCCCTCCACCTGCCCCTCCCCCCTCCACCTGCCCCTCCCCCCTCCACCTGCCCATCCCCCCTCCACCTGCCCCCTCCCTTTTTCTCAGGACACAGAAGGATGGGAGGGCATCTGACACAAAGTGGTTCTGCTGTTTCGTGAATGACCAGAGTGAGTCCCAGATTAAACCAGATTAAGTCCTAATCCCTGACCTGGACCTGGTCTGAACCAGGACTGGACCAGGACAAAACCAGGACTGGACCAGGACTGGACCAGGACTAAACCAGGACTAAACCAGGACTGGACCAGGACTGGACCAGGACTACAGTACAGTACTTGTTTTTGTCCCGTGGATGTGACTAATGAGAGGCCCCAGGAATGTCACAACACACAAACACACACACACACACACACTCAAGTTTTAAACTTTAATCTTTATCTGCGCCTGTCACTGAGTAGGAGCGTGCACCCGTCACTGAGCAGGCGCGTGCACCTGTCACTGAGCAGGAGCGTGCACCTGTCACTGAGTAGGAGCGTGCACCTGTCACTGAGCAGGCGCGTGCACCTGTCACTGAGCAGGAGCGTGCACCTGTCACTGAGTAGGAGCGTGCACCTGTCACTGAGCAGGCGCGTGCACCTGTCACTGAGCAGGAGCGTGCACCTGTCACTGAGCAGGAGCATGCACCTGTCACTGAGCAGGCACGTGCACCTGTCACGGGCTGTATAAAACTGTTCTGGGGGAGTGTGACGTCACCACAGCGTTCGGCTCCAGTCAAATGAAGCTCAGTGAGGCTCAGATTTATGTCTCATTTTCAGCTCCTCCTCACAAGAGCCTCAGATCCTCAGACCCTCAGGAGCATCAGGAGCCTCCAGAGCTTCAGGAGCCTCAGACCCTCAGGAGCCTCCAGAGCTTCAGAGTCTCAGACCCTCAGGAGCCTCCAGAGCTTCAGAGTCTCAGACCCTCAGGAGCCTCAGACCCTCAGGAGCCTCCAGAGCTTCAGAGTCTCAGACCCTCAGGAGTCTCAGACCCTCAGGAGTCTCAGACCCTCAGGAGTCTCAGACCCTCAGGAGCCTCAGGCCCTCAGGACCTCCTGAGGGCCACACGTCTCCACAGGACCCAGTGCCTTTAACCAGGTTTAAAAGAGCAACACAACATCACGTCCTTCACTAGTGAGGACCACGCCATGACAATGAAATCCGATAAAGAGATTTAGGCCCAATCTCAATTGTCCCCCTTGGCCCTCTGTCTTAGCCCTACCCCTCTGTTGTGCGCGTTCACGAGAGACAGAGGGGTGTCCCAATACTCTTTTCTGTAAGTGCGAGGGCTAAGGGGAAGGGCTGTTCACCCCTCTGAACAGAGCGTTTTCAGATGCACCCTTTGTGCAAAGGGGATAGGCGTGGCTTAACGCAAGTCGGAGCAAAAAGCAACATGTCGCTGAAGGAATCGGACAAATGTGAGTATTTGCACTCAAGAACCTCATAAAAAGTTGTATAAAACTGTAGTAACTTTTGCAAAGTTGTAGGTATACTCATGGCGGCAGCATTTACGCTTTCTGACATATACGGCTTATCGTAACATGCCCGGTTAGAACTATACGCTTGTTACGGTAGAATGTGTAAAGTATTACGAACATGCATGGCCTAAAAGAACTATATACGCATATATGTTAGACTAGAATGTGTCAAATATATCGCTGTATTTCGCCTCGTAACTCGTCTCATGCGCTTTTAGAACTATACACATGTTACGGTAGAATGTGTAAAGTATTACGAACATGCATGGCCTAAAATATTATTGTTTCGTTTCGCCTTGTAAATTATCCCCTGTTTATATTAAAAATGACATGTTATTAATCACATCTGTATTTTGTTTAGAAATTTCTTGTAGGAGGCTGGACTTGTTGGAGTTGTGTCAGCCCAACAAGCTTCAAAAAAGTGGGAGAATTTGAAAATAAAATATAAGGTATATTACATTCTATAATATTTGTAGGTACCAGAACAACTATATATGTTTATGACTATGTATTAATTTTGTTTTCTTTTTTGTGTGTACCAGGCATCCTCTACAACTCCGTCCACCTCTGCAGCATTTTAATTTTGTGTTACAGTTGATTAAAATTTGATTTACATATGTTGTACAGAGTATAGTCATTTTAACAAATTAAAAAAAACATTTGACTTTTTGCAAAGTTCATTTAAAACAAACTCAAAAGGAGCACAATACTTCAAAACTTTAAAAATAATGTCATATTGTTGCGACTGCAAAGGGGTGTCCCATTTCTAAGGGTTTAAAACACACCCCTTTGCCTTACCCCTCTGTTTAAAGACAGAGTGTGAGGGCGAGGGGTAAAGACAGAGGGCTAAGGGGGAGAATTGGGATTGGGCCTTACTGACGTGAACAGATGCGGCTGGGGGGAGACTCAGGGTGGAGGCTCCGTCTCAATCCAAAATGTCCCCCAGCTGATTCAGAACCTCGCCTGTCTTCAGGCTGAAGGATGGACGAGAGACATGGGGTTAGGGTTTGGGTCGAGAGAGCGGACACGGACGGTGCTGTCAGGATGGTCGTATAAACGGGGCTTCTGGGTAATTGAAGGTCTGGTCGAGATGAGCTGTGATTGGCTGAGAGGAGGTTGAGGCGCGGTCCAGCTCCTGAATCTAAATGAATCAGATTAACTCCACATAAACACACATGCACCGCACTAATCGCTCCAAACAGGAAGTGTTCATGTGGGTGACTGGGCTCCATGGACTCTGGCTCCAGTTCAGTTTGTGTGTAAAAAGCGTGGCCCCTCTCTCTGTACCTGCTGGGTGGGGGGGCTCAGGGGTTGGGAGGTCATGGGTCAGGGGGGGTCAGGAGGGTCAGGGGTCAGGGGTCATTACTAACTGTGGCTCTAGTGCAGCTCATGATGGAGCTCAGTCATAGACGAGGATGAAAAGGTCTATTTGATCCAGATCCAGAACCCAGTCTTTAGTCCTGGTTTTGTCCTGGTTTTGTCCTGGTTCGGTCCTGGTTAGTTCTGAATGCCGCTGAGGTCTGGAGAGTCCGTGTTGTGAGAAAGTTCTGGTCTAATCCTGGTTGAGTCCAGGAGGAAAGTCCAGATGGAGCAAATCTGACGAAACTTAGAATTCAGGATCAAGGATTTACACCGAGAATAAAACAGACCTGAGACCGAACTCGGACTGGGACCTGGACTCGGACCAAAACGGTCTTTATGAAACCGCCGACCCCAGATGACCCATGTGACCCCGGATGACCCCTGTGACCCCTGGACATTTAAAAGCACATGGTTTAAAGAGGGAGTGTTTTGCAAAATGTTTTCTATTTTAATAGAATATAATTTATCGATCCCCTTTATTTTTATTTTATTTCTGTTACATTTTGTATTCACCAAAAAACGTGTTTTTGCTTTTTTGTTTTTGTTTTTTTTGTTATTGCCTTATTACATGATATTGTGAATGAAATGAATAAAAATGACAAAAAAAAAAACTGACAATGACACAAACACGTCTTTAAATCGAGCACAGGGGAAATAAATGTAAATTTTAAACCAAGTCCAAAATTATAAATAAATCTGAACCACTGTGACTGTACCGTGCGTTTCCTCGCGGCAGTTGGCGCTCTCACATTCCGCCTTTATCCCTCCACTTCCGGCCCCTCAGCCTTCTCTTCCGGTCTTGGCATCATGGCGGCGGAGGGGGACGTGGAGCTGGAGCTGGAGGCGGAGGAAAACTGCGCTCTGTCCGGGAACAAACCGCAGGAGAAGCCGCGGAAACATGACAGCGGCGCCGCGGACCTGGAGCGGGTCACGGACTACGCGGAGGAGAAAGAGATCAGCAGCGAGGACCTGCAGACGGTGAGACTACCGGGGCTAACGGGGACACCGAGGCTAACGGGGACACCAGGGCTAACGGAGACACCGGGGCTAACGGGGACACCGAGGCTAACGGAAACACCGGGGCTAACGGGGACACCGGGGCTAACGGAGACACCGGGGCTAACAGGGCTAACGGGGAAACCGGGGCTAATGGGACACCGGGGCTAACGGAGACACCGGGGCTAACGGGGACACCGGGGCTAATGGGACACCGGGGCTAACGGGGACACCGGGGCTAACGGAGACACCGGGGCTAACGGGGACACCGAGGCTAACGGGGACACCGGGGCTAACGGGGACACCGGGGCTAACGGGGACACCGAGGCTAACGGGGACACCGGGGCTAACGGAAACACCGGGGCTAACGGGGACACCGGGGCTAACGGAGACACCGGGGCTAACAGGGCTAACGGGGAAACCAGGGCTAATGGGACACCGGGGCTAACGGGGACACCGGGGCTAACGGGGACACCGGGGCTAACGGGGACACCGGGGCTAATGGGACACCGGGGCTAATGGGACACCGGGGCTAATGGGACACCGGGGCTAACGGGACACCGGGGCTAACAGGGCTAACGGGGAAACCAGGGCTAATGGGACACCGGGGCTAACGGAGACACCGGGGCTAACGGGGACACCGGGGCTAATGGGACACCGGGGCTAATGGGACACCGGGGCTAATGGGACACCGGGGCTAATGGGACACCGGGGCTAACGGGACACCGGGGCTAACGGGGACACTCCGGTTCTGGTTCTGGTTCTGCTCCGGTTCTGGTTCTGGTTTTGCTCCGGTTCTGGTTCTGGTCCGATTCTGAGCTCGTGACTCTGTTTCAGGCGATGTCTGTGATCGGAGACAGAAGATCCAGAGAACAGAAGGCCAAACAAGAACGGTCAGAAAACAAAACACACAACACACACTAAACACGCAACACACACAACACACAAATGCACAAAATCAGAATCAGAAATCAGAAAAGCTTTTATTGCCATTGTCAGTGAACACAATTCACAGACTAGGAACTTGCTTTGGTGATAAGGTGCAACATAGAACACTGAATAATAATAATAATAATAATAATAATAATAATAATAATACAAGTAGAGATATCACAGTTATAAAGGATAATAATAATAATAATGATAATAAAGTATCACTATTTGAATAAAGTAAGAGCATGCAAAAAGATTAAGATATATAATAAAAATAAAAATATTCAAGTATATACAGAGCATCAGAACAACAGTGCAAACCGACAGTGCAAAAGAGCAAGTGACGTGACATGACTTATTTAAAGTGACTGGTATTATAAAGTGTCCTTAGTACAGGTGTTATAAGTGTTCATAGAGTGTTTATGAGTCCAACGGCAGAGGGGAAGAAACTGTTCTTATGGCGAGAGGTTCTGGTCCGTATGGACCGTAGCCTTCTGCCAGAGGGAAGTGGCTCGAATAGTCCATGTCCAGGGTGAGAGGGGTCAGCTGCTATCCGGCCTGCACGCCCCCAAGTCCTGGAGACGTACAGGTCCTGGAGAGATGGAAGGCTACAGCCGATCACCTTCTCAGCAGAGCGCACAATGCGCTGCAGTCTCTGTCTGTCCCTGGCAGTGGCCCCAGCGTACCACACAGTGATGGAGGAGGTGAGGATGGACTCAATGATGGCCGTGTAAAACTGCACCATCATCTGGGCAGGCAGCTTGGCTTTCCTCAGCTGCCGCAGGAAGTACATCCTCAACATTACACAACATTAACAACTTTAAGCTCTGATTTAATAATAATAATACATCAAACTTGTATTGCACTTTTTTGGACACTCAATGACGCTTAACAAACAGTAGAAAGTAGAACTGTAAAAACAGGGGGAATTATGGGGGAAATGCAGCTTGAACAGGTGAGTTTTTAGTCGTGATTTGAAGAGCTGCAGTGAGTCCGAGTTCCTGATGGATTGTGGGAGAGTTCCAGAGCGAGGGGGCGGCAGCAGCGAAGACTCGGTCCCCCAAGGTCCGGTGCTTTGTCCTGATGAGGGGACTGAGGAGGTTCTTTGTCCTGGTGAGGGGAGTGAGGAGGTTCTTTGTCCTGGTGAGGGGAGTGAGGAGGTTCTTTGTCCTGGTGAGGGGAGTGAGGAGGTTCTTTGTCCTGGTGAGGGGAGTGAGGAGGTTCTTTGTCCTGGTGAGGGGAGTGAGGAGGTTCTTTGTCCTGGTGAGGGGAGTGAGGAGGTTCTTTGTCCTGATGAGGGGAGTGAGGAGGTTCTTTGTCCTGGTGAGGGGAGTGAGGAGGTTCTTTGTCCTGGTGAGGGGAGTGAGGAGGATCTTTGTCCTGATGAGGGGAGTGAGGAGGATCTTTGTCCTGGTGAGGGGAGTGAGGAGGATCTTTGTCCTGGTGAGGGAGTGAGGAGGTTCTTTGTCCTGGTGAGGGGAGTGAGGAGGTTCTTTGTCCTGGTGAGGGGAGTGAGGAGGTTCTTTGTCTTGATGAGGGGAGTGAGGAGGTTCTTTGTCCTGGTGAGGGGAGTGAGGAGGTTCTTTGTCCTGATGAGGGGAGTGAGGAGGTTCTTTGTCCTGGTGAGGGGAGTGAGGAGGTTCTTTGTCCTGATGAGGGGAGTGAGGAGGTTCTTTGTCTTGATGAGGGGAGTGAGGAGGTTCTTTGTCCTGATGAGGGGAGTGAGGAGGTTCTTTGTCCTGATGAGGGGAGTGAGGAGGTTCTTTGTCTTGATGAGGGGAGTGAGGAGGTTCTTTGTCCTGATGAGGGGAGTGAGGAGGTTCTTTGTCTTGGTGAGGGGAGTGAGGAGGTTCTTTGTCCTGGTGAGGGGAGTGAGGAGGTTCTTTGTCCTGGTGAGGGGAGTGAGGAGGTTCTTTGTCCTGGTGAGGGGAGTGAGGAGGTTCTTTGTCTTGATGAGGGGAGTGAGGAGGTTCTTTGTCTTGATGAGGGGAGTGAGGAGGTTCTTTGTCCTGATGAGGGGAGTGAGGAGGTTCTTTGTCCTGATGAGGGGAGTGAGGAGGTTCTTTGTCCTGATGAGGGGAGTGAGGAGGTTCTTTGTCTTGATGAGGGGAGTGAGGAGGTTCTTTGTCCTGATGAGGGGAGTGAGGAGGTTGGTGTCGGCTGATCTAAGGCGACGGGTGGGACAGTGAAAACAGAGGAGATCGGCGAGATAGGGAGGGGCCAGGTTATGGAGGGACTTGTAGGTGATGAGGAGGACCTTATATTGAGTTTACAGTTTGATTTTTGTGTTTTTCAGAGAAAAGGAACTGGCCAAAGTCACAATCAGGAAAGAAGACGTGGAACTGATAGTGAGTGTGTGTGTCTGTGTGTGTGTTTCAGATGTGTGTGATTAAACCTTTCGTGTGTGCATTTGTGCGTTTGTTTTTCAGATGTGTGAGTTGGAGATCAGTCGTGCGTTGGCGGAGCGTTCTCTGAGGGAGCACCTGGGCAGTGTGGTGGAGGCTCTGGTGGCGCTCACAAACTGAACACACACAGACGCGCACACACACACACACACACACACACACACATTTAACTTTGTGCTCTTTTTTTTTAATAAACTACTGTCAAACAACTTGGTGCTCTTGTCTTGTGTGCGTTGTGTCAGATGCCCTCCCCTCCTCCTGTGTTGGACTGAGACGGGGGCAAATGTCTCTAATGAATCTGCAGATGTGCTGTGCCAGATGCCCTCCCAGATGTGTGGTTGGAGAAACATTCAGGAGAAATATCCAGAGTTTGAGTTCAGTCTGAGTGAAGCAGAGAGGAAAGTGTCGAGTGCTCGCTGTACCTCCCCATACCCGCTGTACCCGGTGTACCCGCTGTACCTCCCTATACCTGCTGTACCTCCCTATACCCGCTGTACCCCCTGTACCCGCTGTACCTCCTGTACCCCCCGTACCCGCTGTACCTCCCTATACCCGCTGTACCTCCTGTACCCCCCGTACCCGCTGTACCTCCCTATACCCGCTGTACCCCCCGTACCCGCTGTAGGAGGAAGCACAGAGTCCCTCGGGCTGGAGCGTGAGGTTTTGGTGCTGATGTTCTGGAGGCTGAAAGTCCTAAACAGACGTCCTTGGCTCATGTGCCGTGTGACGGTGTCAGGTTCAGTCCCACTTATTTTAGACCGAGACTCTGGTCCGGACTTAGACCAGGTCCAAACTTAGTCCAGACTTGGTCCTGCTCTGGTCTCTGAACACGCTGGATTATCACGTCCACACTTCACTCAAATCTGGATTAAAACTGGACTAACCTGGGACTAGAGAAGAGCTGGATCAAAACCAGACTACAGCCTGAAGACCGGACTAAACCTGGACTAACTCTGGACTAACCCTGGACTAACTCTGCACTCTGGATCTGACTGACGGTAAGTTTGTCATAATGTAGAAATAATTTCATTGTTCAATTGCAAATAGTTTGAAACTACAAAAAGTGAAAATGTGTCTAAAACTACAAACATGGCTGAACAGAGTCAGGTGACCAGAACCATCGGCCAATCAGCAGCGAGGAACAGCCGTCTCAGTTTGACAGACCCGAGTTCGTCACTTTTAATATTTCTGCAGCTCAAACCAAATCTGAGACAAGACGAGAGTTTAGATCAGTGATTACAGTAAAGTACTGCAGAATACTACAAATACTGCAGAATACTACAAGTACTGCAGAATACTACAAATACTGCAGAATACTACAAGTACTGCAGAATACTACAAGTACTGTAGAATACTACAAGTACTGCAGAATACTACAAATACTGCAGAATACTACAAATACTGCAGAATACTACAAGTACTGCAGAATACTACAAATACTGCAGAATACTACAAGTACTGCAGAATACTACAAATACTGCAGAATACTACAAGTACTACAAGTACTGCAGAATACTACAAGTACTGCAGAATACTACAAATACTGCAGAATACTACAAATACTGCAGAATACTACAAGTACTACAAGTACTGCAGAATACTACAAGTACTGTAGAATACTACAAATACTGCAGAATACTACAAATACTGCAGAATACTACAAGTACTGCAGAATACTACAACTACTGTAGAATACTACAAATACTCTAGAATACTACAAGTACTGCAGAATACTACAAATACTGCAGAATACTACAAGTACTGCAGAATACTACAAATACTGCAGAATACTACAAATACTCTAGAATACTACAAGTACTGCAGAATACTACAAATACTGTAGAATACTACAAGTACTGTAGAATACTACAAGTACTGCAGAATACTACAAATACTGCAGAATACTACAAATACTCTAGAATACTACAAATACAGGAGAATACTATAAATACTCTACAGTACCACAGCGTTGCAGTACTACAGTACCTACAGTACCACAGTACTACACAGGATTATACAGTAATATTCTACAGTATCATCAGGTTAAACAGATCTGTGATTCCAGAATAATTCCAGAATAATTCCAGAATAACAGTCGGACCTGCGGCCGCTCCACAGCCTCATTAACACGAATCCATTTTGGGAATTTGTCCAGTTCATTTCTGGCGGTTCTTGGCCACAGAATCTCCATGTATCACAGAACAGGTTTTTGGAGTCCAACCTGCAGGGTCAGCAGCTTTTACACAGAGTAAGAGCCCACGGAGACACAGGGAGGGCATCTGACACACTGGGAGGGCATCTGACACAGACTTTGGTGTTTGGGGATCTTTAAATCATGATTATGGTCAAACACTCAGACACTGCAGCTGTTCAAAAATAAAAAACTGGGAGCAGATGGGAGTCCAAAGAACAGACCACTTTAGACCTGGTTTAGTCCTGGTTTAGACCTGGTTTAGTCCTGGATTAGACCTGGTTTAGTCCTGGTTTAGTCCTGGTTTAGTCCTGGTTTAGTCCTGGTTTAGACCTGGTTTAGTCCTGGTTTAGTCCTGGTTTAGTCCTGGTTTAGTCCTGGTTTAGACCTGGCTGTGTAGAGATAGATCCGGAGTGGCAGACAGGAGCACAGAGCGAGGTCAGCAGCTGGTCTAGATCTGGATCAGGTTTCAGTCTAAACTTAGATCTGGTCCTGGACAGATCTTGGCCCAGACTCTAAACCAGGTCAGACCATGAAGCAGGACTTTACAGCGAGCGCTGAAACAGGCAAACGCTGAAACAGGCAAACGCTGAAGGCTGAAACAGGCAAACGCTGAAACAGGCAAACGATGAAACAGGCAAACGCTGAAGGCTGAAACAGGCAAACGCTGAAACAGGCAAACGATTAAACAGGCAAACGCTAAAACAGGCAAACACTGAAGGCTGAAACAGGCAAACGCTGAAACAGGCAAACGATGAAACAGGCAAACGCTGAAGGCTGAAACAGGCAAATGCTGAAACAGGCAAACGCTGAAACAGGCAAACGCTGAGGAAACATCAGATCAGATGAGTAGAACAGAAGAAGAATAAAAAGATCTTAGAGTTTCATCTGAAGGAGCAGCACGTGTCCTGCGCTTTTTCTGACAAGAATCTAAAATCACAGCAGAACTCAGTTTTAGGTTCAAACACGCTGGATTTCAGCTCTGAACCTGGCAACCCACAGAGGGTCATGTGACGCTCATTCTGCTCTCTGATTGGAGAATTGTCTGGAACCAAAACACCAAATTAGAACAGAAAAAATGTCCAGTGTTTTTGTGATTAAGATTAAATCAGTGTTAGAACAGACTGCAGCACTAAGGCCCAGGTGACGCCTGAGGCCCAGGTGACGCCTGAGGCCCAGGTGATGCCTGAAGCCCAGGTGATGCCTGAGGCCCAGGTGACGCCTGAGGCCCAGATGACGCCTGAAGCCCAGGTGATGCCTGAGGCCCAGGTGACGCCTGAAGCCCAGGTGACGCCTGAGGCCCAGGTGACCCCTGAGGCCCAGATGACGCCTGAAGCCCAGGTGACGCCTGAGGCCCAGGTGACGCCTGAGGCCCAGGTGATGCCTGAGGCCCAGGTGACCCCTGAGGTCCAGGTGATGCCTGAAGCCCAGGTGATGCCTGAGGCCCAGTTGACCCCTGAGGCCCAGGTGATGCCTGAAGCCCAGGTGATGCCTGAGGCCCAGGTGACGCCTGAGGCCCAGGTGATGCCTGAGGCCCAGGTGACCCCTGAGGCCCAGGTGATGCCTGAAGCCCAGGTGATGCCTGAGGCCCAGGTGACACCTGAAGCCCAGGTGATGCCTGAAGCCCAGGTGACCCCTGAGGCCCACGTGACATCTGAGGCCCACGTGACCCCTGAGGCCCAGGTGACCCCTGAGGCCCAGGTGACCCCTGAGGCCCACGTGACCCCTGAGGCCCAGGTGACCCCTGAGGTCCACGTGACCCCTGAGGCCCAGGTGACCCCTGAGGCCCAGGTGACTACTATATGCTATAGTATAAAGTAGTGAGTTTATATATATATATATAAACAAACAAACAAACAAACCAGACTGAGTCTGGACCTGAGTCCTCACAGTCTGGTCTTTGCAGGACTCTCAGATGGACCTGGACCTTCTGGACCCTGTAGACCTGGATTTGGACCAGGTTCCACCCCCAGTTCTGCCCAAACCAGGAAAAGACAATGTGAGGCTCCAGAAACTCAAGAAGAAACGCTCCAAGAAGAAACCGGGACTGTGCCAGACGCCAGTGCCCTTCAGGTAAAAGCAGTCGCCATTTTGAATGTTTTGGTTTTAATTCCACCCTATAGTTTGGTCTATAGTCCTGACCTCTGACCTCTGACCCCTGACCCCTGACCCCTGTGGATCCTTCTGTTCTGTGATATTTTAAATCTCAATTTTGATCTAAAACGACTTCAGAAAAAAACAAGAGCTCAGACTAAACCAGGACTAAACCAGAACTAAACCAGGTCTAAACCAGTCATTTAACACACAAACCTGCACATTTAGCACGAGTTCTTCTCTCAAACTGAAAACACTCTGTTTCACCTTGTGATGTCATCATGTGGTGATACAGGAAGTGCCCCACTGTGTTTTTAAACTCCACACACCTTCACTAGAATCATTTGGATCATTTCAGTCCTGGAGTTGCCGATCTCGACTGAACTAAAGGTAAAAGGAGCTGTTCACTTGAAAACTACCACTTGATGACATCACAAGGTGGAACAGAGCGTTTGGAGCTTTGGAGATGTAAACAGACTAATAATAAAGAGTTCCTCAAACATGTGAATGAAACAAAACACAACTCCAGGTGTTTTTGAGGAGGAACATCAGAACATGAGAACCTGGGTTAAAGCTCAGAGTCGGTTTGTGTGGTTCAGGAGCTTTCACAGATGTTCTTCTTCTGCTTCAGGTCCTGTTTGTCCCCCGTCAATGAAGTCCAAACTGACTTGGAGCTGGACCTGGACCCCAGAAGTCCCAGTCCCCCAAAACCGGATCTGAGATCGGACCAGAGATCAGACCAAAGACTGGACCTGAGATCGGACCTGAGACCGGACCTCAGACCGGTTCAGACCCAAGAGGAGAACTCCAGAGAAAACCTGACTGTTCAGTGCAAATCGAATCCAGATCCAAGGCTCATCTCCAACCAGGACCTCCGAACAAACCCTGGTCCGGGTCTGGTTCTGGCCTGGACTGGCTCCGATCCTGGCTCAGTGAAACCAGACTTTAGCCCTGAACTAAACCCAAACTCTGGATGTAACTTCACCTGGACCCCAGCACAGCATCAGCCCAGTGTGGTCCAGAACTCAGCTCAGTACGGACTGATCCAGACTCACCCCGGGTCTGAGTCCAGCTTAAACCCGCCTTATCGATTTCAGACACACTTTAGTCCCAGTCCTGACCTCGTCTGGGCCCACTCTGGACCAGGTTTTGAACCGGTCTGGATCCGGTCTGAGCAGAAGGTGGCACCTCTGTTTGAATGCTCTGGGTTTATGTTTGATGAAGAACTAAGCCAGACTTTTACGCGCCCAGTCTGCGCCCAGTACCAGAACCAAAGCTTAATCCAGACCCAGCTCAGCTTTCCACCTGCGCATCCCCCTGCTTCTATCAACCCTTATTCTAATACGTGTGCGGTCCCTTCATACCCTCCTCTCAACCAGACCTCACAGAGTCCAGACCGGGGTGTAGTCCTGCTGAGACCTGGTCCAAACCCAAAGACCCCCACAGAACCAGGTCTGGACCGGACCGCCACATTCTCTATCCAAATCCACAAAGACCCGGTTTCAGAAAGACCTCGAGAAGTGACCCGGCTCTCAGGTTTAAACACGGCAGTCCCTGAAGTCCACAGACTTGCTCCAACCAAGTCCAGAGTCTTATCAGAACCAAGCGCAGGTTTTCAAATGATCCCAAATCCTATAGACCTGGATTTGAACCAAGTCTCATCAGTTTTAAGTGGTCCCAGTGTGTCTGCCATCGGCCATGTTCCTCAGACCAGGTTTAGACCGGACTCCAGCATCTCCTGCTCTGGTCTAAACGGACATTACCCCGACCCAGTCCAGGCAGAGTCCAAGACCTTCACGTCTAAAGCCACATTCTCAGTTTCAATCCAAGATCTGACCTCCATCAACAACAAAACCAACAGAAGACAGGACTTTCACAGCGACAAAACTGGATTAAACCAGGACCTGAAACCTGTTTCCGATCCAATAAAGACCCCAGTCCAAGATCCTGGATTTGGACCCGAAAATCCAGGTCCAAAATTTAGATTAAATGGAACACATCAACACTCTGTTTCAGAAGCAAAACTGACCTGGACTAAGGCAGAGTCTAGACCCAGGTCCAAACCTGAGAAACAGGACAATTCTACAACACAAGTGAAAGTCCTCAAAAGTCCAGAGATGAGCCGTAACTTTGGATCAGAACCAGGTTTAGTGCTGAGTCATTTTCAAGGGAGTAAACCAGGACCAGAAGGTTTTCAGGCTGAGTCTCAGTCTGGAGTAAGCCCAGAGAGGCCTCCTCAGAATCAAACAAATCTGGATTCAGTCAGAAGCCTCCAGAAGGCTGAGGTGGTCTACACAAGTCCTGTCAAACTTCAGGAATTTCATTTTGGCTCAAACACAGAGTTCAATTTTCAGCCTGGAGCTAAAGAGTCGGTGAAGCCAGGGTCAGTCTCCAAGATGACAAAGAAAAACAAAGAAAATCTGTATTTATTTAAACAAAAAAACACAGAAAGTAAAAACTGTAACGTGCTGGAGGTTGTCTACAAAACTCCAACCAGAGTCATAGAGCCCATCAGCCTCAAGTCTCCAGACACATCTAGGAAGTTCAGTGAGTGCTCTGTCCTAGTGGAGGCAGCTCCGAGTCCAGAGGAACCAACTCAAACTCACCACAGTCTCAGTATAAACCAAACATCTGAAACATGTTCTACAGAACAATCTGTCGAGAAGCTCCAAAAACAGTTTCCAAAATCTCCGACTCGTAGCCGAAAAGTGAACGGGCTCCAGACTCGAACCAGACCTGGTCCAGAGTCTGACGGGTCTAAACCAAAGCCGCCCACATTCCTCACACTGCCCCCAGAGTCCGGGCCAAGTCCCAGTCTGGGTCTAAAGTCGGATCTGAACCCTGCTCTGAGGACCTTGAGCGTCTCCAGTCTCAGTCCTGGTCTAAGTTCTGGTCTAAGTCCTGGTCTTAGTTCTGGTCTTAGTTCTGGTCTTAGTCCTGGTCTTAGTCCCGGTCTTAGTCCTGGTCTGAACAAGACCGCAGACCCCAGTCTCAAATGTCTGGAGCAGCCTCACACACTGAGGTCTGCCAGTGTTTTGTCCTTGAGTCCTTTAAAGACCAATTTAGATCCAAGCCCTCAGACCAAAGTCTTTAGTCCAGCTACAGTCCGAAGTCTCTCCTGCCTCAGTCCAGGTCCCGGTCTGGGTCCAGACCAGGTTTCAGAAGCCCGGAAGTCTCTGTCCTCGATCCTGGAGTCCCAAATGAAGACGTCCCAGACCCAGGGCAGACCCAGGTCTTATTACGGCCTCATGCCAACGCAGTACGAGGCCTTCGGAGGAATCAGGTCAAATCCACACTCAGAGGAAGACCAGATCAAACCTGGAACTAAACCAGGACCTGGTCTAGAGTCAGGACTAGGACTTAAGGAAGACTTGTCTGAGACTGAGGCAAAACCCAGAATCAGATCACTGGACCTTCCAAAAGACCCCACAGGTGAGAGACCAGGTTTAGATCAGACTAAAACCACTGACAGGGTCTTGACAGGTGCAGAACAAATCCAGACTAAAGCCAGCGCAGGTCCAGATCAGGACTCGGGGCAACCTGGGCCAGACAGAATCCAAACAGAACCAGGACTTTATAACAACATCAAGAAAACCTTTATGAACCAGTCAGAAACAGAGATGGACTTCAGGACTAAACTGAATCTAGACCAAAGGGAGACTAAGGACTCTGTGGGACTAGACTGGTCTGAGACTTGGGTTTGTGAAGGTCCAGGGTTAGACCAAACTAAAACCAGACTGCAACTAGTTTCAGAGGGTTTAAATCCAGTGCACAGTGAGGTCCCCGTGTGGGCCTGGCCTCAGGCTGCTTTTAGTCCCATTAACACCGGGACCTTTAATGGGCATTTAGAACCAAAGTCCGGCCCTAAACCAGGACTAGAATCTGGACTCAAAATTAAACCAGACGTCAGCCCAGAATTTATTACAACAATCACAGTTTTACAAACTTTAGGACCATCTAAACCAAGTCTCTGTCCAGAACTCAGCACTTCAGAGTCTAAACCAGGGCCAGGACTGGGACTAGAATCAGGACCTGAGACACTAAAAAATGAACTGGATCATGCTGAAGTCCAGAATCCTGTAGAAGACCCGAGTCTCACCAACTTTAAATCACAGCAAGGTTTAACGTCTGAGCCCCGTTTGGAGACTGGACCAGGACTTGGGACTGAGCCAGGACTTGGGACTGGACCAGGAGCAGATGTAGGTCTAATCAAGAAAGATTTGGGACAAGAGACTGAACTAACGCCCCCAGACTGTCAGAAAGTAGAACATGCAGTTCTACTTTCTGAAACAGTATCTAGACCCAGTTTAGGACCCGGTTTAGGACCCAGTTTAGGACCCGGTTTAGGACCTGGTTTAGGACCCAGTTTAGGACCTGGTTTAGGACTTGAGCCTGTACAGAACCAGGAGGACAGTTCAGAGTTTGACAAACCAGACGAGGATTTAACAAACATAAATTCAGACGAAAGTAACGTAGGGCTTTGGACTGGACCAGAATCTGAACCAGGACTAGAACCACCTGTATCTGAATCAGGATTAGGGCCAGTGGGACTAGAGACCGGACTAGAGACCAGACTAGAGACCCGACAAGAGACCAGACAAGAGACCAGACAAGAGACCAGACAAGAGACCAGACAAGAGACCAGACAAGAGACCAGACAAGAGACCAGACTAGGGATCAGACTAGGGACCGGACTCGGACTTGGCTCAGTGATTGATTCTGGTTCTCTGCCTCAGGAACCAGACAAAGAAAAGTCACAGTCATCTCTGGAAAAAACTGGACTAGACCGAGCTCAAAGTCCCAGGAAGACCCCACTGAAGACCGACCAGGACCAGACCAAGACCAGACCGAGGACTTCAAAAGAGGCAACTCTGAAAACACGCCTCCGACTGAAGGAGACTTTGAAGGAAACTATGGACAAACTGGACAAGATTCTGGACAAAAAAGGACTAAAGAAGAAAACCCAGACTCAGGACTCGACCGAGACCTGGTACTGGGCCAGGACTTGGTCTCAGGACTTTTTATTGCAAGACAAGGACAAAGTGCAATTTCAAATCTCACCAAAACACAAACCCGACCCCACAGTGCAGGAGCCACGGGAGGAGCAGGTGTTTGGGACAGGACTAGACTTGGACCTAGACCTGGACCTGAACCAAACCAGATCCGAAGAGGGTCTAGAGTCTATAATGGACTCTCAAAGCCCCCAGATGTCGCCAGAGAGACTGAACACGGTTTCACAAGGACTAGAATCACAGCAGAGTCTAGACCTGGACTTAAACCAGGACTGGACACAGACCGAACCAGGACTAGGACCACAACAGAGTCTAGACCTGGACTTGAAGGACTGGACACAGACCAAACCAGGACTAGGACCTCAGCAGAGTCTAGACCTGGACTTGAAGGACTGGACACAGACCGAACCAGGACTAGGACCTCAGCAGAATCTAGACCTGGACTTGAAGGACTGGACACAGACCGAACCAGGACTAGGACCTCAGCAGAGTCTAGACCTGGACTTGAAGGAATGGACACAGACCGAACCACGACTAGGATCAGAGGAGACCTTTGTGGATGTAAACCTGGACTCTTTGAGCAGGACAGACTTTGTGATTCAGAACACGGACTCAAGGACTGTGGAAGTCTGGACGAGAACCAAGACCCAGGATCAGAGTCAGATCAGTTCTTGGGCCCAAGCAGAACCAGTTGGGACTCTGTTGCACTTAAACCTGGACTGGAGAGAGATCGGACAAGAACTGAGAGCACAGGAGACCCAGGACTTAAATCTGGACTCTGTGATGGATGTGACTGTCTTAAAATCAATGGACACGAAACTGAATCACCAAATGGAGCTGAGAATGACAGAACTAAACCAGACTCAGATCGAGACCCAGACCGAGGCCCAGACCGAGACCCAAACTGGACTAGGACCATATGGGATGCTTCAGGATTCAGCTCCGAACCTCACGCTGACAGAACCAGTTTCACACAAAGAACAGAACTTGAACAGAACTATGGACTTAGAAGATACCTTACAAACTCAGACCATCCACCCAGATCCAGAGAACACGGAGCCAATGAGACACCAGGAAGAGGAGCAGAAACAAGCTTCACACAACCAGACCGAAGTCCAGACCCAGATCTTGACCGGGACTTCCCAGATCTCCAAGAGGTCAGTGACATCACCTGTATCTTTAATTGAAAGTTCAACAGAAAATGATGAACAGAGAGACTCCCCAGAAAACCCAACTAAAACCAGTCCAGACCCTGTACCAGACCAAGACCCAGATCCAGTTTTAGCTAAAGTTCAAACTGGTCCAAAAAGCCAATGGAAGAAGACAGAGAAGCTGAAGCATTTACTGGAGAAAGCAAAGGCCGAATGTGAGAGTCTAGAATCTAAAATCAGGACAAAATCCACCAAAAATACAGAACCAGAACCAGACCAGGTCTTCTCAGTCCAAGATCGGGTTCAAAGGAGAAGAAGGCCAAAGTCCACGATACCAGCAGATCAGCAGCACCCAGAGTTCAGACCACAGACTAGATCAGATCCACCCGAAGACCCAGAGTCCAGTCCAGGACCACCCAAAGACCCAGAGACAAGACCAGGTCCACCCAAAGACCCAGAGGAAGTGCATAATCTTCAGTCTGAAGAGTCTGAATCAGGTGAAGTCATTTTAGCTTCTGATCAAAATAAAACACCTCAATTAGATTTGTGTAAAAACCTGGACAAGTCCCAGAGTCCACCCCAAGACCCAGAGTCTGGACCAGATCCACCCAAAGACCCGGAATCTGGACCAGATCCACCCAAAGACCAGAAAAATGATGAGACCGTCCTGAAATCCAAGTCTGGTTCAGAGAAAAATAAAAAGTCATTTTTTGGTTTATTTAAAAAACAAGAATCTAAAAATAATAAGCAGGAGTCACCCAAAGGCAAGTCCTCCCCAGGTCCTGACAAAGACCTGGAGACCAGACAAGGTCCAGAGACAAAGACGTCTCTGAAGTCCAAGTCCAAGGGTCTCAGTTCCAAAGTCAGCGGCTGGAATCGTCTGAAGAAGCACATGGTCGTGGAGCAAGAAGAAGTTCAGTTCCCAGAGTCCAGACCATATCCTGAGTTTGACCCAAATCCTGGCCCTGGACCAGAGCTGGGTCCGCAGTCCGCTGAGTTGACCCAGGCCAAGGCAGACTCTGGGCCCAAAGCTCTGAAGATGTGGGATGCTCTTTTGTTCCACATGTTCTCCACCAAAGAACGCATCATGAAGCAGCTGGAGATGAACCAGAGCCAGAAGAGCCAGGACCAGAGCCACGCCCACAAAGAGCCAAAGGAGCCAAAAGAACCAGATTCGGAGCCGTGGTTCGTAAGCCGTCTGCCGCTGCTGCTCTACAGCCCACGCTTCGACGCTCGGAAACTGAAGGAGGCCGCGGAGAAACCAGTCACCAAACTGTCCACAGCATTTGGACAGGCGCTGATCCGGCGCAAGAACCCAGAAGACCAGAACAAGGACTTCAACAGGAGGCCCAAGGGCTTCAGTCTGTAGACCAGGACCAGGACTGAGACCATGGCCGAGAGCAGAATTGAAACCAGGACTGAGCCCAGGACTTCAACAAGAGGCCCAAGGACTTCAGCCTGTAGACCAGGACCAGGACTGAGATCAAGACCAGATTCTAGACCAGGTTTAGATTGGGATTAACAGAAGGCAGACTGGGACTATAGGTGAAGCTATTGGACTGAAAACAGGACTAGACTTAGACGAAGCTCAGAAAATCATGTCATCATCATCATCATCATTAGATACAACTTCTGTCACTACAGACAATTATCGTTGGCATGTTTTTGGTTGATGGGGGAAACCGGAGTACCCAGAAGAAACCCATCCAGACACGGGGAGGAAACATGCAAACTCCACACAGAAAGGCCCGGGCGACCCGGGGATCGAACGCGTAACCTTCTTGCTGTGAGGCATGAGTGTTGCCACTCAGCCACCGTGCCGCCACATTTGTGTAGTTGTTTGTGTTTGTGAAAGTTCTTAAATGCACTGAAATCCACTTTTGTTGAAGAGCTCATGTAGCTGTAGCAGGCATGAAATTTGACATTTGATACTGAAGGTTTTGAAGGAAGTGAACGAGAGAAACCAGGTCTGAGGGTCTGAGGGTCTGAAGGATGAACTGTGAGGGTTTGGGTTAGGCTAAGGTTAGGTTAATTTTACCATGACCCAAACCTCTGATTCTCATTGTGACTCTGAAGATGACGGTGGGTTCCTGCAGGTGTTTGTTTGATGGTCACATCTCCTCCATCTTCACAGAACATCAGACCTTAGTGTGAACGTGGGACTCAACCAATCGGAGGAGGAGCTGGTTCCTTATTTGAAAAGTGAGTTGTTTGTGAGATATTTGAGGTGATGGAAACTGCAGTGGTTTATTTTGGTGGAAAAACAACAAACACAATGTCTGTGCTCCGTGAGGGTCAGGGTCTGTGAGGGTCAGGAGGTCAGGGTCTGTGAGGGGTCAGGAGGGTCACAGGGGTCAGAGGGTCAGAGGGTCACGGGGGTCAGGGTCAGGAGGGTCAGGGGGTGAGGGGTCAGAGGGTCACGGGGTCATGGGTCACTGGAGTCAGGAGGGTCACAGGGGTCAGAGGGTCACGGGGGTCAGAGGGTCACGTCAGGAGGGTCAGGGGGTGAGGGGTCAGAGGGTCACGGGGTCATGAGTCACTGGGGTCAGGGGTCAGGAGGGTCACGGGGGTCAGGGGTCACAGCTCAGCCTCACAGCGTGTATCACTGACCAGTTATTTGCTTTAATCTTTTCATATTTTCTCTCTGTGAGCTGGAGATAAACACTGTATTTTTTATAAAGGCCGTTTGTGAAAATGTTTTTTCTGATTTCTGTTTAATAAAAGTTTTGACTGAACTTCTGTGTGTGGGTCATTTATGGGACTTTCTGCAAATGTGTTTAACTCTGACCTAAAGTGACTGCTGAGAAAAACAGATCAAAAGTATGACGTGATCGTGGGTTAAATCTGCGCTGAGTCCGACTCCACAAACTCAGGTTTTATTGATCTGATGAAACTGAAAAAAAACACAGACTGAACCGAACGAAGTTAGAACTAAAGCTCCTGAAACACAAACTGAACCTCTGAGCTTTAATCCATGTCCTGATGTTCCTCGTCACAAAAACGGACCTGGAATTGTGTTTGTTTCATTCACATGTTTGAGGAACTCTTTATTATTAGTCTGTCTACATCTCCAAAGCTCCAAACGCTCTGTTCCACCTTGTGATGTCATCAAGTGGTAGTTTTCAAGTGAACAGCTCCTTTTACCTTTAGTTCAGTCGAGATCGGCAATTCCAGGACTGAAATGATCCAAATGATTCTAGTGAAGGTGTTTGGAGTTTAAAAACACAGTGGAGCACTTCCTGTAGCACCACATGATGACATCACAAGGTGGAACAGAGTGTTTGAGAAGAACGTTTATAAAAACACAAGAAGTATTCCAGACAAACCAGGACTAAACCATTGTGTGTGTGGTGTGTGTTGTGCGTGTGTCTGTGTGTGTACAAAGCAGACAGCGCCCTCTTGTGGTGCAGTGACTTTATTCTGAGGTGAAGGGTGGGTGGGGTCAGGGGTCAGAGGAGGTCAGAGTCAGCAGCGCCCGGATCAGGTCTGAAACACATACCACCTGTGTTAGCATCACTTGTGTTAGCCTGTTATTAGAATCACCTGGGTTAGCATGTTATTAGCATCACCTGGGTTAGCATGTTATTAGCATCGCCTGGGTTAGCATGTTATTAGCATCGCCTGGGTTAGCATGTTATTAGCATCACCTGGGTTAGCATGTTATTAGCATCGCCTGGGTTAGCATGTTATTAGCATCGCCTGGGTTAGCATGTTATTAGCATCGCCTGGGTTAGCATGTTAGCAGCATCGCCTACGTTAGCATGTTAACGTCACCTGGGTTAGCATGTTAGCATCACCTGGGTTAGCATGTTAGCATCACCTGGGTTAGCATGTTAGCATCACCTGGGTTAGCATGTTAGCATCACCTGGGTTAGCATGTTAGCATCACCTGGGTTAGCGGTGCTGTGCTCCAGCTGCTTTAGTGTCTCGGGCGTTAGCATTAGCAGCTCGTCTCTGAGGCGTCTGTGTCCATCTGATGTCAGGAGCCAACAGCACGACTTCCTCCTCCCCTCACCGCTCTGGGACAAAAGGACACAAGGACATGAGGACACAGGTCCTCTGGGACACGAGGACACAGGTCAAATATCTTCCCTTCCTCCCCTCACTGCTCTGATCCATGAGGACACGAGGACACCAGGAGACAAGGAGACAGGTCAAATATCCTCCCCTTCTCCTCCCTTGTCCCCCTCTCACCTGTCGGCCCTGCTGCACCCTGTTGCCCCTGTCGGCCCTGCCCTGGCTGAAGGTTTTCTTGAAGCTGTGGTTGAAGCACAGATTGTGACGGATCGTGTTTTTCCAGCCGTCTGGAGCCGTCTGAAAGAACGGGAACACCTCCCTGAAAAGAACACGGAACAAGACCGGGTTCAGACCGGGTCTAGAACGGGTCTAGACCGGGTTTAGTCCCGGTTTAGTCCCGTAATAGTCCCGGTTCAGTACCTGGTGAAGTTGTAAATCTGTTGGACTCTGAGGCTGCCGCTGTATTTCAGAGCCAGACCAATCAGGACGCAGTAATTCACTGGGGGGCGGGGCCAGGAGCCGCAGACAGGAGCACACCTGTCAGACTGAGAACTCTGATTACCTACTACTACTACTGCTGCTGCTACTGCAGCTACTACTACTGCTGCTACTGACCCGTTTGCAGCTGGTTCGAGGTTTGCGGCGGCTTTTCACCGTTCCAAAAGAGGGCGCCACAGAGTGGATCTGCACAAACAAGATCAGGACTAGACCGGGACTAGACCGGGACTAGACCGGAACTAGACCGGAACTAGACCGGAACTAGACCAGGACTAAGGGTGGGACTAAGGGTGGGACTAAGGGTGCATTCACACTTGTGGTTCTTGGTCCTGGATCCAGATTACTCCAGATTAGTCCAGATCTAGACCTGGTTTAGACCGGGTTTAGAGATGTAACGAACCCCAAGTATCAGAACTATAAAATCAGTTGAATCAATTGGAATATTGAGGCTTTGCAGTGACGTCATGCTGGGGGGTGCTCTGCGTGTAGGTCTATGGTCGAATGCTCAACAGTTACCATGGAAACACAATATCTACAGAAACGAAATCTCTAATCGAACTGGAACATTTCCTTGCGTTCCCTTTAAATATTTCTCTTTGATTTCTCTGAACAGTTTGGAGAAACATCTGAGGAGAACAGTCTGGAGAAAAATCTGAGGAGAACAGTCTGGAGAAACATCTGAGGAGAACAGTTTGGAGAAACATCTGAGGAGAACAGTTTGGAGAAACATCTGAGAACAGTTTGGAGAAACATCTGAGGAGAACAGTCTGGAGAAACATCTGAGGAGAACAGTTTGGAGAAACATCTGAGGAGAACAGTTTGGAGAAACATCTGAGGAGAACAGTTTGGAGAAACATCTGAGAACAGTTTGGAGAAACATCTGAGGAGAACAGTCTGGAGAAACATCTGAGGAGAACAGTTTGGAGAAACATCTGAGGAGAACAGTTTGGAGAAACATCTGAGAACAGTTTGGAGAAACATCTGAGGAGAACAGTCTGGAGAAACATCTGAGGAGAACAGTTTGGAGAAACATCTGATCTTTAAATCTGATTGGTCAGTAGAATGTGTGATGTCATTAGAAACGCAGCTCTTACCGTGTGGTGACTGGTCGATGAGGAGCGAACAGGTTCCTCCTGTGCATCATGGGAGAGTGGGGGTGTGGTCAGGTGTGCAGGGGGCGTGGTCAGGTGTGCAGGGGGCGTGGTCTGTGCTGGTGGCGGAGGGGGCGGGGTTTGGGGCAGGTAGTGAATCGGACACGCGATGTTTGGGTTCACCATGAGCCACAGGTTCGGTTTCACAAATGAGTCTGAAAAAAGAACTCATCAAAACTGGTTCAGATCCTCTAGATCTGAGATCCTACCTGAGGCCTTATGGAAACAGACCCCCTGTAGACTGGTTATGATCCTACCTGAGGCCTTGTCGTAGCGGGTGAAGTCGTCTTTGCGGCGGACGGTTCGTGGCGGCGGCGGTCTCTGGAGGGACTCTGGCGCTCGCTCGTCTGAAACACACAAGGCTCAGGGTTCAGCTCTCGCCCTCCAACCACGAGCTCAGAGGTCCAATAATAATAACAACAATAATAACAATAATAACAACAACAACAACAAGAAGCCGTTGGGACCCTGGTCGGTGGTGGTCAGCAGATGCAGCTCTTGGTCCAGGTCCCACTCGGTCAGAGCCACAGAGCAGTGAAGGTCCAAGAGCCGCCCTCTGGTCCGGAGACAGAGGCTCATCCTGGGATAGTCCTGGTTTAGTTCTGGAATAGTCTTGGGATAGTCTTAGTTTAGTCCTAGTTTAGACCTGGTTTAGTTCCGGTTTAGACCCAGTTTAGTCTTGGTTTAGACCTGGTTTAGTCCTGCTTTAGAGTTTTTGCCTGAGTACTGTGGCCCTCACACCTGTTCAGCCAGGTGCAGCTCATCAGCCAATCAGAGAAGAGCAGCGCTGTCTAAATCTGACCAATCAGAGAAGAGAACACCAGCTGACCAAACCCATATTTGGTCATTTTTATCAGGGGTATTTCCTTCTGTGTGGTATTCACATGTCCTCCTCCCCCTTCAGAGCGCTAACCCCCTCCCCCTTCAGAGCTCTATCCCAACACACTCAAGCCGTGTCTCATTTCAGGGTCTGCATCCTCCGAGGCTGGTTTTTCGGCCGCATACGCCACTTCCGGCGCGACAAGGCCTGTCCCATTTCATGCAGCCTCCGAGGATGCAGCCTGAAAACCGGCCTCGTTTCCATGGAGATCAGGCCGTGAACGAAGGACGTGAAAATGTATCCTTCGCGGCCTTTCCCAGCATGCACCGCACGCGACTTCTTCTACGGTAAAAAATGGGGTCCGCGGCTGCGTCCCCTACCAGCTGCAATTTTACTTTTAAATGTAAGTCCTGGTTTACCTCGCCTACAATTAATTCTAAGTGACTCGCTACATGAAACTGTTCATAAACAAGTTCACTTAAGTTGAACTTAAGATGTTAAGTTAAACATATGTATGAAGGTAGTTGTTATGGCTTAGTTTACGGCTATTGTTGTATTAGCGGTTAGTAGCGTTATCCCTTACACTTGTTTATTAGCTTAGCTGTTGTAATGTTGGATATTCTCCAGTATGTAAGAATATTCTTGTCTTCAGGGAACAAGGAGCAGACCACCCGACTGATCGAGCTGAGGCAGAACGACCACCTGTTCACCGGGGCTAAATTCTCCGTGAACATGGCTTGGAGGTAAGTATTAAAACAGTGCTATATACTCCTGTTAGATAATATAACATCAGCCATGAAAACTGTATCAGCGCTGGCATTACTGCCATTTGAAAACCTTTTTCATTTGTACATATGTGAGTAGTTGTGAATTAACCTGTGGTTTCCCCATTTATTTCCTATGTTCTCCACAGCCTGTACTTCTGTGATTACTAAATGATGGCCGGGAAGCTGGTGATCTGAAAAGTATACTACACAATGTAGTACTATCATGTGTAGTAATGTAGTAATATCACAGTGGAGAACTAAACCTACATATTTGTCAGTAGACAGTTGTTCACAAATAAGCTGAACTTATTAAGTGTTATTATCCATTATATCTCCCTTACAAAAGCACCATGAAAACTGTAATTAAAAAGACATAATTAACTACATAAATGAAAGGATAGCGTGTGCTGCACGGTTATTGAACAAATGTTTGCAGTAACACTAGGAGATCTGTAACAGATTTCATATTATATATAATATAATTATAAATGTACTGTATTTATTATTATGTAAATGTGAATGTTTATGTTCTGTTTGACTCAGGACAATACTGGAGAAGTTCGGCCTGCAATAATAAGGGCTGCAAATTAATCCTGCTCATATTGAAATCTAAATTGTGAAAATATGTGTGGGATTCCTCTGTTAATGAAGATGTTTCGTTTTATCTAAACGGCCTTTGGATCTGAATGTATATACACTGAACCAAATGTTCCTGTAATAGTTTTGTAGTTTTCTTAATGTGTGTGTCATTACAGGTTTTCACTCTGCAGGACAGGACTTTGATCAGTCAGACATAAGGCCCATTCTGCTCTTCCTCCTCCAGAAGACAAGGGATACATCACACTGAGTGGTCCAAGTGCACTGGGTCATGTCTCCACTGTCCATGCTGACTGTAGAAGACCTGTGGGGTCTCTGGTTGCATCAGGCCTCCCTCCTGCACGTGCTGCTGCTGACCCTAATGTGTCCTAATAGTGATGTTTAGGTTTAACTTCTAATTTCCTGCACAAGTAAAATAGTCAAATGGTAGTTTCTTTGCATCTTAGCAGAGGAGCACCTAAACATCTTAATCACTGAGGAAGTGTCCCATGATAAATGTGGCCTTATATGACCTTAACAAGTGTGTGAGACAAAACTGAAAACATCATTTACTCATTGTTGTTTATTTGAATGTTTTTCAGTCTATACTGACATTTGAATCATGGTGAAATGTGCTACTTATTTGATGTCTCTTTTGATAGTAACTAATTACATGTACTATAAGAATGTACTATTGTACTGCAGTTAAGCAGTGGTAATCCACCTGATCATATTTTACAAAGATAATTTGTTCATTTTGGACTGTCACCTGCTTCAGCAAAAAGGGAACAGAATTTGAGAGTTCACTGACATACAGCTGTTTTTACTCACCTATTATTGCATTGTGTGTGTGTAATGGGTTCAATGTTTGACTTTTCACATCAAGATAAAGTATTTCCAGAAGTTCCTTTGGTTGTTTAATAAACCATCTTTTCTCAAAGGAGGGATATCTTTCTTTATAAACTGATTTAAATGCATTCCCTGTATAAATGTAATCCTTGGTCAATATAAAAATATTTAATAATGATAATAATGAATAATGCATATCTCATCACTGTATTTGAAACTTTAAGATAATTTAGCCTATTTCAGATCTATCCCAGAAATATAACAGTTTTGTTTTGCAAAAGTTAAACATACGTTTTCGTTTCAGCCACAAGATTTGGATGAGAATTATTAGAATAACTTGGTCTCAAAATCCGATAGTTCAATTACCCACGCGTAATCTTTGTTATTGATCCGTGTGCGTAATCTGCGTGGTGCGTGTTGTTAGCATTAGCGTTAGCGTTAGCATTAGCATTAGCGTTAGCAGCGTGTCTTGGTTGCTGGGCGACGGGAGCGGCTCCGTGGGCTGGGCCTGTCCCATTTCGCCAACGGCCATGCGGTCCTCAGAGGCTGGTTCGCAGGCTGCAGCCTTCACAGCCTTGAGGCACCGGCCTTTGAGGATGCAGACCCTGGAATGAGACACGGTCAGTGTGGACACAGGAGGCGCTGTAGGACACAGTGTGGACACAGGAGGCGCTGTAGGACACAGTGTGGACACAGGAGGCGCTGTAGGACACAGTGTGGACACAGGAGGGCGCTGTAGGACACAGTGTGGACACAGGAGGCGCTGTAGGACACAGTGTGGACACAGGAGGCGCTGTAGGACACAGTGTGGACACAGGAGGCGCTGTAGGACACGAGCCGTGTCTCATTTCAGGGTCTGCATCCTCCGAGGCCAGGTGCCTCCAAGGCCGTGAAGGCTGCAGCCTTCGAACCAGCCTCCGAGGACGGTATGGCCGCTGGCGAAATGGGACAGGTCCAGCCTACGGCGCATGCGTCAACAGGTGCCGCAGATCCAACTTTAACGCACCGTCGCCTAGTAACCGCTACAGCTGGCGACGAATATATTCAGTCAGGCACACAAATCAGCAAAGTTGCCATGAAATGGAGCCCGAGGTGCTGATAGCTATATTTATGGTAATATTCCTGTTCTTACAGGAGGACACTATTCATCGCCGAGCCAGGTGGCCAGTCCTTATTAGATTGAACGGAGTAAGTCATTAATCTGTCCTTTTGAATGTTGACCTAATAGGCAAGGATAACCATGAAACGTTATCATGGACAAGTAACCAATATCATTACCATATTTATAGTTAGGTGAACAGTTGTCAGCTACATATACAACTACAGTGGGATATTAAATACGTATATTGTATGGGTTGGGCCACGGTCAATACTACCTATGGCTGGAGTACTTTGTTACCACTAGAGGGCACAGTTTACCTTCTATGCCATGCCACTTCAGTAACTATTATATAATGCTGTATTTACGTAGGTAGTATTAATAATAACAATTTATAATAACAATAGCAATAATAATAATATAAATGTAGTCTAATAATCCATTATTAATATTATTGTATGGAAATAAGCGCACATTAATGTATTCAATGTACCCCCCCCCCCATCCCCAAACCAGCCAGGAAGAAGATACTGCAATATAAACCTGAATGTGCCAGTGCTGGACAGGTTCTACAACAACCAGGACACACGGCCTGACTTTCGGCTGAGCAGGGAGTCCCTGGCAGTCCTAATGAACCTATTAGACCAGGACCGAAGACACGGATGGGGTGCTGAGATTGAGGTCCTGGTCTTCCTCTTCTGGCTGGCATGTGGGACATCATACAGGGTGGTGTCCAGAGTATTTGGGATACCCCGCTCCACTGTCCACCGCATCGTCCACAGGGTCACCGGGGAGGTGGTGGCCCTTCGGCATAGAGTCATCCACCTCCCCAACACTGCAGAAGACCTCGAGGCTGTGAGCCGTGGGTTTGCAGGGCTGGCAAGGCACAGGGCCTTTGCAAGAGCATCCGGGGCAATAGATGGCTGCCACGTCAGAATCAGGCCACCCCGTGGCCCTGATGGTCAGTGCTATAGGAATAGGAAGCTCTTTCCTGGCATAATCCTGCAGGCCGTCTCTGACCATCAGGGCCGCTTCATAGACACCTATGTGGGTTGGCCTGGTTCTGTACACGACGCAAGGGTCCTTCGCCACAGTCCTCTCTACCAGAGAGGACTGTATCCTCCTCCAGGGCACTTCATCCTCGCAGATGGCGGGTACCCCTGTCTTCAGCGTCCACTCCCCCTCATCACTCCGTACAAGCGGCCAGTGCAAGGTGTGGGAGCCCAGCGCTTTAACAGCCATCATTCCAGGGCACGCTCCATTATTGAGCGTGCCTTTGGAATGATGAAAACAAGATTCAGGGCAATATTTTTCCATGCACTGGAGGTCCACCACACCTTTGCACCACATGTAAGTGAAATGTGAATTATTGTGATATCATTTAATATGTCATGTGTGATTATGAAAGACCATATAATCAAGATTATTACTGTCTTTCACTCTTTTCCAGGTCATCACTGCCTGTGCCGTCCTCCACAACATTTGTCTTGGGGCAGGAGACATTGTGGCCCCGGAGGACGAGCCAGTGCAAAATGTAGTGGAGGATGAGGGGGAGAACGAAGTGGAGGATGTCGCTGGGGCACAGTGGCGTGACCGGCTGTCTGCTGAAGTGTCCGCCCTGGAGGAGGTTCCGAGGGACCATGATTATGTCTAGGTATAGTTTCCTAATTGCTGTTCCGAATTCGTATTAATCGTTTCTGTGGGTGATTACAGGTAACCAGATGTAATGCAATATGTAGTAGTACTATCAGTATTCTTTCTCATGTTTGTAGTCACATGGCGGTCCTCTATTACCCCAGCCAGCCCTGCAAACCCAGCCCATGGATGATGCGGTGGACAGTAGAACAGCACCCAGTGTGAGAGCCCCACATACCAGCCAGAAGAGAAAGTCCAGGACCTCAGTCTCAGCCAGAGGTTCATTAGCACTGCCAGGGCCCCTGCTCAGTAGGAATGTGGCCGTGTGTCTAACACTGGCACATTCAGGTTCATTCAAATGACATTTACAGTGCTTGCATGTATTGTTTCCTTGTTTACATGTTCCTCCTTTGAATTATGTGCCCTGCATTTTGATTTGATTGTTGTGCAATCACATGATTGATTATTGAATGATCATTAATGGTGTAAATGATCAGTCATTTATAATTTCAATGGTTGAGATGACTTTTATTTACATGATTAAATTAAAGCATCAACGTTACAAATAATGATTATTTCTTTTCAACGATTTTTTCCAGGATACTAAATAATCTGTCAAACCTCTCCTTCCTCTCCTCCGCTTCCCTGTCTTCCCTTTCCCTCTGCCTCCTCAAATCTTCCCTGTACAGGGTAAGGAATTCGTTCTCCGTCTTTCTTTTCCTTCCTCCTGGCCCTTGTCGTCTCTGCTGCTGCTGCTCTTGCTGCTCCTCCTCCTCCTCCTCCTCTTCGTCCTCCTGCTGCTCCTGCTGCTCCTGCTGCTCCGGCCTGGCAGAACTTGGCCCTGGTGTGTCCTCAGGGATTGAGGCGATGAGGACAGGGGGGTTGGTGGATGGCCTCTGGCCCAACACCTCATCCATGAGGACAAACCAGGGCCAAGTCTCAGCTGTTGTTTTTCCAGCCACTCCTTCGCCTGTCCCTGGGTCCTTGCAATCCTTTGACAGGGGAAATTATAATACAGGGATGAACACAAGGGTTTATTTCTACAAATGGAATAGCATAATTCAGATAATGTACATACTTTATACTTTCTTTTAAGGTTATCCCATTTTTTCTTGGCCTGCGCCGGTGACACCTTGTCCTGCAGGCTTAACTTCTCCAGTATTGTCCTGAGTCAAACAGAACATAAACATTCAAGTCTGCACAATAATTAATACAGTACAATTATAATTATATTATATGTTATATGTAATCCGTTACAGATCTATTGGTGTTACCGCAAACATTTGTCCAATCACCATGCAGCACACGCTATCCTTTCATTTATGTAGTTAATTATGTCTTTTTTTAATTCCTGTTTTCATGGTGCTTTTCATTGTAATAGGTCCATCTTATTTGTGCACAACTGTCTATTGGCAAGTAGGTAGGTTTGGTCCTCCAGTGTGATATTACTACATTACAACACATGATAGTAGTAGTGCTGATGTTATATTATCTGTCAGGAGTATATAGCACTGTTTTAATACTTACCTCCAAGCCATGTTCGCGGAGAACTTGGCCCCGGTGAACAGGTGATCATACTCCCGCCTCAGCTCGATCAGTCGGGTGGTCTGCTCCTTGTTCCCTGAAGACAAAAATATTCTCACATACTGGAGAATAACCAATATTACAACAGCTAAGCTAATAAACAAGTGTAAGGGATAACGCTACTAACCGCTAATACAACAATATCCGTAAACTAAGCCATAACAACTACCTTCATACATATGTTTAACTTAACATCTTAAGTTCTACTTAAGTGAACTTGTTTATGAACAGTTTCATGTAGCGAGTCACTTAGAATTGTAGGTGAGGGTAACCAATACTTACATTTAAAAGTGGCCGCGCACTCCATTTTTTACCGTAGAAGAAGTAGCGTGCGGTGCATGCTGGGGATTATAAGGCCGCGAAGGATACATTTTCACGGCCTTCGTTCACGCCCTGATCTCCATGGAAACGAGGCCGGTTTTCAGGCTGCATCCTCGGAGGCTGCATGAAATGGGACAGGCCTTGTCGCGCCGGAAGTGGCGTATGCGGCCTGATAACCGGCCTCGGAGGATGCAGACCCTGAAATGAGACACGGCTACAGTGTGGACACAGGAGGCGCTGTAGGACACAGTGTGGACACAGGGGGCGCTGTAGGACACAGTGTGGACACAGGAGGCGCTGTAGGACACAGTGTGGACACAGGGGGCGCTGTAGGACACAGTGTGGACACAGGGGGCGCTGTAGGACACAGTGTGGACACAGGGGGCGCTGTAGGACACAGTGTGGACACAGGGGGCGCTGTAGGACACAGTGTGGACACAGGAGGGCGCTGTAGGACACAGTGTGGACACAGGGGGCGCTGTAGGACACAGTGTGGACACAGGGGGCGCTGTAGGACACAGTGTGGACACAGGAGGGCGCTGTAGGACACAGTGTGGACACAGGAGTGATTCAAGATTCAAGATTCAAGATTGTTTATTTATCATATGCAAGTTCAACACAGGGTCAACAATGCAATGAAAAGCTTAGGATCAGAGCAACCATATGACTCGCTAGACAATAACCAAAATCAGGAAATAAGTACAAATAACAATTGCACACATCAAAATCAAGGAATAAATAAAAAGTAACAATTTCACACACAAATAAGTAAATAAACACTTGCACACAAATGAGTAGACCAATTTCACACAGCATAAGTACATTGTAAATATTGCACTTGGATTATGGACAGGTTATGGCACAGCTAATAAATAGTATGCACAGCTAATAAATAGTAATTAAAGTGAGGTAGTGACAAACATGTTATTATATAAAGTGGTTTAGTGCAGTATTATTTAGAGTTCAGTATATTGGAGCATTATCCAGAATTCAGTAGTCTGACAGCTTGGGGATAATAACTGTCTTTGAGCCTTTTTGTGCGCGCTGGTAGGCTCCTGTATCATCTGCCAGAGGGTAGCAGACGGAAAAGTCCTTTTGCTGGATGAGTAGGGTCCTTAGTGATGCTGCGTGCCTTACTCAGAGCCCTGCTGTGATAAGTGTGCTGGATGGAGGGGAGACTGCTGCCAGTGATGTCCTCTGCTGCTCGCACCACCCTCTGTAGTGCTTTTCGGCTCTGAGCAGTGCAGTTCCCATACCACACTGTAATAGATCCAGTCAACAGGCTCTCGATGGTGCACCTGTAGAAGTTAGTGAGGATGCTGGTGCTCATACCAAACTTCCTCAACTTCCTCAGGAAGTAAAGTCTCTGTCGGGCTTTCTTTACCACATTGTCTGTATGTAATGTCCAGGACAAGTCCTCCGTGATGTGTACACCGAGGAATTTGAAGCTGCTGACCTGCTCCACCACGGCGTTATTGATATGGATGGGGGGATGCTGGTCCACACGCTGTCTCCTGAAGTCCATGATCATCTCCTTAGTTTTGCTGACGTTCAGAGAGAGGTTGTTTTCCTGACACCAACTGATCAGTGAATTCACCTCGTCTCTGTAGGCTCTCTCATCGTTGTTGGTGATGAGGCCTAAGATGGTGGTGTCGTCAGCAAACTTTAGGATGGTGTTGGAGCTGTGCCTGGCGGTACAGTCGTAGGTGAACAGGGAGTACAGGAGTGGGCTGAGAACACAGCCCTGTGGTGTACCAGTGCTGAGGATGAGTGTGGAGGAGAGATGGTTGCCGATTCTCACCGCCTGTGGTCTGTTGGTGAGGAAGTCCCATATCCAGCAGCAGATGGACTTCTCCAGGCCCAGGGCGGTGAGCTTTGTGACCAGTTTGGAGGGGATTACGGTGTTGAATGCCGAGCTGTAGTCAACAAAGAGCATTCTCACGTAGGTGTTTCTCCTCTCCAGGTGGTTGAGGGAGGTGTGAACCGCTAGAGCAATGGCGTCGTCTGTAGACCTCTTTGCTCTATATGCAAACTGCAGGGGGTCCAGGGTGTCGGGGAGGGAGCCACAGATATGTCCCTTGACAATTCGCTCAAAGCACTTCATGATGACAGATGTAAGTGCAATGGGCCGATAGTCATTGGGACAGGATGCTGTGGGGGTCTTTGGGATGGGAACAACAGTGGAGGTCTTGAAGACGGTGGGCACGATGGACTGGCTCAGGGACAGGTTGAAGATGTTGGTAAACACCCCGGCAAGTTGGTTCGCACAAGCTCTCAGCACCCGGCCAGGGATGCCGTCGGGCCCTGGTGCTTTGCGGGGGTTTACTTTCATGAATGTCCGTCTCACTGCATCTGTGTCTAAACACAGTACAGCATCCTCACTGTCCACATGAGGTCTGATGACAGGTGTGGTGTTATCCGCATCAAACCGGGCGTAGAAGGTGTTGAGCTCGTCCGGAAAAGATGCGCTGGACAGTTCCACAGGCCTACTCCTCCCCTTGTAGTCAGTGATGCAGCGTAGTCCATGCCACACACGTCTCGGGTCGCGGCTCTGTTGTGCAGACTCCACTTTCTCCCTGTATTTCCTCTTGGAGGTCCTGATGGTCCTTCTGAGGTCGTACCTGGCTGCTTTGTAGGCCTCAGGGTCTCCTGAGTTGAAGGCAGCGGTGCGAGCCTTGAGTTTAGCACGGTCCAGCCCAGGGTTTCTGGTTGGGAAAGGTGCAGATGGTGGTTTTGGGCACCGTGTCCTCAATGCACTTCCCGATGTAGCCTATGACAGAGTCTGTGTATGCATTGATATCACCCTCCGCTGCGTCTGCAAACATCTGCCAGTCAGTTGTCTCAAAGCAGTCCTGTAGCACCTCATCAGTTATATTGTTCCATTTGTAAATCTGTCTGGGAACCGGTTTTTCCAGTTTGAGCCTTTGTTTGTAAGCAGGCAACAGCAGAATAACACTGTGGTCAGCTTTGTCAAAGGCTGGGCGGAGGAGGGGTTTGTAACTGTCTTTGAATGGGGTATAACAGTGATCCAGAGTCTGCTGCCCCCTAGTAGGGAGAGAGATGTGCTGATAGTATTTTGGTAAAACCGTTTTCATGTTTGCTCTATTGAAATCCCCCAAAACAATGAAAGCAGCATCGGGATGTGAGTTTTCCAGTCTGTTTATGATCCCATACAGTTGTTCCAGGGATTGAGTTTTAGCAGCCTGGGGTGGAATATAGACTGCAGTCAGGATGACCAAGCTGAATTCTCGAGGCAGATAGAAGGGTCTGACTTTAATGGTTAGCAACTCTAAGGCTGGAGAGCAGTAAGTTTCCAGAATACGTGCATCTGTTGCCCACATAGAGTTAACCATAAAGCACACACCCCCACCACAGTCCTCTGTTCTGTCCTGCCGGTAGATTGTGAAGTTTTCCGGTGTTACTGCGCTCTCAGGCGTAGAAACTTCCAACCACGTTTCCGTGAAGGCGTACACACAACAGTTCCTCGTGTCCCACTCGTAGGAGATCCGTGCGCGCAGGGCGCTGTAGGACACAGTGTGGACACAGGAGGCGCTGTAGGACACAGTGTGGACACTGGAGGGCGCTGTGGGACACAGTGTGGACACAGGGGGCGCTGTAGGACACAGTGTGGACACAGGAGGCGCTGTAGGACACAGTGTGGACACAGGGGGCGCTGTAGGACACAGTGTGGACACAGGGGGCGCTGTGGGACACAGTGTGGACACAGGGGGCGCTGTGGGACACAGTGTGGACACAGGAGGGCGCTGTAGGACACAGTGTGGACACAGGGGGCGCTGTAAGACACAGTGTGGACACAGGGGGCGCTGTAGGACTCTTGTGATTATTTTTAAAATCGATTTAAATGAATTTGTTTTATGAAAATGATTCAATAAAAACAAACTGTCTTCAGGGAAACCAACGGTCTGAACTCCTCCTCCTCCTCTCCTCCTCCTCTCTCCTCCTCTCCTCTCCCTCTCCTCTCCTCCTCCTCTCTCCTCCTCTCTGTCCTCCTCTACACCTCCTCTCCTCTCTCCTCCTCTCCTCCCCCCTGGGATGAGCCCACTTCAGGCAGGTCAGAGGTTACGCTCGCTCTGATTGGTTGTTTATCTACGGTGACCTCAGGGGACATGAGGACAGTCTCCTCCAGCACCGGGCCAAAGGAAGGCCTGGTTCAGTCCTGGTTCAGTCCTGGTTCAGTCCTGGTTTAGTCCTGGTTTAGTCCTGGTTTAGTCCTGGTATAGTTGTAGTTTAGTTCCTCTTTGCATCCTCCTCTCTCTCCTCCTCTCTCCTCTCTCTCCTCCTCTCTCCTCCTCTCTCCTCTCTCTCCTCTCTCTCCTTCTTTCTCCTCCTCTCCTCCTCTCTCCTCCTCTCTCCTCTCTCTCCTCTCTCTCCTTCTTTCTCCTCCTCTCCTCCTCTCTCCTCCTCTCTCCTCTCTCTCCTCTCTCTCCTTCTTTCTCCTCCTCTCCTCCTCTCTCTTCTTCCTTTCTCCTCTCTCCTCCTTGTCTCTTCTGTCGTTTAATGTTAAAGTGCTAAATAAACCTTTATGGTTTTATTGATTGGGTTTGTGTCATGAAAATAAAAACAATCAACAATGAAGAAGAGGAGGAAAAGAAGGAAGAGGAGGAGGTGAAGAGAGAGAGAGAGAGAAAGAGAGACAAGAGAAGAAGAAGAGAGGGAAGAAAAGAGAAAGGAGAGGGGGGTTAGCAGAGGAAGAGTTTGTGCTGCAGCTTTAACGCTGAAAGAGCCGATCAATAAAAAGACCAGAGAGTCTTTACGAGTCTGTATATACGTGTTTATATCTGAGTCTGTATATACGTGTTTATATCTGAGTCTGTATATACGTGTTTATATCTGAGTCTGTATATACGTGTTTATATCTGAGTCTGTATATACGTGTTTATATCTGAGTCTGTATATGCGTGTTTATATATGAGTCTGTATATACGTGTTTATATCTGAGTCTGTATATACGTGTTTATATATGAGTGTATATACGTGTTTATATCTGAGTCTGTATATACGTGTTTATATCTGAGTCTGTATATACGTGTTTATATATGAGTCTGTATATACGTGTTTATATCTGAGTCTGTATATACGTGTTTATATCTGAGTCTGTATATACGTGTTTATATATGAGTCTGTATATACGTGTTTATATCTGAGTCTGTATATACGTGTTTATATATGAGTCTGTATATACGTGTTTATATCTGAGTCTGTATATGCGTGTTTATATATGAGTCTGTATATACGTGTTTATATCTGAGTCTGTATATACGTGTTTATATCTGAGTCTGTATATACGTGTTTATATCTGAGTCTGTATATGCGTGTTTATATCTGAGTCTGTATATACGTGTTTATATCTGAGTCTGTATATGCGTGTTTATATATGAGTCTGTATATACGTGTTTATATCTGAGTCTGTATATACGTGTTTATATATGAGTCTGTATATACGTGTTTATATATGAGTCTGTATATACGTGTTTATATCTGAGTCTGTATATACGTGTTTATATCTGAGTCTGTATATACGTGTTTATATATGAGTCTGTATATACGTGTTTATCTGAGTTTCAGATTTACACATACAAAATCATGTTTCAGGTTTTATTTCAGAATCATGCAAAAAATGACTCAGTTTATACACAAACATGCTTCAGATTAGAAAGTCCTCCCAACAGTAATCAGACAAGAAAGTAGTTAGACAACAGGGTAATCAGACAACAGGGTAATCAGATAACAGGGTAATCAGATAACAGGGTAATCAGACAACAGGGTAATCAGACAACAGAGTAATCAGATAACAGGGTAATCAGATAACAGGGTAATCAGATAACAGAGTAATCAGACAACAGGGTAATCAGACAACAGGGTAATCAGATAACAGAGTAATCAGATAACAGAGTAATCAGATAACAGAGTAATCAGATAACAGGGTAATCAGACAACAGGGTAATCAGATAACAGAGTAATCAGATAACAGGGTAATCAGATAACAGGGTAATCAGATAACTGTAACACAACAGGTTCTTTGCACATCACATCAGGTTGTGTTCAGTTTCGTATCATGTTTTTGTGTATTTATGGAGAATTGTCATGTGGAGCCTGGGGGACGTAGACTTGTGGGCGGAGCCTCGTACAGACTCGTACTGTGGGAGCCTGGGGGACGTAGACTTGTGGGCGGAGCCTCGTACAGACTCGTACTGTGGGAGCCTGGGGGACGTAGACTTGTGGGCGGAGCCTCGTACAGACTCGTACTGTGGGAGCCTGGGGGACGTAGACTTGTGGGCGGAGCCTCGTACAGACTCGTACTGTGGGAGCCTGGGGGACGTAGACTTGTGGGCGGAGCCTCGTACAGACTCGTACTGTGGGAGCATGGGGGACGTAGTGTGTGTGTGTATATATATATACATGTGAGTGTATATATATATATGTGTGTGTGTGTATGTGTATATATACGTGTGTATATATACGTGTGTGTATATATATATACATGTGAGTGTATATATATATATATGTGTGTGTGTGTATGTCTATATATACGTGTCTATATATACGTGTGTATATATCAGATACATTTGAGTAAATAGGAGTTGCAGTTTGCTCCTCGTCCACAGTCGCACAGTTTCCCGATGCGAGGCCCAAACTTCAGAGCGCAGCGATCCCCCATCGCACACTGACAACACACACATATACACACACATATACACACACATATACACACACATATACACACACATATACACACACATATACACACACATATACACACACATATACACACAAGAGGAGGTTTTAATTAAAAGATAAAGTCAACCACTGAACTGAACCAGGACTTTAAGTGGACTAAACAAGAACTAAACCAGGTCTTAACAAGGACGGAGTCTTATCAGGACCCTAACGAGGACCTGGAGTAAACCAGGACTAACAGGTCTACAGTCCTCTATCTGAACTGTAGATAACGAGGTTCATTAAAAATACATGTTCAATTAAACTGGAACTAATGAAAAGAAACAAGAGGAAAGAAGGAGGGAGGAGAAGAGAGGAGGAGAGGAGAGGAGGAGAGGAGAGGAGAGGAGGAGAGGAGAGGAGGAGAAGAGAGGAGGAGAGGAGGGAGGAGAGGAGGAGAGGAGAGGAGGGAGGAGAGGAGGAGAAGAGAGGAGGAGAGGAGGGAGGAGAGGAGGAGAGGAGAGGAGGAGAAGAGAGGAGGAGAGGAGGGAGGAGAAGAGAGGAGGAGAGGAGGGAGGAGAGGAGGAGAGGAGAGGAGGGAGGAGAGGAGGGAGGGGAGGAGGAGAGGAGAGGAGGGAGGAGAGGAGGAGGGAGGAGAAGAGGGAGGAGAGGAGGGAGGGAGGAGAGGAGGGAGGGGAGGAGGAGAGGAGGGAGGAGAGGAGGAGAGGAGAGGAGGAGGGAGGAGAGGAGGGAGGAGAGGAGGGAGGGGAGGAGGAGAGGAGGGAGGAGAGGAGGAGAGGAGAGGAGGAGAGGAGGGAGGAGAGGAGGAGAGGAGAGGAGGAGAGGAGGGAGGAGAGGAGGGAGGAGAGGAGGAGGGAGGAGAGGAGGAGAGGAGGGAGGAGAGGAGGGAGGAGAGGAGGAGAGGAGAGGAGGAGGGAGGAGAGGAGGGAGGAGAGGAGGGAGGGGAGGAGGAGAGGAGGGAGGAGAGGAGGAGAGGAGGAGAGGAGGGAGGAGAGGAGGAGAGGAGAGGAGGAGAGGAGGGAGGAGAGGAGGAGAGGAGAGGAGGAGAGGAGGGAGGAGAGGAGGGAGGAGAGGAGGAGGGAGGAGAGGAGGAGAGGAGGGAGGAGAGGAGGAGGGAGGAGAGGAGGGAGGGGAGGAGGAGAGGAGGGAGGAGAGGAGGAGAGGAGGAGAGGAGGGAGGAGAGGAGGAGAGGAGAGGAGGAGAGGAGGGAGGAGAGGAGGAGAGGAGAGGAGGAGAGGAGGGAGGAGAGGAGGAGGGAGGAGAGGAGGAGAAGAGGGAGGAGAGGAGGGAGGAGAGGAGGGAGGAGAGGAGGAGGGAGGAGAAGAGGGAGGAGAGGAGGAGGGAGGAGAGGAGGGAGGGGAGGAGGAGAGGAGGGAGGAGAGGAGGAGAGGAGAGGAGGAGGGAGGAGAGGAGGGAGGGGAGGAGGAGAGGAGGGAGGAGGGAGGAGAGGAGGAGAGGAGAGGAGGAGGGAGGAGAGGAGGGAGGGGAGGAGGAGAGGAGGGAGGAGAGGAGGAGAGGAGAGGAGGAGGGAGGAGAAGAGGGAGGAGAGGAGGGAGGAGAGGAGGAGAGGAGGAGAGGAGGAGAGGAGGGAGGAGAGGAGGGAGGATGGAGATCACTGACCGTGGGGATGGATCCTCGTTTGCCCATGGAGTGAGTCTGACCCAAGAGAACCTCCAGAGCCTCCATCTGAAACAGAACCAGAACCAGGACTAAACCAGGACTGAACCAGGACTGAACCAGGACTGAACCAGGACCATAATTTACTTTTGCATAAGTGTGACTGTTATGGGATTAGAGGGGTTGTTAATAATTGGTTAAAAAGCTATTTGAGTAATAGGTATCAATATGTGGAAATTAATGGAATAATATCACATCAGAAAAAAATTACATGTGGAATTCCCCAAGGCTCCGTCTTGGGACCTAAATTATTTATTCTCTATTTGAATGACATATCGAAAATATCAAAGATAATGAAACTGGTAATTTTCGCAGATGAAACCACACATTTTGTTCAGGACCTGATATTGCTCAGTTAATTACACAGGTAGAAATAGAGTTAACAAAGTTTAACAAATGATTTGATTCAAATAAGTTATATTTGAATGAAAAGAAGACCAAATTTATTTATTTTATTTATTTATTTATTTATTTATTTGATTGGGACAGAGCATGTTAATGGACAATCATGACACAACATGAATGTAAACACACCGGATTGTAGCCTAAGGCTAATTTCCATCCGTTGTCCCAAAGGGCTGGGGTCACAACATTAAAAACAGCAAATAAAATACCACTCATTGCACAGTTCCAATTATTGCACACTCCATACATTGCACAGTTCCCATTATTGCACACTCCATACATTGCATAGTTCCCATTATTGCACAGTTCCCATTATTACACACTCCATACAATGCACAGTTCCCATTATTGCACACTCCATATATTGCACAGTTCCCATTATTGCACACTCCATATATTGCACAGTTCCCATTATTGCACATTCCATACATTGCACAGTTCCCATTATTGCACACTCCATACATTGCACAGTTCCCATTATTGCACACTCCATACATTGCACAGTTCCCATTATTGCACACCCACTCATTGCACAGTTCCCATTATTACACACTCCATACAGTCCATACAGTCCAAATTATTTCACAGTCCAGTCATTGCACAATTCCCATTATTTTGCAGTCAATTTGGCCACAGCTTCAATACATGCAAATATGTGTCCATAAAAGATCTTTTAAAATCATAGTGCAACTATACATGAGGACATGTTTGGTTTGACCATAACCAATTTTTCATTTGAGCTTTAAAAGAACTATACGTAGGACATTCTTTCAGTGCTTGTGGTAGATTATTCCACAGATTCCCACCTTGGACAGATAATACATTCTGACCAAAAGTGGTCCGTCTGAGGGGTATGACCAAGTCACCCCTGGTGGTGGCTCGCGTGGTCCTTTCTGAATAGTCTTTGCGTTTGATGTACTCCTTTAACGGTGGTGGTGCGAGGGAATGTAGAACCTTGTAAATTAGACAGGCTCTTTTAAGGATGACCATGTTGCTAAAATCTAAAAGCCTATGCTTTTTCAGAATGTGACAGTAGTGGTGGGAAATGGGTTTTTTATCAAGTATTTTTAGGCCTCTTTTATAGAGGTTTTCAATGGTTTTAAGTGTTGTGGGGCAGGCAAGAGACCAAGTGGTTAAACAATAATCTATGTGAGAAATAATCATGGAGTAAAAGTACGTTTTGGCAGTATTCATGTTTAGGTTGTTCCTGATGTGACGAAAATTCCGATTATTGAATTGGATTACCTGAGACACTTTTTTAACATGACTTTTGAAGGACAATATTGGATCTAGAATAACTCCAAGGTATTTATATTCTGGGACCAGATCAAGTTCCACTCCGTTAAGAAAAACATTTGATTGCTTCAATTCGGTGTGACGTCATGATTTTTGGATCCAACAAGGTAAACTCTAATGTGAAATTGATTTGGAATGGAACTGAAATAGATAGGGTCTATGAAACAAGGTTCCTGGGAGTGATCATAGACCATCAGATCAGTTGGAAACCACATGTACAGTACATCAGGGGTAAGATTTCAAAAACACTTGGTATACTGTATAAAGCTAAACATACTTTGAATAAGAAATGTCTTCACATATTGTATTCATCACTTGTGCTTCCTTATCTCTCCTTTGTTGTGAGATTTGGGGAAACACATGTAAAACTTACATCGACCCTCTAATTAAATTACAAAAAAGAGCTGTCAGAGTAATTAATAAAGCAGGATTCCGTGATCACACTAATGACCTGTTCATAAAATCGAACATATTAACATTTGTTGACATTGTAAAATTTAAAATACTGATAATACTATTTCGTGTTGTAAGTAATGATATTCCATCAAGGATTCAAGCTTTTTTTAAATTAAGAAATAGCAGATATAACCTTAGAGGTACATTACAATTTGAACGTGGTAAAGCAAGAACGAACATTAGGCAAAGATGTGTGTCTGTATTAGGAACAAAACTCTGGAATGGTCTGAAAGATGAACTAAAGCTGACAAATACTCTGTCAAAATTTAAGAAAAAATTAAAATGTGTGTTAATTGATGGTTATAATCATTTGTAATTGCTATGAACTGAGATGAAATATGTATTTTGTGTTCAGATCAATATATATTTTAAGGATGAGGATTGGGCTGAAGCGTATTGCTTATATAAGCCCACCCTGATTACCATGAATATTGTTACGTTATTGTTAACGGGAGAATGTTGAGTTACTGTGGTAATCAGGGTGGGCTTATATAAGCAATACGCTTCAGCCCAATCCTCATCCTTAAAATATATATTGATCTGAATGTGAATGACCAAATAAATCTATCTATCTAAAAACCAGGACTAAACCAGGACTAAACCAGGACTCACCAGGTCCTGTTGTCGACTTAGACTCTGGTCCGGTTCAGAGTCTGGATCTTCTCTGGACTGGTTGAGATCCACCTGGGCCCGGCTCTGGTCCAGGATCAGGACCAGGATGAGACTGAGCAGCAGGAGGCGCCAGCGAGGCATTTCACAGAGGAGCAGAGGAGGACTGAGGAGCAGAGGGTCAGAGGAGCAGAGGGTCAGAGGAGGAGAGGGTCAGAGGAGCAGAGGGTCAGAGGAGCAGAGGGTCAGAGGAGGAGAGGGTCAGAGGAGCAGAGGGTCAGAGGAGCAGAGGGTCAGAGGAGGAGAGGGTCAGAGGAGCAGAAGGTCAGAGGGTCAGAGGAGCAGAGGGTCAGAGGAGCAGAGGGTCAGAGGAGCAGAGGGTCAGAGGAGCAGAGGGTCAGAGGAGGAGAGGGTCAGAGGAGCAGAAGGTCAGAGGGTCAGAGGAGCAGAGGGTCAGAGGAGCAGAGGGTCAGAGGAGGAGAGGGTCAGAGGAGCAGAGGGTCAGAGGAGCAGATGGTCAGAGGAGGAGAGGGTCAGAGGAGCAGAAGGTCAGAGGAGCAGAGGGTCAGAGGAGGAGAGGGTCAGAGGAGCAGAAGGTCAGAGGAGCAGAGGGTCAGAGGAGGAGAGGGTCAGAGGAGCAGAGGGTCAGAGGAGCAGAGGGTCAGAGGAGGAGAGGGTCAGAGGAGCAGAAGGTCAGAGGGTCAGAGGAGCAGAGGGTCAGAGGAGCAGAGGGTCAGAGGAGGAGAGGGTCAGAGGAGCAGAAGGTCAGAGGGTCAGAGGAGCAGAGGGTCAGAGGAGCAGAGGGTCAGAGGAGCAGAGGGTCAGAGGAGGAGAGGGTCAGAGGAGCAGAGGGTCAGAGGAGGAGAGGGTCAGAGGAGCAGAAGGTCAGAGGAGCAGAGGGTCAGAGGAGGAGAGGGTCAGAGGAGCAGAAGGTCAGAGGAGCAGAGGGTCAGAGGAGCAGAGGGTCAGAGGAGCAGAGGGTCAGAAGAGGAGAGGGTCAGAGGAGCAGAAGGTCAGAGGGTCAGAGGAGCAGAGGGTCAGAGGAGCAGAGGAGCAGAGGGTCAGAGGGTCAGAGGAGGAGAGGGTCAGAGGAGCAGAGGGTCAGAGGAGCAGATGGTCAGAGGAGGAGAGGGTCAGAGGAGCAGAAGGTCAGAGGAGCAGAAGGTCAGAGGAGCAGAAGGTCAGAGGAGCAGAGGGTCAGAGGAGCAGAGGGTCAGAGGAGCAGAGGGTCAGAGGAGGAGAGGGTCAGAGGAGCAGAAGGTCAGAGGGTCAGAGGAGCAGAGGGTCAGAGGAGCAGAGGGTCAGAGGAGCAGAGGAGCAGAGGGTCAGAGGAGGACTGAGGAGCAGAGGGTCAGAGGAGCAGAGGGTCAGAGGAGGAGAGGGTCAGAGGAGCAGAGGGTCAGAGGAGGAGAGGGTCAGAGGAGCAGAAGGTCAGAGGAGCAGAGGGTCAGAGGAGGAGAGGGTCAGAGGAGCAGAGGGTCAGAGGAGCAGAGGAGCAGAGGGTCAGAGGAGCAGAGGGTCAGAGGAGCAGAGGGTCAGAGGAGCAAAGCGTCAGAGGAGCAGAGGGTCAGAGGAGGAGAGGAGCAGAGGGTCAGAGGAGCAGAGGAGGAAAGGGTCAGAGGGTCAGAGGAGCAGAGGGTCAGAGGAGCAGAGGGTCAGATGAGCAGAGGGTCAGAGGAGCAGAGGGTCAGAGCAGCAGAGGGTCAGCGGGTCAGAGGAGCAGAGGGTCAGAGGAGCAGAGGATCAGAGGAGCAGAGGGTCAGAGGAGCAGAAGGTCAGAGAAGCAGAGGGTCAGAGGAGCAGAGGGTCAGAGGAGCAGAAGGTCAGAGAAGCAGAGGAGCAGAGGAGCAGAGGGTCAGAGGAGTAGAGGGTCAGAGGAGTAGAGGAGCAGAGGGTCAGAGGAGCAGAGGAGCAGAGGGTCAGAGGAGTAGAGGAGCAGAGGGTCAGAGGAGCAGAGGGTCAGAGGAGCAGAGGAGCAGAGGGTCAGAGGAGTAGAGGAGCAGAGGGTCAGAGGAGCAGAGGGTCAGAGGAGTAGAGGAGCAGAGGGTCAGAGGAGCAGAGGGTCAGAGGAGCAGAGGAGCAGAGGGTCAGAGGAGTAGAGGAGCAGAGGGTCAGAGGAGCAGAGGGTCAGAGGAGCAGAGGAGCAGAGGGTCAGAGGAGCAGAGGAGCAGAGGGTCAGAGGAGCAGAGGGTCAGAGGAGCAGAGGAGCAGAGGGTCAGAGGAGTAGAGGAGCAGAGGAGCAGAGGAGCAGAGGGTCAGAGGAGCAGAGGAGCAGAGGGTCAGAGGAGCAGAGGGTCAGAGGAGCAGAGGAGCAGAGGGTCAGAGGAGTAGAGGAGCAGAGGGTCAGAGGGTCAGAGGGTCAGAGGAGCAGAGGAGCAGAGGGTCAGAGGAGCAGAGGAGCAGAGGGTCAGAGGAGTAGAGGGTCAGAGGAGCAGAGGGTCAGAGGAGTAGAGGAGCAGAGGGTCAGAGGAGCAGAGGGTCAGAGGAGCAGAGGAGCAGAGGGTCAGAGGAGTAGAGGAGCAGAGGGTCAGAGGAGCAGAGGGTCAGAGGAGCAGAGGAGCAGAGGGTCAGAGGAGCAGAGGAGCAGAGGGTCAGAGGAGTAGAGGAGCAGAGGAGCAGAGGGTCAGAGGAGCAGAGGAGCAGAGGGTCAGAGGAGTAGAGGAGCAGAGGGTCAGAGGAGCAGAGGAGCAGAGGGTCAGAGGAGCAGAGGAGCAGAGGGTCAGAGGAGCAGAGGGTCAGAGGAGCAGAGGAGCAGAGGGTCAGAGGAGCAGAGGAGCAGAGGGTCAGAGGAGTCTTACCAGGGTGGAGGAGCTGCAGATGGTCAGAAGTTTCAGAATGAGGCGGAGGAGAGAGAAGAGGAGTTTATATAGGAGCAGCCCCGCCCCCATCCCCAGAGCTCACTGCTGATTGGACGAGAGGAGAAGGGAGAAGGGGCACTACTGCAAATACTACTGCATGTACTACTGCAAATACTACTGCAAATACTACTGCATGTACTACTGCATGTACTACTGCATGTACTACTGCAAATACTACTGCATGTACTACTGCAAATACTACTGCATGTATTACTGCAAATACTACTGCATGTACTACTGCAAATACTACTGCAAATACTACTGCAAATACTACTGCATGTACTACTGCATGTACTACTGCAAATACTACTGCATGTACTACTGCAAATACTACTGCAAATACTACTGCATGTACTACTGCAAATACTACTGCAAATACTACTGCATGTACTACTGCAAATACTACTGCAAGTACTACTGCAAATACTACTGCATGTACTACTGCAAATACTACTGCAAATACTACTGCATGTACTACTGCAAATACTACTGCAAGTACTACTTCAAATACTACTGCATGTACTACTGCAAATACTACTGCAAATACTACTGCATGTACTACTGCAAATACTACTGCATGTATTACTGCAAATACTACTGCATGTACTACTGCAAATACTACTGCAAATACTACTGCAAATACTACTGCATGTACTACTGCATGTACTACTGCAAATACTACTGCATGTACTACTGCAAATACTACTGCAAATACTACTGCAAATACTACTGCATGTACTACTGCAAGTACTACTGCAAATACTACTGCAAGTACTACTGCAAGTACTACTGCAAATACTACTGCATGTACTACTGCAAATACTACTGCAAATACTACTGCATGTACTACTGCAAATACTACTGCAAATACTACTGCATGTACTACTGCAAGTACTACTGCAAATACTACTGCAAGTACTACTGCAAGTACTACTGCAAATACTACTGCAAATACTACTGCATGTACTACTGCAAATACTACTGCAAATACTACTGCATGTACTACTGCAAGTACTACTGCAAATACTACTGCAAGTACTACTGCAAGTACTACTGCAAATACTACTGCAAATACTACTGCATGTACTACTGCAAATACTACTGCATGTACTACTGCAAATACTACTGCAAATACTACTGCATGTACTACTGCAAATACTACTGCAAATACTACTGCAAATACTACTGCATGTACTACTGCATGTACTACTGCAAATACTACTGCATGTACTACTGCAAATACTACTGCAAATACTACTGCAAATACTACTGCATGTACTACTGCAAATACTACTGCAAGTACTACTGCAAGTACTACTGCAAATACTACTGCAAATACTACTGCATGTACTACTGCAAATACTACTGCAAGTACTACTGCATGTACTACTGCAAATACTACTGCAAATACTACTGCAAATACTACTGCATGTACTACTGCAAATACTACTGCAAGTACTACTGCATGTACTACTGCAAATACTACTGCAAATACTACTGCATGTACTACTGCAAGTACTACTGCAAATACTACTGCAAGTACTACTGCAAGTACTACTGCAAGTACTACTGCAAATACTACTGCAAATACTACTGCATGTACTACTGCAAGTACTACTGCAAATACTACTGCATGTACTACTGCAAGTACTACTGCAAATACTACTGCATGTACTACTGCAAGTACTACTGCAAGTACTATTGCAAGTACTACTGCATGTACTACTGCAAGTACTACTGCAAGTACTACTGCATGTACTACTGCAAATACTACTGCAAGTACTACTGCATGTACTACTGCAAGTACTACTGCAAATACTACTGCAAATACTACTGCAAGTACTACTGCAAATACTACTGCATGTACTACTGCAAGTACTACTGCAAATACTACTGCAAATACTACTGCATGTACTACTGCAAGTACTACTGCAAATACTACTGCATGTACTACTGCAAGTACTACTGCAAATACTACTGCATGTACTACTGCAAATACTACTGCAAATACTACTGCAAATACTACTGCAAGTACTACTGCATGTACTACTGCAAGTACTACTGCAAATACTACTGCAAATACTACTGCAAGTACTACTGCAAATACTACTGCATGTACTACTGCAAGTACTACTGCAAATACTACTGCAAATACTACTGCATGTACTACTGCAAGTACTACTGCAAATACTACTGCATGTACTACTGCAAGTACTACTGCAAATACTACTGCATGTACTACTGCAAGTACTACTGCAAATACTACTGCATGTACTACTGCAAGTACTACTGCAAATACTACTGCATGTACTACTGCAAGTACTACTGCAAATACTACTGCATGTACTACTGCAAGTACTACTGCAAATACTACTGCAAATACGACTGCATGTACTACTGCAAGTACTACTGCAAATACTACTGCATGTACTACTGCAAGTACTACTGCAAATACTACTGCATATACTACTGCAAGTACTACTGCAAATACTACTGCATGTACTACTGCAAGTACTACTGCAAATACTACTGCATGTACTACTGCAAGTACTACTGCAAGTACTACTGCATGTACTACTGCAAGTACTACTGCAAGTACTACTGCAAATACTACTGCAAATACTACTGCAAGTACTACTGCAAATACTACTGCAAATACTACTGCATGTACTACTGCAAATACTACTGCATGTACTACTGCATGTACTACTGCAAGTACTACTGCAAATACTACTGCATGTACTACTGCAAGTACTACTGCATGTACTACTGCAAATACTACTGCATGTACTACTGCAAATACTACTGCAAGTACTACTGCATGTACTACTGCAAATACTACTACATGTACTACTGCAAATACTACTGCATGTACTACTGCAAGTACTACTGCAAATACTACTGCATGTACTACTGCAAGTACTACTGCAAGTACTACTGCATGTACTACTGCAAGTACTACTGCAAGTACTACTGCAAATACTACTGCAAATACTACTGCAAGTACTACTGCAAATACTACTGCAAATACTACTGCATGTACTACTGCAAATACTACTGCATGTACTACTGCATGTACTACTGCAAGTACTACTGCAAATACTACTGCATGTACTACTGCAAGTACTACTGCATGTACTACTGCAAATACTACTGCATGTACTACTGCAAATACTACTGCAAGTACTACTGCAAGTACTACTGCATGTACTACTGCAAATACTACTGCAAATACTACTGCATGTACTACTGCAAATACTACTGCATGTACTACTGCAAATACTACTGCAAATACTACTGCAAATACTACTGCAAGTACTACTGCAAATACTACTGCAAATACTACTGCATGTACTACTGCATGTACTACTGCATGTACTACTGCAAGTACTACTGCAAGTACTACTGCAAATACTACTGCATGTACTACTGCATGTACTACTGCATGTACTACTGCAAATACTACTGCATGTACTACTGCAAATACTACTGCATGTACTACTGCAAATACTACTGCATGTATTACTGCAAATACTACTGCAAATACTACTGCATGTACTACTGCAAATACTACTGCATGTATTACTGCAAGTACTACTGCAAATACTACTGCAAATACTACTGCAAATACTACTGCATGTGTTACTCCAGCTGCTACTGTCGCCTGTATAAACCTGTTCATTCACATCAGGAGTAAAAGTGTGTGTATTGCGTGTGTATTGCGTGTATTGTGCGCGTATATTCCGTGTGTGTGAAATGTTCCGTACTGTGTCTTTCTGTCCGGACTCTTCTTTACTTCAGTTTTTTGGCGTTGGGCTGCAGTTCCTCCGCGGTGCCGCAGGTGGCGCCTTCTCTAAACAAACTTTTCCTGAAACTTTTTTCCGAACACACCCAGTGACGTCACCGCGCACACCGCCGCCAGTCTGCGCCGAACAGACCAGACCCGAGACCGGAGCAGAAAGTCCCCAAAAGTGGTCTACAGCGCGGCCAAGATCTGGGGACGAACCCGGGACTAAACCAGGTCTGAGCGAGGACTAAACCAGGTCTGAGCGAGGACTACACCGGTACCAAACCAGGACTAAACCAGGACTAAACCAGGACTCTGCCAGGACCTGGAAAAGGGGAAAAGGAGCCAAGGAAAACCCCAGAGGTCTCGCGCACAACCGAGTCCGGACCAAAGGGACTAAACCAACCAGGACCAAACCAGGACCATGTCGGTCTCAGAGGAACCCGACGGAGCGCGCCCCCGATACGGCTGTGAGTGCGCACACACACACACACACACACAACACACACACACACACACACACCCCTATGCGCGGCCCACGCACGCGCTCTGCAGCACACGCACGGGACTTCCGCGTTTGAGAAACGCGCATCAGAACCGCCGTGACGCACGAAAGAACCAAATCCCGGACCAGGGCCGATACCAAGACCATCTTAGACCGGGTTTTAGACCAGGTTTAGTCCTGGTTTAGTCCTGGTTTAGTCCTGGTTTAATCCTGGTTTAGACCTGGTTTAGACCTGGTTTAGTCCTGGTTTAGTCCTGGTTTAATCCTGGTTTAGACCTGGTTTAGACCTGGTTTAGTCCTGGTTTAGGTTTTATAAATGCCGTGGGAAAGTTTGCCAAGTTTGTGGAGGGGGCGTGATTCAGAGACTGATTGAAAAAGAGGACTAAACCGGGACTAAACCGGGACTAAACTGGGACTAAACCGGGACTAAACCAGGACTAGGACCGGGACTTAAAGTGCAGGTTTAGAATCGTCTGTTGTTGAGTTTTGGAAACGTTTGTGTCTCACGTTTTGGAGCATCACAGGATCAGGACTGAGAGAAGGAGGGAGAGAGAGGAGAGGAGAGGAGAGGAGAGGAGGAGGAAAGGAGGAGGAGAGGAGAGGAGGAGGAGGAGAGGAGAGGAGAGGAGGAGGAGAGGAGGAGAGGAGAGGAGGAGAGGAGGAGGAGGAGAGGAGAGGAGGAGAGAGGAGGAGGAGAGAGGAGGAGGAGAGAGGAGGAGGAGAGGAGGAGAGGAGAGGAGAGGAGGAGGAGGAGAGGAGGAGAGGAGGAGAGGAAATGGAGGAAAGGAGAGGAGGAAAGGAGGGGTGGAGAGGAGAGGAAAGGAGGAGGAGAGGAGAGGAGAGGAGGAGAGGAGAGGAGAGGAGGAGAGAGGAGGAGAGGAGAGGAGAGGAGGAGAGGAGAGGAGGAGGAGGAGAGGAGAGGAGGAGAGAGGAGGAGAGGAGAGGAGAGGAGGAGAGGAGAGGAGAGGAGAGGAGAGGAGGAGAGGAGAGGAGGAGAGAGGAGGAGGAGAGAGGAGGAGGAGAGGAGGAGAGGAGAGGAGAGGAGGAGGAGGAGGAGAGGAGGAGAGGAGGAAAGGAGGAGAGGAGGAAAGGAGGAGAGGAAAGGAGGGAAAGGAGAGGAGAGGAAAGGAGGGGGTGGAGAGGAGAGGAAAGGAGGAGGAGAGGAAAGGAGAGGAGGAAAGGAGGAGAGGAGAGGAGGAAAGGTGGAGAGGAGAGGAAAGGAGGAGAGGAGGAAAGGTGGAGAGGAGGAGAGGAGAGGAGGAAAGGTGGAGAGGAGAGGAGGAGGGGAGGAGAGGAAAGGAGGAGAGGAGAGGAGGAAAGGTGGAGAGGAGAGGAGGAAAGGTGGAGAGGAGAGGAGGAGGGGAGGAGAGGAGAGGAAAGGAGGAGAGGAGAGGAGGAAAGGTGGAGAGTAGAGGAGAGGAGGAGACGAGAGGGAGGTGGTGGGCGGGGATGGGTGTGCTCTGTCATAACTGTAATTACAAACTACAATAATCCACGTTTCCAAACTCTGCCTGAGACCTGAAGGAAAACCCGACCAGGATCAGGACCAGGACCAGGATCAGGACCAGGACCAGGACCAGGACCAGGACCAGGATCAGGACCAGGATCAGGACCAGGACCAGGACCCAGGACCAGGACCAGGACCAGGACCAGGATCAGGATCAGGACCAGGATCAGGATCAGGACCAGGATCAGGATCAGGATCAGGACTAGACCAGGACTTAGGACCCAGTTTAGACTCGGTTTAGACCCGGTTTAGACCTGGTTGGGGCCCGTTTGCACCTAAAGTTTTTTTTCTGATCTGGTTCCTCAGCTCCTCCAGGCTCAGTC